>FXXK01000178.1:140496-230715 GCA_900184695.1 Betula pendula | reverse complement strand
GAGAGAGAGAGAGAGAGAAAGAGAGAGAGAGAGAGGCAAAAAACAGACCTTATCAATATCTGTGTGAGCAGGTGTCTCATAACGAGCAACTGTAACAGCCAAGCCAGAGCCATCAGATAGCTCAAAAACCGACTGAATCTTGCTGCAGAGGGGGATAGATAGCTCAAGTCAGGAATTTATGATCTTATTCACATTTAGCATATGAAGTAGAAGTCATTACCCTTTTCCATATGTGGGTTCTCCAAACAACACAGCGCGTTTATTATCTTTCAGTGCACCAGCTAAAATTTCACTTGCACTGGCGGTTCCTTTATTCACCTAATGGAAGCACATTAGAGGGTATTATCAGCCTTTTTTCACCATAAATTGGATGATTAAATCCTTAGAAGATAAAGTTCCACTCCACACACGCACATACCCAAATGATACAATGGAAAATTGAAAATAAGGGACTAGAAAAAATCCAAAAATAAATTACAGTCATGGAAATGTGTGACGAGATTATATAGTGAACTATTGGAAACGAAATGCTGGAAAGGTTTCATCTTAATAAAACATAGGGAAAAATAAACTTAGCCCTCCCCTCTCCCTCCCCCAAAAAAATAAAAAAATAAAAAAATTATGCACTTATACCTCTAAACTTTAAAAAGTGACACTCAAACTACCATTTTATGGCACCCTCTATTAGCATTTTCCATCAAATTCGATGAAAATTGTGTCCCTTGACTTTTTTGGACAAAAAATCTACAAAATGATCCCTTCGCTTAAGTAGCTTTGCCGAAATTGCCCTCTCATAAGCAAATCAAACAAACGTGTTGATATAATTTTCTAACTCAGCTAAAAGTGCAAATTACTCCTCAAGACAACTTCCGCAACTACGGCAAGGGAGACTATTTCCACCAAACCCCCAAAGACTTACTACGCCACGACATCTTCAACATGGATGACGAATCCTAGAAGTTCCAAAGACAAGCCAGCCACAAGTTCAACACCAAGTCTCTACACAAGTTTGTTGAGATCTTTGTGGACACCAAGATCTCTGATCGCCTCATCCCTATCCTCTACTCGGCTGCCTCAACCGGATCTATCCTAGACTTTCAAGTCATTCTTCAAAGGTTCCCCTTCGTTGACATATGCAAAATTGCTTTCGGGTTCAANTCTTAATAAAACATAGGGAAAAATACACTTAGCCCTCTCCTTCCCCTCCCCCCCTCCAAAAAAAAAAAAAATTATGCACTTATACCTCTAAACTTTAAAAAGTGACACTCAAACTACCATTTTATGGCACCCTCCATTAGCATTTTCCATCAAATTCGATGAAAATTGTGTCCCGTGACTTTTTTGGACAAAAAATCTCCAAAATGATCCCTTCGCTTAAGTAGCTTTGCCGAAATTGCCCTCTCATCAGCAAATCAAACAAACATGTTGATATAATTTTCTAACTCAACTAAAAGTGCAAATTACTCCTCAAGACCACTTCCGAAACTACGGCAAGGGAGACTATTTCCACCAAACCCCCAAAGACTTACTAAGCCACGACATCTTCAACATGGATGACGAATCCTAGAAGTTCCAAAGACAAGCCAGCCACAAGTTCAACACCAAGTCTCTACACAAGTTTGTTGAGATCTTTGTGGACACCAAGATCTCTGATCACCTCATCCCTATCCTCTACTCGGCTGCCTCAACCGGATCTATCCTAGACTTTCAAGACATTCTTCAAAGGTTCCCCTTCGTTGACATATGCAAAATTGCTTTCGGGTTCAACCCCGCCTACCTATTGCCCTCTCTTCCACAACTCAAGTTCGCTGAAGCTTTTGAAGAAAGCGTCAATATCAGCAGCGAGAGGCTCAATGTGTTAATCCCAGTCGTTTGGAAAATCAACAAGCTGTTGAAAATTAAGTCTGAAAAGTGTATGAGAATCGCAGTCTCAAAAGTTCAAGAATTCTCCAAGTACATAATAAGAGAAAAGAAGCACAAGCTTAAAGAGAAGGCCTTGCTCGATTCCATCGACCTCTTGTCTAGTTTCCAAAGCTCCTACCACTTGGATGAAACTTAGTAACCGACATAGTGATAAGCTTCATATTTGTTGGGCGTGACACTACATCCTTGGCTTTGACATGGTATCTTTGGCTACTCTCCAAGAACCTGCATGTCGAAACCAAGGTTTTGAAAGAAATCAAAGAGAAATCTGAAGCGCATGTCTATGACGAAGCCAACGACATGGCGTACACTCAACGCTTCTCTGTGCGAAAGCATGTGGTTGTACCTGCCTGTCTTGACGAAGATGAACGGACTGGCAGATGGGAATGCGAGTTTGTGCGTGACAGACGGGTGGGGGGGAAGAAGGGGATGAGAGTGACAGTACATACCAGATGTAGAAAGATCTGAGACCTGTGGAGGTGTTGGTTGGAGTTCATGCCTGAGCAGCAGCTAAGAGGACGAGCGGAAGATAGCAATGGGCTCGTGGAGGAGGAGGCGTGAGCGCCGCCCCCCCGCATTCCCAATGTTCCAAGTGGGGCTGAGGATTTTCTTGGGGAAGGAGATGGCATTCTTGCCAATGAAGAGGGTGCTCACGGGGGTTCTCATGCGGTTCAAGGTGGTGCCAGCGGTGGAGGAAGGTGTGGAGCTGGAATTTGTTCCAAAATTGACTTCGAAAGCGTGAAATGTAGATAAGGCTTTTAGTTTGGATAATGGGTTTTTATTTTTTAGTAGATGGGATTGTGTGGTCTTATCTTTGTAAATATTCAAGGTTTGACCTTTGCATTTGAATTGTCTATTGGCAAAGCAACTTTAGTAAAGGGGACATTTTGGGGATTTTTTATCCAAAAAAGTCACATACAGGTCAGGACACAGTTTCCATCCAATATGACGGAAGGTTTTTTTTTTTTTGATAAGTAAGAATTTATTGAAAGGCGTAAGGCGCCCATAAATACACAGGTAGTATACATGAGAGGCTCCAAACGAGCAAAAAACTCAAGTCCTCAAACCCAAAAACCCAAAACCCTCAAACCCAAAACACAATAAGCCCTCAAACCCAAAGCCCACAAAACAGCAAAAACCCAAAACCCGGGGCACACAATATGACATAACGTGTTAACCGTAACAAAGCGGTAGTTGGAAGGAGTTGAGTGTCTCTTTTTAAAGTTGGAGGTATAAGTGCCAAAGGGGTGTAAGTTTGAGGAGGCTAAGTGTATTTTTCTCATAAGAATATTTCAAATTTATAAAAATTAAAAAAAAAATAAAAAAAAAAAAAAGAATAGTAGCCCACTACTGAACATACCTCTGCAATTGAGAATATAAGCATACCTTGGTACCATCTCTGTAGTTCCACAAGTGTATAGCATATGCAGACATTTGCTAATATATATCTCAAAATTAAGGATTATCATGACACATTGAAATGTATGATAGACAAAAGTTTACCAGCACAGCTAAGGGTTCTGAAGCTGCTATTGCACTGCTTCCATCTGTGTCATATATATCTCGAACACCACGACTGTCACAAATATACACAATCACACCTTTGTCCAACCTGAATGGCAATAGGTAATATGAGAACTTGTTCTGAATATTGGAACAGATGAAATGAAGTACCGGCTTCCTTTACTGAGGACTAAGAACCAGATACAAAAAGGTGCTCCTAAAGATATAACTACAGTACAGTGATCCCTCGAAGTTTGAACTTCACAAAAAATAATCGCTTCTCAAATCTTTTAAATAAGTAACCCATACCACTAAGTGGTAATCAAAAAAGTTGCATGGTTATTAAGCACCATCTGCATGCAAGAAGTGCTATCTTTTGGCCAAAAGAGAAAAACAAACATGCATTCAGTGTGGAACTCATATGTAGATGTTTGTTTAATGCATTGTCGAGGATCCAATCCATGTATATAGATGTATATGTTATAAGTCCAAACCTTTCATTTGTTTGTCCGAATGAGATCCTATTTATAACGTTTGAGACATAACCAAAAGAAATTAGCTTACTAATGGAGTAAAATCTATGCAGCATGACTACAATCCAGTAAAAACAATAATTTAGTTTTACTAGAAAAAATTGTAACCAAAAACTCAATAAATATGAAATACATGAGTTAGCAAGGACACCATTAACTGTGCAGCCAAACTTTTCATCATTCTTGTCCCCCATTAGCGTCAGTAAAATAATACCAATTGATGTGGATAAGGCACCATAATGAAATTGAGCACATGCAATATGAATGTAAATTCTTTACCATTAATCCTCAGGTGTAGCTTACCAAATCTTGGCAATCTCAATTCCTTCCGGGAAAAGACCACCACTGCACCAAATTTAAGCTTTAAGAAAGCCTACCAAAAGGCAATGCTAAAAGTGGAGCACGTTTAAAGCTAATCACCTATTATCTCGAAGGTCCAACACAAAAGCATTAACACTACTACTCTTTAAAGAATCAACTGCTTCCTTGACAGCACCTACAAGGTATGCAAGGTTTCAGGACAGATTGCAGGAATTTATAATTTGAAATCTAAAAAGAATATAAGTACAACATAGAGTGAAATAACTCCAAAGAATTTTACACAACTAGAAAGACGTTTGATTCCACAGCAATTACAATGCAACTTGAAATTTAACTGTCTGCAGTACTGCCCTCAAGTATGTTACTGAAATTCTCTCTCTCTCTCTCTCTCTCTCTGAGTGAATCTGTTATCTTGGCCCATGATTCAACAGAAAATTTGACCCTAGCTTTTGAAGTCTGAAACAAAAATTTTGTGGCCAACCAAAATGAGACAAAAGATTGATAATTTTCCTAGGAAAAATAAGTTTTGAAGATTTCAGTATCTAAACAAGAATTAAGAAACTAAGCTCCTATGCATGAAGATATTTTTGTTCCAACTTATCCGAGTAACAACTGATTGAAGTGAAACTTTGAATAACTAGTTTTACTTACCAGATGCATTTTGGTTGAAAGAAGTTAATTTGATATAACCAATCCTAGGAGAATCCTTCCCTGAACCAGGCACTTTGCATAGTCTTGATTTCACTGGATTTAGTGAAACTTTCTCCCGCCTGGAAGGCAGTAGTTGGTTATTTATAATCATTTTTATTTACTGAAATAAAATAAAAAAGATTTCAAAAATGCACAAAGAAAAAATTGCGGATCTTTTTCAGCTCAAATGACAACTAATAAGCTCACCACCTCAGCCGTAGCTCAGTGGGCCAATGGGTGGGGAGGCTTTGGTTAGAACTTAGGTTTGATTCCAAATGTTCTTACCAGGCACCCAAGATAATGACAACTCAGCCCAACAGCATATATGAAAAAATAATGATGATATAAATTTCCATATCAAAGTGAATTTTAGCTTAATGAAGTAAAGTAACAAGATATACATCTTTTAAAACTATTATGTGATATGCAGAGTTAATTTCCCCTGCAAACAAAACAAAGTTTCCTTTAGTCATTAAATTAAATGAATTCTGGATGGGGAGAGAGAGAGAGAGAAGTGAACTTGCGTCAAGGCTATGTTCTTTATTTCAGGTCCACTACGAATGGTCAATTCCACCAAAGTTCCTTCAGGTCCCCTGCAATTTAATCAAAACGTTAAGGCAGACCAGTGAATAAATGAAAAAGTGAAAAACTTGGAGGAAAAGAAAAGTTGAGCTTCTAAAAGAAGCTCTATAAAAACAAAACTCTTGTTTACTTGTGCACTGACAACACTAATATGATGAAATAAGATGTAAAATAATCATCACAAATATCTTCATTTAAAGTGTGCTCTGGTCAGTTGCCAGATTTTTAGATGTCTGAGTTTGTTAGTAGCATAATGATGGTCTCAACCTTTCATGATGAAACTTTCATATTTTCTTTTTTTAATGAATAAAAACAACCTGAAGTAAATGTTTAGATTTATCCACGCCTATGCATTTGAATCTGAAATTTCATCACTTGGTGATTTCTAGAATGAATAAAGGCTATCACGTATCCCAACATACAAGATAGCAGATATGTTTTAAACTCAAATAAGTTACAATTATCAACCACTATGCATCTGACCAAATAATTTTTTTGAAAAGAAGCCTCAAAATCAAGAATTGATTGATGATTTAAGATTTAAAACAAACTCGAGGTACTTAATTCTTTATAGCTTCCAGAAAGCTAAGGGACATGTATTATTTTCTAAGCAAAAAATAGGAACTAATCTGTTTTATAATTGTAGACATACTGTGAGATGTCATATAAAATACACAGAATACCTTGGAGAAAGGAGTTTAATCATTTGGATTTTGAATATTCATTTTGAAAGTACTCCAAAACTAATATCCAGGCACCTTATGGGCATTTATCAATATTGCCATTCTGGACAATATGACAAGACATTAAGGCCACTTTTGAACTGTCACCTGGTACATTTCAGTTTGCAAACCACATCAAGGAGAAGCAACCAAACAATAAAGCACAAGAAAACACCATGAAATATTCTGTCTAGTTTTTCTCTTTTTGTGCATGGCAGTGTGTTAACCAAAGAAAGGGACTTCTGTGATAAGTTGCAACACCATTGTGGTATTTCATTTTCTTTAATAGAGCCTATGTTATTTATTGAAAAATGAAGAACAAATTTGACAGGTTAAGAGGTTAGTTATGTAAGAAACTCACTGCAACCGCTCTGCTGCATCATATATGCCCATGGTTTCTGTACTTGTATCATCAATTGCTACAATAACATCCCCAGTCAAAATGCCAGCCCTATTTGCAGGACCACCCGGAGCAGCTGAAATAACAACAAGTCCAGCAGCTGATCCATCAAATTGAGTAGGGTAGCCAATTGACAGCCCTACACCTGTAAGAGCACCTTGAGTTCCAGACTGCCTTCAAAGAAGATATAACAGATTTAGGGAGAATATTATATGTATCCAAACCCCACTAAAGTATACAGTCCTACAGTCCATCTAAATTTTGTACATGGGAGTCTGTGTCATTCAAGCCAAACAATGCAGTATACCAAGATAACATGAAGAAAACAGTATCATACCCGCAAACTCTTGAACTTCTCAGGCTCCAGAAAACGAGTAAAAGGATCATCCAGTGTGGCAAGCATCTTCTTTATTGCCATATCTAAATGCAAATACATCACTAGGATTTAGAGAGGCAGTACATAGGGAAGACACAAACACGACTCTTACTTAGTGGCAATTAAATCATAGAACAGGCTTAAATGTTACCCACATTGAAATGCAACAATCAAACACAGGTTTATAACAAAACCATCTACCACATTGCAACAATGTACATGACAAATCACTTTTTTTCAAGAGAATTCTTCATCTTCTCTCGAACCCATTTAACTGAAACATATCTTGCAACCTGTAGAACTAGCAAATGAATTCAACAATCACATACCTAAAGGTGAGGTAGAAGAAACAACTGCTACAAAACCATCTACCACAATTTAAGAATGTACACGATCAGTCGCGTTCTTCTTTCCAACCCATTTAACACAACCATATACTACAACGGGTAGAACTAGCAAATGAATTCAACATCTCACATTGCCCTAAAGGTGAGTAGAAGAAACAATAACTACTGTCTTTCTTCTATTTTCCTTTTTGGGACCAAGTAACCAGGTTTTTAGCTGAACCATATGAATTATCAAGAATAGCAAGATCTTAAAGGTTTATGTACCCAACTTAGCGCTCACAACTCTAAAGGTATACATAGTAGGTCAGTGGCCATGAAAGCCAAAGTTTAGGCCATGGTGAGATCTCTCATCATGCATGCAGCAGGAGACTGTATACAATCAATAGATACATCGACTGAATAAAACTTACTGGATTAATATTAAACATAAAAGGTAGCACAGTCATCAATTTCAAAGAAAGACAGGCCCTTTCTAACAACATTTTCTTGTATATGTCAAAACTATATGTACCTTGGCAAGAAAAGAGAAGTCCACTGCCTGTCTACCTTACTTGAGTATTGACAACAGCCATGAGTGGTGGACACTCATGTCTAACCATTTAAATAGCCAAAGTACATCAGCCATATAAGCATGAACCTATGCAACAAAAAATATTTTAGAAAACTATGATTTATCCCTTGTGGAACTATTGCTGACTCCCTTCCACGTATTCAGAACCTAACTCCAATTACCATGTACATACTATGCTGTTAGGCATATTAAGCTGTTCTCACTGGTAATACTTGTATAGTCAATTAGCACCAATACTGCACAATATCCAAATACTACGAAGGAAAACAAAGTCAACATTGATAAGCAAAATATACACACATAAGTGAATTTAACTATGGTTCTGGATTCCATTATTCTAAGACGATTTTAGCACAGAAAATCCAGCAAACCACCATAATTATACTACTAGAAAGGATGCAATCCGTACATGTCTGTTCTCGTGTATTCATTGGTTCATTGCGGAGTGCATTTTCTCTATACCGAAACCAACTTTGTCCATTAAAAGTTTTGTCAACATATGCACGATCAATTGTTCTCCATGCCTCCAAGAATAGGAGATTCTCTTCGGTGAGGGCCCCTGCACAGTGACAATAAGTATTAGGCTGAAATATAAAGTAAAAGATCCATCCCTTGAATATTATGTAAATTCCTTGAAAAAACTTACAGGATGGACCCCTGCTAACAGCAACAGAAACTGACATGACCAGCATCACTCCAGCGATCAAGCAGACAGAAGGAATAGAGACATGCTGTCTAAATTTTTCCAAACAGTAAATCACTTTTGGAAGACCACCAGAGTAAATCCCGAATTTGAGAAGGCGTCCATGAGTTATTGAAAGAAAATCACATTTCAAAGATAAAATTTTATTGAGCCTCATCGACTGAAGCAAGAAATTATGTTTTGAAGCTCCATCAGTATTACCCCTATTTCTCAGCACATTGGTGGCATTTGTCCTTTTACACATTAAGGGACTCCAGAATCGAGCTTCTACAATCCTTATGGGCAAAGATTTCCATGGCAGCATCTGAAAAGAGTCCAACTGAAATTGTAATATATATCAAGCTCTTGACTACATTTAAAATTGTTCACATGCACACATCCATACAGCAGTATCTCTCAGGATACACTGAGTTTCTGAGGCCTTGTACCAACATAGAGTACAAGGCAAAAAAGAAGGCATATAGTAATACAACATAAGATTAACAAAGTAAACAGTACTATAATGTAACATTACGGTAAGGATCCAGTGACCAATAATCTTTTTGGGCAATGCAAGTCACAGGAAGTGAACAATCCAAGCTGTGCTCCAGGTGCAGTAATATATGAGGCCAAAATAATTCTTCCAATCAAAAAATTTAGTGGTGAAGCGCATCACTCACCTATGAGTGCTTATTTTCCAGAAAATCCACCTATTGCAGAGGAAAAAGTTTTAATTCTATTTATCCAAATTTCCAATTCTGCAAGATGTGCTCATCAGAATCAGATTCAGCTTTTTAACTATGCCACACCAGTGTACTTTCTAAGAAAAGAGAATGATTAGGCCAATCCGCCTGCAGTGTTGGTGGAGGCAAATTCAGTTCTTGGAAATTGGAGCATTCTCGTTTTACATAATATTTTCTTTTTGTCATTGATGGATTATACACATACCCAATGGGTCTTGAATTCACAACTCACCCTCCGGCCTCCACCCTTTCTTGTGGGAAGAGGAGTTGCCTTTTGAGCTAGAGCTCATTGGCATCAACAGCCCAAATTTTTCCTGACAGCACAACATTCGAAACAACAATTGTTGCTCCAATATAGAAGTGGTGTGCTCAAGATAACATAAGAGAAATCCTAGAACCAGCTCCCCTCCAAGAAAATACACCGAACTTGAATCAAATTACATTCCAGTTCACCATATTTCTCTCCAACAAATAAAAAATTGAAAAAAGTCCTTTTTCTTTTTCTTTTCTTTTTTTTTCCATGAAATGTAAGTTATCAAGGTCAATGCTTCATTCCTGACTTTAAGTCTTAGCTAGGTTCAATTCAAAGAACAGGCTTAATCAGGTTGTTGCTTCACTCAAGCTTTTAAGTCTTAGAATACCAGGCTTAATCCAGCAGAGTTAATCAAATTGGACCTAATTCAAGCTGAAAACAACTTCAATTGAGCCAAGCTTGACATCCATAACACTTAAACCATAAAAAAAGCCAAAAGTTGGGCACACCATACATGACACCACAAGCACTACACCAATCCACACAATCACATCATTTCTCGAACATTAACTCCACAATCCACACCAAAAAAACAAAACAATGAAAACATGAAATCACAAACACTATTTTCTTTTATCTCTTCATCAGTTCTCTTGGAAACCAAATGAGAAGTGGAAACTGGAATTTGACAGAGAGTGGGAGAGAGTACCTGAGGAGTGTGGGCTTTGGCAGTGCAGTAGGGATTCTTGTAGCAGTTGTTAGAGATAGCAAAATAAGGGGATAAAGAAGCAGTGGAAGAGCTTGCGAGGACCGCCATTGACAGGCCTCGGAAAGCCCCGCGAAGAACCAGAGAGCTCTTCTTCGTTTTCGGTTCCTTATCGTTGGCGATAGCTGTTTGAAGCTCTACAATTATCCCCAATTGGGCCTGAAAAGTTCATCAAGACGCAAAATCGGCCAGAACCAGAGCCCAACTTTATGATGGATGGTCTCTAATGTGAATATGGGCCTATCTCTTCGATCAGCCCAAAACATATATAACCGCGCGCTCTAACAGTTTCTCCTTTTCAATTCTCACAAGAAAACCGCTAAAATCCTACTTTCTTTTTCCTCATCCTTTCCACAATATATATATATTATATCATCGTCTTGCTCTCATTAGCCCCACACCTTATCCAAGAATTAAACCCAGTAAAACAAATCTAACAAACCCATCCTCCAAGATCAGTACGTGATTCCATGGCTGACGAAGAAGAAGAGCCCAAAAAGATCCAATACCCATTGGACTCAACCGCCTACAAGATTCTTGAAGAAGTTGGTGCTGGTTATAGAGCTGTTGTTTACAAGGCCGTATGCGTGCCCATGAACACCATGGTGGTGGCAATCAAAGCCGTCGATCTTGATCGATCATGGCACTGGACCTGCTGGCTATCAAAGCCATCGCTTTTGTCCCACCCAAATATCCTCAACTTTCACTGCTCTTTCACAGTTGATCATCGCCTTTGGATGGTGATGCCATTCATGTCCGCCGGTTCTTTACAATCCATAACATCTTATTCTTTCCCAGACGGCTTATCCGAGCCATGCATTGCCATACTTCTCAAAGAAACTCTAAGCGCCTTGTCCTATATTCACAAACAAGTAGACCTTCACAGAGGCGTCAAGGCCAGTAACATCCTCATTGACTCAAATGGGTCCGTGAAGCTTGCAGACTTTGGAATGTGCTCATGGTCCGATGATTCGGTCCCGGGCACGGCTTATTGGATAGCCCCAGAGGCGGACGTAACACCAAATTGTCAAAAGACTGATATATGGTCCTTTGGAATCACTGCATTAGAATTGGCCCACGGACGCCCTCCTTTGTCAAATGGATCCGAGAATCATGACAAGCACGAGAAGTTCTCCAAGGCTTTCAAAGACATGGTGGCTTCGTGTCTCCATCAAGACCCATTACAGAGGCCCTCAGCAGAGACATTGTTGAAGCATTCGTTCTTCGAGAATTGCAAGGGCACGGATTTTCTTGTAAAGAATCTCTTGCAGGGGCTGCCTAGTGTTGAAGAGAGATTCAAGGAAAGCAAGACGAGCAAGAATATAATAGGCGATGAGGGTGGTGACTCAGCGAGGCAGAGTATAAAAGAGACAAGGATGGTCAGTGGGTGGAGCTTCAACGAGGAAAGGTTTGAACTCGACCCAGTCTTCCCAACCGAGTCGACCGACGATTCAGTTGTGAAACAAGTTGGTGATGGTGGTGCTGAATCTGCTGATTGAAGAAGGACGTACAGGACATTTAGCATTTTGTATTTCTAATAAGAGAAAGCTGAAAAAAATTTCTTTCTTTTGGTTTACAACGTTGCATGTATGTTAATAGTCTAATTGTGGTAATGTTTTGATTCTAATAAAAGAAGTTCCCGTTTCTCAGTCTTCATATTGATTTCTGGTGTTTGATAGTAATGACCATGGTGCCGATTGAAGAACAATACATATTTTGCATTGCGGTGTTCTATATATTTAATAAGGCAGCTGAAAAAATTGTCTTTCTTTTGGTGCAAAACTGTGGCCTCTACATGGAGAGGGATATATACTGTGCATCTATGTATGAATTGGGATCACTAATTAATATATGGGCCTATTGTCTCTGTGGTAGGTATAGAATTTCAATATTATGACTGGTATTGTGACCTTATTTTGAACTTCTTTTTATGTTTGTTTTCTGAATTATATTGGAAATAAGCAAGTGATGACTTTATGGTACTGCGTATTGATTTCATGCCAGAAGTTCGAAAAGGGCGTCTCCATCTTCCTATGACAACCATTTTTTTCCTTGGATAAATACCTGTAACCAATGGATATCTAAAATTTTAACTTCAATGACTAATTAAGGAAATTGAGCTAACAAAAAGAGGGATGTTACATTTCAGCTTGAAAATTTTCTTATGAAATGTTTCTTATGTATTTTTCATAGGCGATGTTGTACTTCTCAAGGATTTGAAATTGAAGGCGGAGGCAATAAATTCACTCTTAATTTCCAGTCACTATTGATACTTGTTTTTGAGTTTCCCCCTCCCCCCATTAACTCTATTTTTTAAGGTAGAATTATTTGTTTAAGTATTTTCATAGAAAAATATAATTTTATATTCTCCCAACATACTTAACTGACGTAATATATTCAATTTACTCTTAAATTAATCTTAATTAAAAAAAAAAATAAACCCTAGTGGTTGAGGCTTGAGATCCTTTGAAAATATCATCTCATAGGTCTCAAATTCGAAACTTATTAAGTATAAATTTCTTTTTGGGGCCAGTCACCTAAGCAAAACTTGCGACTCAAGCCTCCACACTCAATGGATTAAACAAATCACGTCTGTTGAGAATGCAAAATAGCATTTCTCAAAAAATGAATTAGCATTGCCGGAGCGTCTTCATAATTTGTAATTTATAATTAAGCCATCAAATTGCATTTCAACTAAGGTTGCGTATCTATTGCGACGCTTATAAGCCACCGTTGGAGTAGAATTGCAGAAGGCAAACCGTTCGTTTGCCACGTAAAAGAGAGGCTAAGAGCACAAGCTTCTTGTTTACTGTTATTTATTTGCCGGGAATTTTCTTATAGAGTTTTCTTAGCCCTACACGATGTCGTTTTGACTTAAAACTAGTAGAGTTAAATCTGAACCGTCGGTTGTTTTTCACATGCATCGTCTTCCGCTCAAAACACATAACCGCGCGCTCTTAAGAGTTTCTCTTTTTCCTCATCCTTTTCATAACAATATATAAATCATCGTCTTGTTCTCATTAGCCATTTAGCCCCACACCTTATCCAAGAATTAAACCTTACAAACCCTTTCCTCAAAACCCATCGATCCAAGATCAACGTGGTTTTCATGGCTCACGAAGAAGAAGAGCCTAAAAAGGTCCAATACCCATTGGACTCAAACGCCTACAAGATTCTTGAAGAAGTTGGTGCTGGTGTTAGCGCTGTTGTTTACAAGGCCATATGCGTGCCCATGAACTCCATGGTGGTGGCAATCAAAGCCATCGATCTTGATCAATCCCAGGCCGATTTAGAAAATGTCAGACGCGAAGCCAAGACGATGTCGCTTCTCTCTCACCCAAACATCCTCAACGCTCACTGTTCCTTCACCGTTGATCGTCGACTTTGGGTGGTGATGCCATTCATGTCCGCCGGTTCTTTACAATCCATCATATCTTCTTCTTTCCCAGACGGCTTATCCGAGCCATGCATTGCAATACTTCTCAAAGAAACTCTAAGCGCCCTGTCCTATCTTCACAACAAAGGTCACCTTCACAGAGACATCAACGCCGATAACATCCTCATACACTCAAATGGGTCCGTGAAGCTTGCATTGTCCTCTTTGATGCGCAAAGCTGATGTTGAGGGCACGCCATATTGGATGGCCCCCGAGGTACACTCGCAGAAGGTTGATATATGGTCCTTTGGAATCACTGCGTTAGAATTGGCCCATGGACGCCCTCCTTTGTCTTCAAAGCACAAGAATTTTTCCAAGGCTTTCAAAGACATGGTAGCTTCGTGTCTCCATCAAGACCCATCAAAGAGGCCCTTCGCAGAGACATTGTTAAAGCATTCGTTCTTCAAGAATTGCAAGGGCTCCGATTTTCTTGTAAAGAATGTCTTGCAGGGATTGCCTAGTGTTGAAGAAAGGTTCAAGGAAAGCAAGATTAATATACTTGCGCGGTTGGCGAGCAAGAATGGCGATGATGAGGTGGAGGGGGACGATGAGGGTGGTGACTCAGCGAGAAGGGTGATCAGTGGGTGGAGCTACAACGAGGACGGGTTTGAACTCGACCCAGTCTTCCCAACCGAATCCACTGACGATTCAGTTGTGAAACAAGTTGGGTTTGGCGGTGAAACTGTAATAATTGAAGACCCGGGAGATAAGTCGCGTCAAGTTGTGGAAGAGTCGGGCCAAGTGAGTTGTGATAGAAGAAGTGGTTGTGAAGGTATGGTGGAGGGTCTAGTGGCGTTGAAGAGGAGCTTGGATGAGCAAAGCGAGACGGTGAGCAATCTGATTGAGTTGGAGATGAGGAGGGAGGAGGAGGAGATGGCTCAGGCTGTGGAGAGGCTGACGATTGAGTTGGAGAATGAGAGAAAGTGGAACTTGGAGTTGGACATGGATTTGGAAGATATTCATGAGCTTCAGACGTCCGGTGCATATGGCAGCTGTGGTGGTGGTACTGCTGATTGAAGTTGTGTATTTCTAATAAGAGAAACCTGAAAAAATTTTCTTTGCCTTGATACAACACGTTTTTTGCCTTTGTAATAAAACACACTGTGGTGTGGCATGGTGATAGTCTTGTGGTGATCATTTGATAATTCTAATAAAACAAGTTGTTGTTCCTCAGGCTTTATAATAACTCTGGTGTTTGATAGTAATGATGGTGCCGAAAGTGAAATTTCCCAGGAAACAAACTGAGCCAAAGAAACTGCTAGGGGTGTGTGCATTTGTGTGTTGCGAAAGAAAATTTTACATTGTGCGTAGGCTAGAAAGAAGGAAGGAAAAGAAGATTGAAATGAGTAAAAAATGAAAGAGAACAGTAGGGAAAGTAATGATGAGTGATGATTTGTGGCGTGTCTCGTTGAAGAGAAATAAAAGTGACATGAGTAGCCCTTTTGGATGTGTCCCCAATTTCTTCATCCGTTCACTAATTCTAGCTCAGGAAATGGTGTGTCATCAATCGTGATTGGGAAAGGTAAAAGAATGTGTCTAGTTTTAAAAATAAAATAAAATTGGTTCGGTAAGCAACTTTTCTTTCTCTTTTTTTTTATTTATTAAAAGTTAATTTTATTTTTAATATTTTATTAATCACTTTTTAATAATTTGTTTATATTTTTTATATTTACATTAATTATTATTTATTATTATTTAAATTAAAAAAATCAACTAAAAAAATAAAATAATTTTACACTTTTTTACTTAAAAATTAACTTTAACATTTCTTAAAAAGAAATTNTTAACCAAAATAGGGTACAATTGTACCTTCTGACATGGCGTCATCTGGTCCCTACAATCTTATCGTGGTTCATTTTAATTACCAAAAAATGCCGGTCAGTTTTGTACTGACCGGCTCCTCTCCATTTCTTTGAAATGAGAGGAATCCCTTTTCAAAAAAAATAGCTTTTATTTTTCTAAGCACAATTAATTGGTTGATTTAAATTTTTAGCTGCATACATTATTTATTATGACTACTTCCGTCTTTTGCAGTTTTTCATGTGACTTGGACAGCCCGAACACAAATCGGGCGGACCATATTATTTAAAGCAGGTCCACGTTGGCAAAATATGAGAGCATCTAGCCCTGCCTTAATAGGAATCGCATCAAAGAAAGTGACAGCTGACTTACGGGAGCACTAGGTAGGGTAGGGAGCCTTACAAAAGTTTGCTTTAATACATAAAGCATGCTTTATAAGTTTATACGAACCTATTACATATATGACGTATCTATCCATAATTACCTACATGTATATACATATTTCTAATATATTATGTAGATTATAGATACATATGATAATATTTCAAAATGTGAGAGCATTCTCAATAGCCTCTATATGTTTTACTAGTTAAAATAGTTAAATTATATTTTTTTTATCGTTACTTTCAACTCTTTTAAAACATTTTAAACGGCTTCACCATTTTAATATTTGTTTATCAATCATATTAAAAATAGTATATATATGTATTTTCTAACGGTTGTATTCTTGAAAATTTATTTTTCCTGAGAGTCACGGATGATAGCGTATGACTCAACGACTTGTCTTGGCTTTGTGTTGCCCCCAATTCTTGTACCTTGCAAATGAGAGGAGGGATCCTTTTCAAAAAAATAGCTTTTATTTTCTAAGCACGATTAATTGGTTGATTTAAATTTTAGCGCATACATTATTTATTATGACTACCCCTCCGTTTTTGCAGTTTTTCATGTGACTTGGACAGCCGCGAACACAAATCGGGCGGACCATATTTATTTAAAGCAGGTCCACGTTGGCAAAATATGAGAGCCATCTAGCCCTGCCTTAATAGGAATCGCATCAAGAAAGTGACAGCTGACTTACGGGAGCACTAGGGTAGGGTAGGGAGCTTACAAAAGTTTGCTTTAATACATAAAGCATGCTTTATAAGTTTATACGAAACCTATTACATATATGACGTATCTATCCATAATTACCTACATGTATATACATATTTCATAATATATTATGTAGATATAGATACATATGATAATATTTCAAAATGTGAGAGCATCTCAATAGCCTCTATATGTTTTACTAGTTAAAATATAATATATTTTTTTTATCTTACTTACAACTCTTTTAAAACATTTTAAACGGCTTCACCATTTTAATATTTGTTTTATCAACATATTAAATATATATATATGTATTTTCTTAACGTTGTATTCTTGAAAATTATTTTTCCTGAGAGTCACGATGATAGCGTATGACTCAACGACTTGTCTTGGCTTTGGTTGCCCCCATTCTTGTCTAATGATTCAGAGAAACGAACATTTGCTTTGACTATGATAAATTTAAATAGTACTCACCAACTTTAATGAGTTATGTTCACTCACCAACAAAAAATCACCATTTTACTAAGGCTATTGAAGAAGGTTTTTTTTGTTGTTTTAGTAATTTGCTCACCAAAATAGCTAAAAAACTATTTTGATAAGTCTACTATGAATGCTCTATCATATGATTTAAGTATAATACTTACATCAATATTTAATAATCAATATTATCATATGATCTCATGATAGATTGCCTTAATGGGTTCCAAACTTCAATCGAAAATGAAGCATGGCGTGCCACACATGCGCACATATGTGCGTAGATTATATGATCTTAAGTATTAATGATAATACGTTAAATCATATGATCATAAGATATAACATTGTCGTTTCACTTAATTTGTGATTATAAAGAATTACATTGTTGATTCAAATGCTAATCACTTAATTTGAATTCACATTGTACATAATTAAATATTATAATTGTCAGTAGGTCATATGATTAAGTATTAGAATTATTTATTCAACGATCTTTATATGTTTATTTTATTTCTTCTTTTGGATATTCCAAAATGAAAACACATTTTATAAAACTTGTTATAATATTAATTAAATAATTAAATTAATATTCATATCAGCTTAAATTTTAAAATAAGTGATGATTGAATGTGATATCATAGTAAAAGTCTCGCGTTAAAATCCTGATTTAACAAAACTAATGCATACAATTGAGGTTCTTATCAATTAACCTCAATTTTTGGAAGCATGAATAATTTTGTAGTGAACACTTAATGAAAAAACATAGGCATCTTTAAACTTTTTTTTTTTTTGTTGCTTATGAAAGTAATAAATGATGTTCTTTAAAATAGAAAAGATTGATTAACCAAATGGAATGAAGGTAAGAAAGAAAAAAAAATTCCTAACGACACCATAAATTGATATTATACATAATTTTAAATGGTTGGCTCAAGTGATAAGTTAATTTACTCTAGTGCCTCATGAAGCATAAGATTTAAGGTTCGATTCCCTTAAGTGCAAACAGTTTTGATTTTGGAAAATGCCTTCGAGTGAAAGCCTAAGCTTTACTCATCCTGTGTAGAGAAAGTTTTACACGATGTCTCGAGAATCTAGTTAGAGCGAAACTTTAAATATCTCGATCATCATTTTTTTTTTAAAAAAAAAAAAGGATACCATCCACTTGAAAGGTATGGTATTATAAAGTCAAATAATAAATGCTGAGATTTGTAAATGCACTTTTTTTTTTTTTCTATTCTTGTAAATGCACTTATATTGCTTGAGAAAAGGTTTTTTGCATTATTACACCTATTTTGTGTGCATTTTTGTTGGGTTGACATATTTTATTAACTTTTAATTAAAAAAAATAAAAAATAACAATAACAAATAAAACATGCTAATTCAATAAAAATATATATATAATAAACGCTAAAATACAAATGAGCATTTATATGCATGTTTTATAAGTGAGACCGTGAAAATGCACGTTTTTTTTTTTTTTCTTTGTTTAGATAATAAGAAAAGGCGAGGAGATTACAAAGGAATCTTTGTCGCTGTACAACCAAAGATGCAAAAATGTTAAATACGGATGCCTGGATATTGAATGGTGGGCAGCCGTACAGATTATAAAGCAACTGTTGATTTTTGGACTTTTTGACTCTTCTTTTCTGAAGTCAACAAAGAAGGCTTTTCTTTTTCTTTTTGTAAGTTCAAAGAAGGCTCTTCAAACTTAGGTGTAATAGTCTTTCCACATAAAATAAATATCTTGACTGGTTACAAGTCATGCTTTTGCACGGAATCTTGATCCGACCTATTGCACGGACTTTCTTGGTGTGGTAGAAAAAAAGAAAATAGAAAAAGGAAAAAATTTATATACCCTCAAAGGCTTAGACTATGACAATTTGGAATGTCTTTCAAACTTCTAATTGAAGCCCTATATTTCAAACTATTAAAAATTTGAAATATATTTCTTTTGTTTTGTTTATTTGTTTAAAAAAAAAAAACTCTTAAAACTTATTAAAAATACGAATACACTTATAAATTTGAAAATAAAAAGCAAAAAAAAAAATCCTCAAAATCTAAAAGTACATCCAAAGATCAACATCCTGGATTGCAAGTCTCTCTTGAGAGCATCTCTCTCCTTTCCAACACCAAAACCAGCCTACGCTTGCTTCCGTATGGGAGGAGGGAAGACTCTCCCTCGGTCCCTCCTCTTCCTTTTCCTTACGTTGTTGCGAGTTTTTTTGTAATTCTATCTCTCTTCTTTTAAATAAATATTAGATAAAAAAATATGAAAAAAAAATGTTAAAATAATGTTAAAGAAAATAAAAGTGCAACTCTAAATTTAGAGTATAATTTTTTGTTCCCTTAATTTAGAGAACATTAAAAGAATTAGTTGCATGTAAATTTTTATAAGTTTTCTTACATTTAAAAAAGAGAATAAAAATTAAAGAATTTACTGTTAGTGCTCTAAGATTTCATAGGAAAGTCCATCCAACGTGAGGGCATTGAGAAGAGAGTTTAGGGCATGAAGAGGAGGTTTGAGGAAGGTTCCAAATGAACCATATTCCATGTCCACATGTTTCAACTCTTCTCCTTCCTAGGTCAATGTCAAAGTTGGAATCGAGTGTAATGGTCCTTGCTCCTTGTTGATAACAATTACATATTACGTTTTCTTTTTCCCTTTCTCCCCACCTTTTTTTTTTTTTTTTTTTTTCCTTAAAGAATCTTCATATCAAGGGTGCATTTGAGATTATAATTTTATAGACAATGAGTGAGATTTTAAACCAAATCGCAAAAAAGAAATCGTTTGGAATTTCGTTTTTAAAAAATTGTGATTTGAAAACGCATAATTTTAAATACTAAACTGCAATTTTAAAGGCTAAATTATAATTTTATCAAACGTTTAACTGTATTTTTAAAAATCACATTTTAAAATTATATATTTTAAAATTACACTTTTTAAAATTCATACCCAAAGGAACTCCAAGTAAATAAAAAACAAAAGGATAAGAAATGAGAAAGTGGGTTATATGCAATTATTTAGGCCTACAGGGAGAGAGAGGAAACAATGCGGAGGCCAAGTCAAACATATAAACATTACCTTTGAAGATTTGATTACGTACAGTATACGTATTTTCTTTTCTTTTGGTGGGGTGGGGGTTTTGTATTTAATGATGTAAAGCTGCATCAAGAGCCGAAGGCTCAGAGTTAAGACATTCATTTATATATTTCACAGAATCAATAGTGAAGAGGTAGGTTGAGGGTAGAATTTAATAAGTTTGTTTGTTTTTCTGTTTGTTTTTTTGTTGTTTTTTTTTTTTTAAGTAATAAGTTCGTTTGAGATTCTTGGCGGATGTAAGACCTGTGGCAGTGTTCTATTACAAGTGAAACAGCTAGACCAAAAAAAATAAAAATAGAAACAGCTAGACCAATCTACATAATAGCCGACATCATTAGTTGTATTTTACTAATGAGTTACGAGTAATATTACTCTTTATATTAATTTATTCTTAGTTAATGTGATGTATTTTAAGTTTTTTTTTATTTTTTTGGTTTTTTGAACGGACTGATATAAAAATTCACTTAAAACATGCTACTTCAATTAATGTGATTAATGAGGGTAAAGAGGCATTACTTTTTGCTAATACAGGAGTAATGTGTAAGACCTACTGATTTAGAGTAATGTGATAGGCACGGCCACTTCAACTTAGGGCATGTTTGAGATTGCGTTAGAGAGCTTAAAAAGTACTTTTAGTACCTAAAAAGTTGTGCCAAATGAAACACTGGTCTATTTAATAAAAAAATTTAAAAGTACTTTTTTGAGTTTTTACTCTAAAAATGGTTCAAATGCATTTTTGAAAAAAGCTTTAAAATGAAGCTTTTGCCCAAAAAGTTATTTTTGACTTTAAAAGCTTTATTTCTCAACGCAATTCCAAACAAGCCCTTAGTGAAATGAAAGTTAAGTACTTTATATAGAAAGAAGTTGCTGAAAGATTTGATGAAAGTGTTTTGGTTTTACTTACCAAAATAGAGAACATATTCTCTTGTATATAAGAAAAATATTATTTTGCATTCTCCCAACATACTAAATTAACGTGACGTACACAATCAACTTTAATTTTTTTTTCTTTTTAATTAAGATTGATAAAGGTATATTAAGCATGCAACATTAGCAACATATGCTAAGAGAACGCAAAGAATAGCATTTATCCGTAGATAAATGTGTACAAGTGAAAGAGTTCGAGTCATACATAAACTCATATACATTAGGCTTTTCTGTATTTTTTTTTTTTTAGATATATACATTTGGCTTAAACTAAAATATCCTTTCTATTCTATTGTGATACAACTAGGAGACACCCGTTTGTATTGTGAATAATTGCTATCTTTTATCTCTTGAATCCGATCAGCAGATTCAGCACATGGCTTTGAATGAGGTATGAGCTGTTGGCCAACCTTACCTACACTAAGACAAATATGAAATATGGCATGGAGCATAGCCAGCATAAAAATGAAATTATTTCATGCCACAAATGATGGATTTGTGATTCTGTGAATCGTATTTGTCTGAACTGGCTAAAAACCAGCAACACAAACCATTTTTTGGGGAATCATGCTTTTGTTTTTTCTTTAAATCAATGGTTTCCCTTACTTTTTGTGTTCTATATATGAATATGTTTTTCCTTTGTTTTTGTCAATAATAAAAATGAACTTTTTCAATGTCCCTATTCAAACGGCTTATCAGATCCAAATTTGATTGCACCACCAGATTAAATATTCACCAAGCACGCAGGACAAAAAACATGTGGCCGATCATAATTCC
The DNA here is from genome assembly GCA_900184695.1 of Betula pendula. Classification (NCBI taxonomy): domain Eukaryota; kingdom Viridiplantae; phylum Streptophyta; class Magnoliopsida; order Fagales; family Betulaceae; genus Betula; species Betula pendula. The sequence continues at coordinate 208,697 of FXXK01000178.1, read as the reverse complement.
GTAACTTCATTTTCATGACCACTTTCAGACACTTCGGAGCGCTGTCCAAAAAGCCTCAACGTTCATTGCCTGGCTTTTACTTCATTCGGAAATGCACTGTCAAATCTACATTCCCTGACATTTCAAAAGCTTTTACAAAAGCACTACCACACAAATAAAATAAAATAAAATAATCCGACTCCAACATGGACTCAATCATACTGCCAAAAGACCCGTACGGCCATTATAACACACAGAACGCCCTACCATAAAATAAATAAAGAAAAAAACAAATGCAGCTAGTCCAAGTCTTCATTATCTTCAACATCCATTATTTCCCACCATCGACCCATCAATGCATAATGTTCCCCATTTTTTTTTATACAAAATCTTATCTCAACAATAATTAGTCGCGACCCATATTGAAAAAGCACAGAATAAAACAAAAAAAAAAAAAAATCTAAATGGAGGTGGGGGTCGTTGCACGAGGTTCAATTTTCCTCAACTGAATCCCGGGCTTTTGCGATTCATCTTCGTCGTGATAAATGTAAGCGAACCCACCGTGCCGGGTCATATCCATACCCGCCATCTCGTCCTCGGCCGAGATCCGCAAAAGCTTGAGCTTGTGAAGCGCATAGAAGAGAGGACCCATGGTGGCACTGACCCACCCAACGATCACCAAGATCTGGATCACGTGGGCCGCCAGGAGCTTTCCGCCCCCACCCATGAACAACCCGTATGGCCGACCCGGTTTGTCCGGGTACACCTCGTTCACGTACTTCTCCGTGGCGAATAGAGCCGTGAAGATTATCCCCCACGCGCCGCACCCTCCGTGAAGCTGCGCCGCCTCCAATGGGTCGTCGAACTTCAATTTCTCGGCCAACCGGTTGCACGAGATCAAAACCAACGCGGCCACGAAGCCGCAGATGATCGCGGCCCAGGGCTCGACCACGGAGCACCCGGCTGTGATCGCTGCGAACCCGCCGAGCAAGCCGTTGCAGACGTCCATCACGTTCCAGTGGCCGGAGAGGATTCGCTTGGTGAAGAGAGTGGTGAGAGCGGCGGTGCACCCTGCAAGAGTGGTGGTCACGGCGGTCCGGCCCACGGCGCTCCATTGGCCGTAGTAGCTACCAGAGCTGTAGGGGTGGAGGATCTTGGTGAACGAGCCGGGGTTAAACCCGTACCAGCCGAACCAGAGGAGGAAGGTGCCGAGGACGACGAGGGACGCGCTGTGGCCGCGGAGCGCAACGGAACGGCCGGAATGGTCGAATCGGCCGATCCTGGGGCCTTCGATGAGGGCGCCCCATAAACCCGCAATGCCGCCGACCATGTGGACGACGCCAGAGCCAGCGAAGTCGATGACGCCGGAACCGAACAAAAGATTACCAGTGTTGAACGCGCTGGCCCAGCCGTCGGGGGACCAGAACCAGTGAGAGACAACTGGGTAGACGAAGCCGGTGAGAAAAGAAGAGTAGATAAGATAGGCCACAAACTGGGTGCGCTCGGCGATGGAGCCACTGGTGATCCCGGCGGCGGCGATGGCGAAGGCCCACTGGTAGAGAAACGAGCTGTAGTCGAAGGACGGCGACGGGACATCCTTCAGGCCGAAGAAGTGGCGGCCGATGAAACCATTGGAGGGACCGCCAAAGGCAAAGGCGAAGCCGAAGAGATAATAGAAGAGCCCACCGGCCGCGGCGTCGAGAACGTTTGTGAGCATGATGTTCATGGTGTTCTTGGCGCGGACGGAGCCGGCGCAAAGCATGGCGAAGCCAAGTTGCATGGAGAAGACGAGGTAGGCGGAGAAGAGGAGGTATGTGCTATCCACGGCGTAGTTGGTGTCGGAGAACTTGTTGGATATGGTGGAGAATTGGTCGCAGAGGTAGGCGGCGGCGGCGGTGGGGTTGGTGGTGTTGGGGCCCAAAAACTGGGCCAGATCGGCTGAGCAGGTCAGGGACGCCATCGATGATGGACCAGAGAGAAAGGGAGAGGGAGAGAGGAAGAGTCGTAGTGGTAGTTGGTGAAGAAGGTGTAGGGGTTCTTTATATAGGGGCGAGAAAAAAGAGGAGGCTAAGAGCACTTTGTGTTTTGTAGGAGCTGAAAGACTTTTCACCACTGATTCACGTTCACATCAGATTCTATGGTTCCAGGCTTCCAGCTCACTTTTGTCCCATTTTTTTATTTTTATTTATTTATTTTAATTCAATGCATTTGAAAATGATCGAAATTGGTGTGTGCGTGTTTTTTTGTTGTTGATTGTTCAAATAATTAAGTTAAGTTAAGCTGATTGTTATTGTCAAGTGGTTGTGTCGAGCTAATTCTATTAGAAAAAAATAATGTTACAATAACAATTCTAACAAATATAGCCCCCTCCTTCCAATTCCCATTAGATTAAATCATGTCAATTTAGTGTTGATAAAAAATCTTCCATTGCCGCTTGCTTTGATCTTCTTTTTCGATGAGTTTTCACCGTTGATTTTCCACCTCGTCTATTTTTCTTTTTCCTTATCTAATTTATTTTAAACAACAAAAATTGTAGAAATTGACCATTTTCTAACTTCATTTCTTTTTTCTTTTGAATAAAATTGGTGGATGATTTGAGATATTCAGGTATGTTTACTAGTGTGCTTTTAGGGAAGTTTTATATTTTTTGTTTCAAAAAAAGTGTTCTCGTATTGTATAAAGGTGGAAATTATTTTTGTGTTTTTAATAGTGTTTTATGTTTTGAACTATTTCTTAATATATTTGTCTTGATAATAAAAATATATATAAATATAAAAGAATGTTGGCAAACATGGATTTTTTTTTGGAGTTTTCTAGCCGTTAAGCATATTATGGTTTTGTTATAAATTTTGTCATATTATGACGTTTAAATAAATTGAGTAATATTAAAAACTATATTTTTATCTCATAATTATATCACAATATTAATATAGCAATTTCAATTAACCCATGAATTTATCTTTCTTTTATATATATATATAATTGGACTCTCATATATATCATCATTAAAAAATAATTATAAGATAAAAATATGTTATATAGTATTACTCAAACAGATAATTACAAATTTATTCCAACCGTTTATCCTCTAAGAAACAATTAAAGGTTCAAGATTATGGTCTATTCCCATTTCATTGACCAATAAATATTTCTGTTATTTTTTTTTAAAAAAATATATATATAGAGAGAGAGAGATGTTCATTCTCTATAATCTATATTAGACGTGAAGACTTATTTACTTTTAACTAAAGCAAAAGAAAAGTTAATTAGAATATGACAAATGGCAACATAAAAAGCTAAGTATATCTATTTCGTTTACTTTTTTACTGCTTTATTATTATTATTATTTTGTTGTTGGTTGTCTCTTTCATTATCGTTTCCCACATCTCTTTTCGTTTTTATAATCATCTGACAATTGCATCAGCCATCGTTTACCATAGGTTGGCTCAAGAAACCAAACTCTTTTCTAAAATAAAAGGCCAATCTCACTTCTTTTCATCTTTTAAGATAACCAAAGATTAATATTTTCTGTAAATAAGTTTTTTCATTCAGTGGAAGATCACTCGATTTCACAGAAGAAAGATATAAAAATACTTTTTTTACTTTGACTAACTTTTTTTTATTATGTTCAAGTTCAGATGATTGATTTATATATATTTCATTTTAACTTGCAGGTATATGTTTTTTTTTATTATTATTATTTTATGCAACCTGGTGTAAGCTATCTTGGAATATTACGTACAGAATTCAAATATATGGAGCAGTAAGTACGTAAACCTGTTAAAAAATATTTATTATAATGATTATGTAGGATTACTATTATTGCCTTCAAAATTAATAATAACATAATCCATGATTCAACAAATCTCTTACCCATACGGAATTGAATACTGAGGAGGAAAAACATCACTACACAGTAAGATTGGTTGTTAAATGATCATTTAAGAGTAACTCATATATAAATAGGCTTCATATTTATTACTTTCCATCTGGCCCTCTGCATTAAAAAAAAATTAAAAATTAAAAATTAAAAAAACTCATGGTGTCTATAACTTGTTACAATCCCTTTTGATTTTTTTTACTTTTCTAATTAAATATAATAATTAAAAAAAAAAAAAAAACCACCACTACCTTATCTCTTCCCTACAAAACTCTTCATTTTCCACCACCATCACTCCGATGTTGTTTGCTGGTTTTGGAAAATATCAAACCATACGTTTTAAAACGTTTTCCACCAATCGTTTTCTTTTTCTTTTGTTTTTTTTCTTCATTGAATATTGGAGGGGAGCCTGGGGAGGGGGAGGATCAAAAGGTGATTAGGTCATGGGAAGATCGTGAGTTTGAAAACTATTTTATGCTTTTCTTTTCTTTTTTTATGTCTGATTTGATCAGCTTTTCTTTTATTCAAAAAATGTCCAAAATCCACGTAAGAATCAGATTCTATATTTTTTTTTTAATAAATACTCATATCAATTTCATTTAATGATTATGAAAATAAAGCAAAATTGTTCTAACAAACAATATTATAAATATAAATTGAAATGTCTTCCAACCAAATATCATCTATGATATGTTTAACTGTGGCTTTGGCTAAGCCATGAGCCGCAGAGTTGGCCTCTCAAGGAGAGTGAACAATTTGCCAACTAGACAGAAATGCAATAATCAATTGAGCGTCAGCCACTATTTGACCAAATCTACTAAAACTTTGATCTAAAAAATTCAAAACATTAACCATTTGAAGTTCATCCCCTTCTAAGATAATGTTGTGCAGACCCAATATCAAAGAAAACTTTAACCAGTTGAATCACATTCTCTATTAGATATATGTTAGTTTAATAAACTGAATTGGAGAAAATTCTATTGACCCAATATGAAAGAAAACTTTATCTTTTTTTTATTATTATTATTTTATTATTTTTTATTATATCAATTTTTAAAAAATACAGAAGAAGATTCAAAAACTTTTACACCAAAACCTAGACAACATGAAATATATTTGAAAAATGCTAGAGGTACTACATATTTTACATATTTTACATCCTCTTACAAATTGACGTGACAGTGTACGTAGCATTGCTATATCAGGCACCAAAAAATTAAAGTCCCACATTTGTCAATCAACTTTGTTAGGATATACGGAAAAAAAAAATATTTTTTATAAAAATATAAAAAAGTAAGAGAGAGAAAGGGAAAGAGATACAAAGAATTATGGGTAGTTCGGTGTTAAACACTTATGTCCACCACTTTGAAAGGCCCTTATGGTTACATTGTACTTATTCACTTAATTGTCTATAATACAAAGGTCAATATTTATAGGGTATAAAGTAAATACAAATATGGTAATTAAATATCTCAAATTTGATTACAATCAACCATGAATAGAGAATATTTTAATATCAACCAAATATGAAATATACAAAAAATATAATATATTTTCCATATATTCTAACAATCTCCACGAATGTCGCCTCCACACCTGCCCCAATAACACTAACCACCTTGTCTGTTCCTCCTCTTCCCTTAGAGAGGTGGCTCATGCAACCACACCCCCAAATACACTCACAACCTAAGCCTTGGTCACCATGAAAGAAGATAATCAAACCGTATGATGGCCAACGGATTGTTCTAAAGTGGTGCAAGTGACTTCGAGTTGGGGCTGACATAGGTGTCACATGGAAAAATCACATTAGTTTAGTTACTGACGTGGTTTGAATTGCCATGACAATTTGTAAAAAAAGGATGCTTGGTCATCGACCAAGTGGCTCATGCAACCACACCCCCAGATACACCTACAACCTAACCATTGGTCACCATGAAAGAAGATAGTCAAACCGTATGATGGCCAACGAATTGTTCTAGAGTGGTGCAGTTGACTTTAAGTTGGGGCTGACATATGTGCCACGTGGACAAATCACATTAGTTTAGTTATTGACGTGGTTTGAATTGTCATGACAATTTGTAAAAGAGAGATGCTTGATCATCGACCAAGCATAAGCCTTTTCCTTTGTAAAATATATATATATATATAAATATTTAGTAAAAGATGTTGTGCCCCTACCAACACTCGATGCAATTAGATTAAAAAATTGTGATGTCACACCCTTCTTTGCTTAATTAATTACTGGAATCCGAAATGAAACCAAAATTACGCCAATATATATATATATATACATTGAAGTCATATATAGTGAAGTCATATTGTTCGCAGAATCGCATTTGCTTGAAAGTGGAATCATCTTGGAATTTTTATTTTATTATTATTATTATTAGTTTATATATTTTTTTTTCTGTTTCTCTCTCCGTCGAAAATGCAAGTTTTTATATTTTAATATTCTACAGGCCAGGGGTAAAGGCTAACAGCCCTCTTGGGTTGACCAAGTTACTGCTTTCGAAAGCATAATGTTGTTTATGAGTAGAGCACGGACGCTGGGCGTCCGTGTGTAGTGAAAAAATAAATAATAATAAAAAAATTGTTTTATTTTTTATTTTAATTTTTTCGTTCAAAACGAACGCTAAGCGGACGCATATCACGACTCGTTGTTTATTACGCTGAGAAATGTTCTCTGTATATTCATTTACTGTTAATTAATTTGATCTTGAATATGCACAAATATTCTTCTCAACTGGGATGCTGTCATTTGACCGTTGCCCTCCGTGCTTTGAATGCGAACTAAAAGGATAAGATTGTTTGATTATTCTAAGGGGAAAAAAGTAACAAACATAATCCAAATTGCAATATAGAAAGAATTCTCGGTTTCTCACCAGGGTATAACCTGTGAAAGAAAAGGAAGTTGGCAAATTCTTTATTCCTTCTTTATCTCTTATTTTTCAGACAAATTTTTTCTTCAATTTTTTTTTTAATCCATTTTATTGTTTAATTCCAAACCAGCGACGTATTCAGAATTCCCAAATAATAAAATCTCTAAAATAAAAAGAAAACATCAATATCAAGCCGACCTTTAATTTGAAAAGGCTGTATAGATTCATTTCTCTTGGCACCATTTTGTTCAAACAATAGGCTTTGTCTTGACCTCCTCAATCCCCTTCCATGTTCAGAAATTGGAGGCATCTTAAAATTAAGGTTAGAAAGGTAACCATCTTCTGAAGCAAGCCAAACAAACCACGCAAGAAAGCTCCGTCGTCACTTTCACAGCATTGACTATGCACCTCCTAATTGTACCCCAGCTAGTACATGCAAAATAATTTGTGGCCGTTGAATTTGTCTAATATTTATTTTTCTGACTTTTTGTCTATATTGAGAAATATAAGGTCAAACATCAAGTTCCAGATATGAAAACGAAAGTTCTGATTCGTCAAGAAACAACTTCATGGACAAACGTCTTCCGTGTGGCATAGGGCAACTACGAACTGCTATAATGTTAGTAATCAGAAAATTTAATTATCATATTATCATGCCCCTGTTTACAATTTCCAGAGTTGTTTCATGAAATGCTATAAAAGTCAAAAAACTTGCGTCAACGCGGTGTCGAAGAAGTAACCGACACGAGCTGTTAAATTATGATTTATTGCTTTTCGAACTCCTCATATAAAACATTTGATAAGGTCATGCACATAGGATTGCAGCAATAAGCTATCACTAACTAAAACAACGGTCATCTTATTTTTTTAAAAAAAAAAAAAACCTAAAACAACGGTCATCTAATTTATATATAACGTTCTACCGGATAACCATTAATTACTTTGTCAACGAAATCTTCTACAGAGTAAGTTCGAAGGAAAAATGTTTGTTCAGCTTTTAGTGACTCTTTGTTCGTTCATCAACTACTATAAACTACAAGAAGATGATGTCATTAATATATAATAGTAATTATTATTAGAAATCTATGTTATAGGAGCTCACAAGTCACAACGACAACCCTTTGCTTATGATCATAGTCGTGAAGACTATAAATTAATATTAATATGAATTTACATTTGAAATAAACGTCAGCTTGGATGCTTTATCAAAGAAATCATACGTATAAAATACACACGGTAGAATCATACCGTTTTGGTACGCAAAAAGCGGTGTCCATTGCCACACTAGCCGTTTCTAATTTTGGTTGATCACAACTCTAGACAAATCAATGCCATTTGCTCATGATCTTAAACAGATATCATTAAAGGGAAAATACAAAAAAAAAAAAAAAAAGTCAGCATCTATCACATCTGTATAATATTATAAGCCTACTTCTGATGTCAACGGCCTATAAATCCAAAAGCTTGCAATCTGCTCGATTGTATTTATTCAGAAAATGAAAGCTTAACAAAAGTCAAAAGGGCAACCTGAATTCCAAACATGCTACATGAAAAATCTGCTATGCCTTTCACATAATCAGCCAGCGCTGAGAAAACAATATGCGGCTATCTTATGTCAAAGTCAAGCCTCTTTTTGCTTTTCAACTTGTACTTCTGTGTACGAGATGTCCATGCAGACTAATTCAATGTTTTGTAATGCTATATCTAAATTGAAATTATATATACCGACTTTAAAAGTGAAGGCTTAACTTACTTGCATCCAATGAGTAAAAGTACTACGCAACAGAGGACCATATTCTAATAGTTTCATTTTTTACTTTCGATGTGTGTACTTCAGAGAGCCACTCTACTCCATGCCCATTTTCAGCTTTTTCTTCTGCTTCCTTCGCTGATCACGCATACCTGGAAGAGGGAAAAAGAACAATTAAATGTTGCCTAATGCCTCCCTCCACCTAGTTAAATACACATGCAATGGAAAATGGAAAATGAAAAATAAGAAAAAAAAATATACTTTTCTTCTCCTCTTTTCTCTTTCTCCTAAGATTCTCCACATTCCTTCGTTTTTCTGCCATCTCTTTCACATCCACATGCATATGCACCTGTTAGAGATAGACCAAAATATAAGATGCCGGAACTTGGAAGAGGAAAAGATCGCAAACAGACTGATTCAGGATGCTTTAACATTTAGAAATGGTAAAGGAACAACACGGCATATGACTCAAGAATTGTCTAATTCTACATATGATAGGGCCAGAGTTTCCAATGAGAGTTGGAATCAATTTTTTGCCACTGCCTCCATTCATTAGGCTACACTCAAGCATGTCAAATATACCAACACAATGGATGTTGGGTCTACAATAGCTCCCTACAATTTTGATCAACATCATATGCTGGAATACAAACTAGCTATTCACGCTCACATATCATCCATCACCCGGAATTTGGAATAATTTCCAATGTTGCCAGTATATAACTATCTTCATATTATTTTCTGCAAAAGCAAATTCTGCAACTAGTAATTTAAAACAGTCAACATTTAAGTTAGAAAATTTACTTGCGAAATTTCCATTTACACCCACACTTCAAAAGTATAGTTGTATAGACACAACCTTTAGGCACTATGGGATCTTCGGTAAGGCATCTTATGTGTGCAAACTCCCATAAGAGAGTGAAATGAAATTTTTAATTCCTTTTTTGTTTTTTTGATAAGTAAATTTCCATAGAAACTAGTAAAGTAACCATAAAGGCAAGGGTAAACAACACAAGATATGGACACTACCTCATGACCAGCACTACGGAGTGCCTGGAGTGGCTCCACACAATCCTGACCAATAACCAACAATTTCCTTCTTTTGTTTTCTCCTGAATCCCCGCTGCCACCAAGTTTTTGCCTAGCAAGTTGTTCAAACTGATGTTGCAGGAGAGGTGAAACACCAGCCTGAAACCGACCAAAAAAAAAAAAAGAGAAAAAGAAGTATTAATTATACGTCATAAGTATGTGATAGTGAGGGGATATAAGATAAATAATAAGGTGGGAACAGCATAATGGGTTATAATTGAAACCAGAGATGATACTCATGCCATACAATTAGATCAATCACTTATAAAAAGTAGCTTAAATTTCATTTCTTAATTTGACCTCTAAACTTAAACCTATAAACTACCACAATGTTTCGAGTTGCTCCCTATATCAAAATTGGCTGCTATTTGGTATGTAAAAATGTTAGCATATGCGTCTAATTTACCAAATTGCCCTCACTTAAAAAAATTGACACGTCTGTTGAGAGGGCCGACCGCGCAGCTACTCCTCACCTTTTCAGAAGGCACGACTGCCTAACATATTTGTTCAGAGGGATGGCTGTGTGGACATAACATTGGGGATGGCCGCACAAAGGATAGTTGCGTGACCACCCCTCACCTGTTTAGAAGGGGTGGCCACAAGGAGTTGACCAAGGGGCGACTATGTAGCAACCCCCTAACATAAAAAAGGGTGTTGCCCTCGACATAAAAGAGGGATGGCCGATAATAGAGGGAGTGGCCCCGGCCACCCTCATCTTTAAAGGGGTGGCATGGGGTAGCCGCGCGGCCACCCATGTGTGATCTTTATGTCAATTTCTTTTTGGGGGCAATGGTAAGTAAGGCATACGAGCAAGGCACGTGCTAACATTTTCCATCTCAAATAACAGTCAATTTTGACACAAGGAGCAACTCAAAATCTTGTGGTAGTTTATAAGTCGAAGTTGTTCCTCCACCACTGTGAACCCTAGTTAGATTCACACACTTTTTTAGATGTCAATTTGAGAATGGGGTGGTAGTTTGAGAAAGGAGGGGAGAGTGTAATTTACCTGAAAAGTATCATAAACCAACACAATATTGAATTATCTTTATTGTATCAATGATATTTAAAACAAGAATAAACTAAAGTAAGAATTGAATCTTTAGCATCTGAGCCTAAGAAACAATAGATGAGTGGCTTGGTTGTTATTGGAAAGCTCTATAAGCTTGGTCTCTAAATTAGAAAGCTCTGAAAAGCTGAGAATATTGATTATGCCAACAATCAACTTCAGTGAGTAATTTAGGAATATTTACTATCACTGAAAGTATTTTTTTTACTGCCTTAATCTGCCTAAATAAGTTGCAAACAAACTTTCAACCTGCCGAATGACTTATGGATAATGAACCCTGCATCAGAAGTCAGTTTCCTTACCTGAGCATGCTCCCGAAGATGCTCACGAGTTCTCACAGAAGTTACAGAAAGTGCTGCATGCAAAACGTGATAGCCTTTGTTTTGTATTTCATCATTCACATTAACATATCTAAAAGAACATGTGTATGTAAACACATTCTGTATCATACGATACAGACTAGTACATAACTACATGCATTCCTTAATAAAGACAATCTAGACCTCAATAAATTAAAAACAGCAATCTCTCACTTGTACTCCCATCTTCAGACCTGTTTTACCCAGTGACCTGGTCACTAAGCGCATGTTATATCTATTTAACACTTTAGATATCACTGAAAAGAAAAGGCTTCAGCATCTACAAATACATTCTGCCAGGAGTGACAGCAGTGCAGAAAGGGTAACTAAGTAAATAAGAAAGATTTCATAAATGGTTACCCCTGCCAAATAACGACGTGAAAATGTTCTTGGTTGCAACGGACGTGACAAAAGCATATTGAGCTCCTGCAATTTGAAAGAAAATAAAATGAGCTTATGTAAGATCATTTTCTTTTAGGATAATGAATTGGCCAAACTTCTAGATTATTATGAGTTTTAACTGTGACAGGCAGTACAAGGTTAAAAGGAGAACATCCAAGGAAAGAGGAAACCTGCTGCAACTTCTTTAATTGCATGGAAGTAGTTTTCTTTTGCTTGAAATTGTTCACTCTTTCCTCCTCGCTGTCATAATTATCCATTACTAATTCCACCGACTCTGCACTTCGCTCAAACCAGCTTTTCTTTGCCTTCTCCTAGAAAACAGGCACACACACACACAATTTACAAATGAAGTAAATGTACATAGCAAAATAAAAGGCTGAAAAGTACTTGGTTTTCTATGAGAGAAATTAACCTGTAGACAGAAATATGAGATTTGTAGCCACAGATGTTAATACTTCTTTTACATTGAATTTTGCAGATAAATTGTCATCAAACATTACGGCTTTAGAATAATCAATAACATCCGTGATAGATTAAGCAGAAAAGGTAAATAAGGCATTAAAAAAGAAAGAAAGTGTAAACTAACGTAGAAAGAAAAAGAGTTTCTAATTAAAACAAATAATGAATTCACAGAAACTGTAAGGCATTAAACACAGCCAGCAAACACTTTAAACACAAAAACAACATAATGTTACTATTTTAACATTTACCATGCAAGAGTGAAAATAAGTTTGGCATCAGCATAACTGATGCACAAGCATTTGACATTTGGATCAGTCTGACACATGTTGAAAGCGACCAAAGATCAGTTTCAAGAAACCAATGTTAACCAGGGCAGAGGCCCAGCCAAACCCGACCCAAAGCTAAAGTGGCATGTAAGAACTCATAATTATATCAGTATTTAGATACATCACCATATAGGTTCAAAGTAAACACCTGGGAGTCCTTCCGCGAAATTTTGTCTATTTGACGTGCAAGAGATAATCGTTTTTGGACTTCTGGTATGTATGCATTCTCTAAAGGAAATCGCCGAAAACTTTCCTGAGTACAGGGAAAAGGCATGTAAGCCACAATTAAAAGCTATATTAAGGTAATAACAAAGAACTAAGAATGATAAATGCGACTGTTAATTTATAGATTTATAAAAAGTAGAATCTACCACCTGATTCCCCAAAGCAACAATTAGTACTTGATTCTTTTCTCTTTTTTTTTTCTTTTTGTTCAGGTATAATTCAATCAGGAAAACACCAAGGCATCGTAAGTGAATCATGCATTCAAGTCTAAACAGGCATTAAAAGCACCCTTTTCAGAAGAAGTACCTTGGAAAATGATTTGCACAATGAAGCAAGTTTTGATGTCTCACTTGGTGCGATTAGAGCAATACTGCACCCATCAGCGTAAGCTCTAGCAGTTCTTCCACTTCTATGAACATAAACCTAACAAAAGCATAATTAACAGATAGCTGAAATAAGGTTAGAATTTTAAAGAAATGTGTCAAAAAGCATCCTAATATTAACTTACTTCAGCTGAATGTGGCAGTTGATAGTGAACAACAGTTCGAACACCAGCAATATCAAGTCCTCTTGCTGCGACATCAGTTGCAATAAGTATGCCGTGTTCATTTCCACGAAAACGATCAATTGCCTGCAGTAAACACAAGAGGGTTAAAAGGGAAGGCAACGAACAAGAAAACAAAAATTAATGTATAAACTTGGCCACATGGTGACAAAAGGAAATTGATAAGATAATCGAGTCAAGATAAGATAATCAAGCCAATTTAGCTGTTGACCATGTTTTTCTCAAAATGCTGTCTTCCTAAAAGGAGAATGAAAAAATCAAAGTATAAATTTAATGTCTCTAAAGAGCTCCAACAAATATGATAAGGCAGTTCATTTACTGAGTGGTCTCAACCTGTTTTGCATTTGTAACCCTTAAAAACTATCTGCACTACGTTTTCTATCCGTTCTTCAGAAAGGAGAATAGAAGCTAAGACCCAATCTCACCCCACCCCACTCATTTACCATCTGAGCTAAGGCACCACAGCCTAGATACAGTCTTACGTTCCACACAAACAATAACACCTTATAACCATACTAACTGGCAACGAATCTCTCTCAATTTGCTTGCTCTCATGTTTGATTCTAAATAAACATAGAGAAGAGACAATATTCTTTTTTTTTTTTGATGACTGAGAAGAGACTATATTCTTCCAATGCAACAGAGTCTCAGACTCCAATATCAACATTCTCAGCAGTAACTAATGATTAAGAGCCCATGTATGCAAGTACTGCTTCTCAAAGCATACTCCAGCAATTCCTGACTTTGGAACCATTAGTAATATCAACAATCTAAATCATGCTTACCTTACACTTAATTCAATCAACAAGTTGTCTGACCTGATTTTGATTCATCATATATCATGCTTAAATACTTTAAACAGTTTTTAACTCTTCTTTTGGAGTTATTTCATCAACAGATTACAGATATAGAAATATGTTACTAGCAGTAAACAGAAGCTATACCATCAATTAATGCCCCATTAAGTGTAAGCTAGTTGTGAGAGAAGCTTAAGCAAAATAATTTTAACCACTACTTACAAACTGTACTTGAATCAATTACCTTACCAATCATTTTTTTTAGAAGTAAACGAAAAATTTATTAAAAAAGAGCAAATGTGCAACTCTAATACACAGGAAGTATACAAGAGATACACCTAACAAAAAAAAAAACATTCAAGCTTTTTTGATAAGTAAACAATTATGTAATCAACAAGGAAAATCACAAAAGTCAGAAATATTAAAGTAGTCAAAGGCAGTTGTCCAATAGTAAAGAGCATTAAAGAAAGAAATCTTTAGTTCCACCATTGTCATTTTGCGGTCTTCAAAACTTCGATCAATTTTTTCCCTCCAAAGACACCACATAAGGCAAAACATAACCATCTACGAAATAACCCTCTTTAACATGCAAATAGGTCTGCCACTTGTCTAGGCATAACCCAAGCTAGCCCAACATGACTGAATATAGCATTCCATAAGGCATGGAATAAACCAAAATGTTCACAATAAGTAAAGCTCGCTAAGATGTAGGATGCTAATAGTGACCATAAAGTAATAAACACTGCTTCGGTGTCATAGAGACGCACAAGTGCAACATTATAAGCTATGCGAGACCCTAGGAAAACCAAATGCTTACATAAACAGGTAAATACTGAAGCAGCAGCAAAACTATCATCACATTAGCCTTTTCATGTGCATAGAAGTATGCAAATAGATACGAATGCTGCTAATAATTTAAGGAAAAACCAACCTTCAATCGAGCACGCTGCTGCATTTGAGCATGTAATGTCCAAACATTGATGCCAAGAATACGCAAAACGGAAGAGAGATGGCGCAAAGCTGCAATTGATGTACAGAACACAATTGTGCGCCCTTGTCCATGAACACTCAAAATATAATACAAATAGGCATCTTTATCTTCTTCCCTGCATCTGCAAGCTATTAAAATTAATACTATTCCATTGAAGAACGCATTCTACCTAAAAGATAGGGTTTTTAACAGTTGAGACTGAATTTCAAATAACTATGGTAGAAGTCCTGGGGCATATCTGGAAGGCCACTAGTTTATGGTGGAGGTGTAGTTTAAGTACTTAACACACTACAGTCCAAAATGAAAGCCACTACACTCCATATGTAAAAAGATTCTAAACATCTAGAACCTTTCAGTATGCTCCATATATACACACGAATCTTCTCACCTGGAACATGAATATGTTTCGATAATAGGCAAAGCATAGAAGGTGAAACTAACAAAATACATGTTCACTACTTTTAAGATATCAAGTACCTGAATTTAGGAGTATCAGAGATTTAAATGAAGACTAAAATTTTATGAATGGTCATAAAGCCCAAATTATTACACCTCAGATGAATGTATTTGCCAAAGTATGAAGCAGTTCAGAGTATGCTGAGACTTGTACCAATTCAACAGAGTATAACCTCAAATTACACTTACGGGAAATGATAATAATAACAGTAGATAAATAAACATAAATCAAACACAAAGTTTCGATCAGGCAGAGAGTAAATTTGAATGAACATTTGGACAATCAACTTACATGCATGTATATAAAAAATCTGACATTAGCAAATTCAGTAGAAAATAGAAAATTCAATATGGTATGATAGAGGATGGTTTAATTGCTAAAGTGAATTCGCATTTTCAAAGAAAATATTTCCAGATTCCAGATGAAAATTACATACTCAATAAAAGATTCCTCAAGCTTATCTGCCATAATTGATGCATTTGTCAGATCAATGATGGCAACATTAGCTCTCATTCCAGCTCGCTCAGAGAGAGTTTCTATAGAAGTTAACCCATCAGTCAATGACTGCTTTGGTTTTAGAGTACCACGCTTTAGCTTCTTACGAAAATCAGCAGACAGTGCTATGGTAGCAGAAAAAACAAATGTCTGTCTTTTCTTTCTCTGGAAGCTTGAAACTGTGACACAGCTTTGAGTATTTTGAGACTGATCTTCAATTGAGCCATTGGTCACAGGAAGCATGTCAATTATTGACTGCAACTCACGAAAATGTCCGTTTTCAATCATTCGATCAGCCTCATCCAGCACAAAAAAGGACAAAGAATGTAACTGCAAAGCAAAAATAGTGAGTCAAACAAAATGGGTTTGATCAATTCAGTACATCAACGAATAAAGCACCAGAAGACAGGATATGAACTATCCAACACTTTTGATAAGAATCTGCACATAAATCCAAGAATATGACTCTGATAGTAAATGGAATTGAACTATGAAAGTCAGCAAGCTACTAATCCCCCAACCTCCAAGACTAAGGGGAGTACAAACCTTCTTCCAATTAACAAGATGGAAATGGGCTTGTTATTCAAGCCACCCCAAATCCCTCTGCAATTTTTCTATCTGATTAGCAACCCTGACCAGGATAGGGAAGAGGGAAAGGAAATAAGTAGGCAAGTTGGAAAACGAGCTCTTAATCAACGTTAACCAACCGCCTTTTGAAAGATAAAGTCTTTTCCACCCCGCAAATCTTTTCTCCATCTTCTCAATAATTGTATCTCACATAAATTTAGCTTTGAAAGGACAACGCAGCAGTAAATGATGTGTCCAAAAAACTTAGTAAAAGTTGTCATGCAAAAGCACAGGAATATGCACAAGTGTAGTGCACTGCATTATACCATTTATTCAGAGTCTAATAAATAAACATAATTGAAATTGAACAATACAAAATTAAATCCTACTATCTTATGGAAAACTGAAATGAACTCCCGTACATGCAATCTACAACATGTATCAGTAACTACCTCAACAAGATGCTTTTCTCCTCCTGATGCAAGTTCCCACAACCTCCCTGGAGTTCCAACAACAATCTCAGGTCTCTTTTTTAAGAGTCTCTCCTGCTTCTCTGTCGACATTCCACCAACAATAGGAACCACTCTAATATCTGTTCCATTGGCTACTGCCTTGAGATGATCAGTGACCTGAAATAGAAGTAAAACAGTGGGGAGGGAACAGATGGAAGATTCAATTTCACTTCAAAACTAAAAACCATCTGATCTAAAAGACGCAAAAGCGCTGAAATAGACAAACATGGACTCCAAGCTATCAACATATTTTTTTGATAAGTAAATGTAATTTATAAAAAAGGGCAAAAGGTGCGACCAAAGTACACATGAAATATACAAGAAAAACACTTAACTAGAAGAAGGAAAAAGCTCAAGAAAAACATCAAAACTATAAATATTAGAGTCAAAGGCACTTGTCCAGAGATAAAGAGTCTTAAAGAAAAAATCCTTTAGATCCCCCATTGGCCATTCACGGTCTTCAAAACATCGATAATTTATTTCTCTCCAAATACATTGCAAAAACGGAACCATCTTCTACATAGCGACATCCCAAAACTTACCACAATGACCTTTCCAATAAGCAAAAAGGTCTACTACTTGATTAGGCATAACCCAAGCTAACCCTACAAGGCTGAAAATGGTATTCCATAGGGCATTAGCCATCTCACAATGGAGTAAAAGATGGTCCACTGATTCCTCACTCTTCTTACAAATACAACACCAATCAAACAAGATGTCCCTTTCTAAGATTATCCATGGTTAGAATCTTCCCCTAAGCAGCTGTCCAAGCAAAGAACATCACTCTCAAAGGGGTCTTATTCTGTCAAATACTCCTCAAGGAAAACAAGTGCTATCATGGGAAACAAGGTATCAAACTCATCTAGCCAACTATCTTAGTTTCCTCAACCCCAAGAGTGAATGCAGTAGTGTCGTACATTTTATTCAAACTAATAGGAATATTACTCCTTCCCACAATGGGCATCCTGCTTTCCTTTTATGTTTGTCCCAACATGAGTTTTTGTCATCCAAAAGAGTCTTATTTTTTCAATTTACTTTCCCATTTAACCTGTTATTCATTTGGTACTCTTCACCATCAAAGTCAATCAGTAATTTTAGGAGAACAATACCAAAAGGTGAAGGGTCAACGCATTTATTGTTTCTCCTTAATGAATCTGCCTTTCACAAACAAGATACTCAGTAACTACCTCAAGCGGGACGGTTATTAACCGCTTATAACCGGATAACTGAATAAACTGGAAAACCGGAAATAACCGCAACCGACTAGGCCAGTTGTGGTTATTAATTTTAGAAAACCAGTTATTAACTGGGTAACCGGTTTATATATATATATATTTCAAGACATCTTGAGAAGTTATGCCCACAAAGGCCCAAGTAGCCTTTTTATAGAAGTAGAGGGTGGAAAAAGTTTGTTCATATTCACTTTTTTTCTTTTATTTTTTTCTTTCTTCTCTCCTTTCTTTCTTTTCTCTTCTCTCTCTCTCTCTAGCTCCTTGCAGTTGGGAGCTCATCTTGAGAGAGGGAGAAAGAGAGAGAGAGAGGAGAAGAAAAGAAAGAAAAGAGAGTAGAAATAAAGAAGAAAAAAAAGAATATGAACTTGTCCCACATTGAATATGAACAAACTTTTCACACCCTCCTACTTCTATAAAAAGGCTACTTGGGCTTTATGGGCATAGCTTCTCAAGATGCCTTTAGAAAATCATATATACAATTATTTTTTAAATTATTATTTTATATATATATATATATCCGATGAGAAGTGATTAAAAATAAAATGTTTGTGATCCATAACATCAAAACCGATTACCAGTTAATAACTGATTATTAGCAACCGCAACGAGGTCCCGGTTGCGGTTGCGGTAATTGCCCAATAACCGCAACTGCAACCGGTTGTAAACCCTTACTCATTATGGGAACACTGGAGTAGGCATGCACGTCTCCGTGTGAGTTTGTCTACAAAGGTTCACGTAGTTTCCCACTAAAACACGTTAGCCAACTACATGTACTTGCTACTTCACAGAGAAGCCAGAAATGCTGCAACAAACCATATCTTGCTTCTAGAGATGAAACAAAATAAACAGATGACCAGAAAATAAAGCAGATTCAAGCTCAGTAAAGGAACATAACTTCATTTAGCAGCTTGCTAGCTCTAGCTAAGAGAAGGTATATGGGCCCAGATTTCTGCAGCAACTATTGGACTAAACACTATACCATATTTTTTCTATGAATAATAATTTTATTGCACTAGATCATATATACTGGTTCACAGGCTTGATTTTATTGTATTGAAGGCATCAAGTAGCTTTACATACAAAATTAAGTTGGAATTCATTCAGCACAGTTTGTGTCCGGTACGAATCCAAATTCATTCCATATATTTCAAACCCCAACCAGCGTACTTAAATTGAATTAAGTTAAAGTATTCATATGAATCCTTAACAAAGTATAAAACCTAGTCATGGTCGGATTTGCTCTTACTGAATCCACTTGAATGATCAGTTTTACCAAGTTCCAAAAATATCCCCACTTTTTTCATATACTTCAATTCAGATCATCTCTATTGCAAAAAAAAATGAATAGCATTGCAAAATCAATTCATTAATGAATTGAATTTTGAATTCAAATGTCCACTCACTTATCATAGTGAATTAACATGACTTTGAATTCAGTTCAATCATAATTGGTTCCAAATAGAGTTAATTCCTCATTCTTTTTTCGTGCACACCCTCAACAGATCAATAGTTCGTGTTCAGTATTCACGTCTGTCTGACTATTGTGTGTCTACAATGATGGAGATGGCTCAAATTTTATGATTAATCTATTCTTAAAGAGTTAAAGAGATGTTTGTGCCTTCAAATTTTACAGTAGCTGATATCATTATAGGGCATCCAAGCATGCTCTTGCTTATCACAACAAGATAGTACAAGCTAGGGCGATGTGAAATCTATGCATGCACGTATATTTATATTTAGGTGATTTGTATGTGAAGCACTCTGTCTAAAACCTACTTGAAGTCATTATGTCTAAACCCAATGCAAGAAGCCCATACTTAATGTTATTTAGGCTCCAATAGTGCAGATCAGACTCTCTAACACTGTTCATGCACAACCGAGAGATGACGTAAACAAAAGTAATACATAAAGCATTTATGAGTACCTGAAGTGCAAGTTCCCTTGTAGGAGTAATAATTAGAGCCCGTAAAAGGCCTTTTGGAGCATAGTTTTCTACTTCCTCCCCCTTTTTGTCAAGCATCTTTCCGGCCTTTTCTCGTTCCTCCAAGAGACGCTGCAAAATGGGCAAACCAAAAGCAAGTGTTTTGCCAGACCCTGTCTCTGCAGCACCAACAACATCCTGTCGAATAAACATATAATAAGACTATCAACTTATTGTCATTAACACCCATGCACCGCCTTAAGCAAGAACCTAAACCAACCTTCCCTTGATGAGCAGCAGCAGGAATACAAGCTTTCTGTATTGGAGTTGGTTCCTTGAACTCAAGCCTGTATATTGATTTCATGAGCAGGGGATGGAGCCTCATCTCATTCCATGCATAATATTCAGCTTCCTCAACCAACTCTTCTTCAAGATCTTCCTTGCCATTGCTAACTGCAATAAAAGTTGCACAGTTAGTGGAAAACATCTCTTTTAGTTTTCGCATAACCTTTTCACTACAATCCTACAAATATTATGTTGTATACCTCAAACCTTACACAGTCTGACTACACATACAAATAGTCACACAAAAAATTGAGTTCAACAATGAATGATTGACATGTATAGAAATTAAAGCATCCACAAAGGGATGGTGTTTCTGAATCAGAAATTGCTGGGTGTCGTCAGATGTGGTTAGTTTAGTATAAAGAAAGGTGCCAATCCCAGTACTATGCCAATAAGAATTTTCCCACTTTGCCAAGTCAATTTTCAAATTACTACATTATCAACATGAAAATTACACAATCATAACTAATAATAAAAATTATTTTACTTAAACCAAAAAATAAAAAAATAAAAAAGAAGAAGAAGAAATGAATATGCATCACGAGCTCAATTTTTTAACTGAACAAAAAAATTAGAATTCACCTAGAGATCAGCACATACATTGATGAAAAAATTAATGAAACTGAGCTCAATTCTGATCACCCCTTATCATTGACGAGTAAAGATTTAAAAGAATTAATCAGAAACTTGGGAAAAAAAAAGAAGGGAAAATTGCACTTCCCAACCAAACTATAAGGTCATTTGCAGTGTCCTTCTAAAAGCAATTCCTAAACTGTAATTAGTCGCAATGTCCCTCCACTACTAAAATTTCAACAATTTCCATCACATTTAATTTTTATTTCTAGATGCTTATCAAGTGATCACCAACAAAAAGAAGTGATCATGTGAATAATGTAACAAGCATATGAATTTTAAGGTTTATGGCAGGAAAATGCAATTTATCCCAAAAAAAAAGTACAGATATCAAAGATACATCAAGCAGAGTTTGACACTGCCACAAGTATTGATAAATTACCAAACCAGAACACATTAAGAGATCAAAAATGTGTATACTGTATATGCAAGCCAAAACTGACCCAGAAATTGATATATTAACAAACCATTGACAAAACTGTAGTCACGAGTACCCAATTGAGTTTAAAAGGTAACCTATGAATTAAGGAACTGCCAAAAAACACATACACAGAAATCAAAATGAACCAAACTAAAACACTCATGACCGACCAATTAGGAAATTGATTAATTATGAAACCATTAACTCGTCGAAAAGTCAAAAATTACTGAACTTAAATTGATGAATTATGAAACCATTCACTAAGATATAAAGATCTCACAATGTAACAAATATAGTTATATTGATCCACAAATTATAGTGGAAAAACTAGCAACTCATCAGTGTGCACAGCAATCAGTGTATTAAACTGTGTTTAACATTAAGCCAGAAACTGACCAGCTGGGAGTTCCTCCTTTTTTTGGGTTTCATTTTCCTTTTGGTTTGTCTTCTTCTTTTCGTTCTTCTTCTTCTTTTTCTTCTTAGTCTTCACATTCTCATTCTTCTCCATTTTTTCTTCAACTTTGGCCTCCTCCTCCATCCTCTCTTCAACTTTAGCATCACCAGAACTGCCATCATCATCACTGCGCTTCCGTTTCTTCAATCTCGTACTCTGCTTAGCTTTTTTCTCCTTCCTTTTTCCTACCTCAGGTTGAGGAATTTCTAAACTGTACTCCGCCTCATCAATCTCTTCGAGTGAAAGAAACCCTGCATGCATTTTTAACATAACAAATTATCATCAACCACGGACAAACTCAAACCCCTATAAACTAATCCTCGGCTTGCTCACTAGGAAAACTTAGGAAATAATATAATTTCAACATCAGAATTTTCACTACCAACTAAGCTCAAAATCAACCCATTACGTAATTTAAACCGAGCTTTAGAGCATTTCTATACAGCCAAGACCAAAATCATGAACCATGAACAAACTTAAACCCTAATTTTCTGTTCGCTTTCTAATAAAATGTAGGAAAACATATCACTTTAAACCGACAAATTTAGAAGTCCAAAAGCAAAAAAGGAACAAAAATTGGAAAATTTTCATTTCTCTTCCTCGGTTTTCCCGCAAACCAAACAGAAAAATCATACATTTTGGAGAACATTATTGTGCGCTCATCTAAGCCTAACTACAAATATTTCGTTTGGTTGAGTTGAATTTTCCATTTATTCCAAATAAAGAGAAACCTCAAAAAAAAAACTTATTTTCTTCTCTTCTCTATTCCTCTTCCTTTTTCTCGGAATCCAAACAGAGAAAACAATTAAATTGATGAACGAGGCCGAACCTCCTTCGAGTTCGTTAGTACCAACGACCATAGAGAATGGGTCATCTTTGGGGAGAGAGGAGCCCCATGGGAGTGAGTCGAATTGCTCGAGCACTGGGTCCTGTGCAGTTCGTTTTCTCCAGTGCTTTCTCTTTGAAGGTTGAGAAGAGAAGGGTGGGGGTTCGGCGGCCATGGCGAAAGACTACGCTCACTGCTTGCCAACGCGCCCACTGCGACTTTAAGCGGCGGGTTCTTTAGGCCCAAGAGGAACAACGTGTATTAGGAGTAGGGCGGTAAATGAACCCACTTGGACCAGTGCGGATAGAGAAATGATGTTCATCGGTCCGGGCCGAATGGCGGTATTCAGCCCAGGCACATGAACAGTATTTTTATGAGCTTATGAATAGTAATTTTTTTTTTTTTTACTCTAATCCCTGCCCAGGCTGAACATTCAGCCTGGACTTATGCCAATCACTGCTCGTGCGGATAAATTCGACTTCAAATTGGTTTGATGAAGTTTGCCATTTTAGTAAGTGTGATTTCAAAATATATAATTTAAAAACTTGATTTTAAAAATAAAGTTAATTTTTTAGTAGAATTGTGTTTCTCCTTTCAAATTAGAGTTTAATATTTAAAATTATATATTTTTGATATATTTTTTACAATTTAGTTCAAAAACGTACTTTTAGTCTAAAATTGCAATGCCAAACGTAGCCTTATTTAATATATTTGTTGTCCATCAACATAAAATTACACTTTGAAAAATATCCATACGCTTGTAAATATAAAGCCACTTAAGGGCGTGTGAAAATGAAAAAAAAATATATATATAATATATGAGAGTGTGAATAACATTATTCTGATAGACATTAACTTACTAGTTAGTTAATTAATAAACAAACATATAAAGCATATGTCGACGCTTAGATGAACGGGACATAATTGGTTGATTAAAGGCATGAGGCATTAACGAGATACATATATCCTAATAAAAAAAATGAGAGTGTGAGTAGCATTATTCTGATATACATTAACTTGTTAGTTAGTTAATAAACGAACATATAAAACGTATGTCGACGCCTAGATGAGAGAGATTATCTAATCTTACTTAAGAGACATAATTGGTTGATCAAAGGCATGAGGCATTAACGAGATACATATATTCTAATAAAAAAAATGAGAATGTGAATAGCATTATTTTGATATACATTAACTTACTAGTTAGTTAGTTAATAAACGAACATATAAAGCGTATGTCGACACCTAGATGAACAAAATGATCTAATCTTACTTAAGGGACATAATTGGTTGATTCAGGGCATGAGGCATTAATGAGATACATATATTATGATTGATATGAATGTGAAGTACATGGGTATGCATCATGATGTTATTCAGTGACGGAGGGAGGGGGGCCAGTAGGGGCCCTGGCCCCTCCCCAAAATACAAAAAAAAAAAAATTAAAGCTTAATTATAAGCTTAAATATTTTTTTTTTGCCTTTTGGTCCCTACCCAATTTTTTTTTTTTGCCCTACTTTAATTTTTTTTTGGTTTTGGCTCATACCCAATTATATCTCATGGCTCCGTTCCTGATGCTATTGGTAATATTTATGCTCATATAATGTATAGTAAATGATAAGGTGCATAAAAAAAAACTTAGAAATTTGGCCTTGCAATAAGTGTTTGATCGAAAATTTGGTTCAGGTCGACACATGATTTATATGTTTAATTAAAGTTGTCTATTAGGATCATAAGTGTCCAACATAACTAAAGTGCAATCTTAACAATCTATATATAAACTCTTAAGAACCTTCTTTTTATTGGTCAATTTTCAATGGTGAATTATACATGAAGTTTGTATCATAATTATGGTAGAATGTGTGTGAACTATGTTTTCAATCACTGGTAAGTGATGCTATACACTTGAAATATAGTATACGAAGTCAATCCTTGTTATTGATAGGAGAGCATATGATAAAGGGTTCGGTCAGTTTAAAAAGTAATAAAAACATGTGCCACTTGGGCCATGTCACAATTTGTAAGTTTTACAATGAAAGTTGGCATGAAGCAAAATTTTGGTACCAAAGTAAATTATGTCCAACTGGAAATCATATCAATTACCATCGGAGTCTGGTTTTAAGTGGGAGATGAAGGAATGTGATGGGTGATTGCATCATTATAGTGTGGACCCTCACACACCAAATTCTCATATGGTGATAGGTTTCCCATGGGAGCTGTATGTTCAACATGAACAAACACAACACTTTCAAGTATTGTATTTATTAAACATATGCAACTCTTGAAAAAGAGTTGCACATGTTTCAAAGAGACACTTTATAAATGCAAAGGTGGTGAGCTTAATTAACTTTTTCTCCATACATATTGTTTCTCACTCAAACGGGGGTGTACAAGTTCACCGCCTACCGCATATCGACTGTATACCGACTGAGTTTCGACCGTCTTCGACCGCCTACCGCCCACTGGCGGTCGGTAGGCGGAAAAAAAAAAAAATTTCTTCCGACATTTGTCGGTCAATAGGCGAAAATGGTTTTGTACCGATCGCCTACCGACTTTAACCGACATTTACATTCTCATAATTAATATAATTGAAAAATGAGAAAAATTCACATTTTGAGAAATCTAATCATGTTGTGCCACATCACTTTGTAAGAGTTTTTTTGTAAAATTTTTTTAAAGTATTTTATGATGTTACTATGAGAATGTAAATGACCGACTTAATAGGTTTGTGAATGTTGATTATGAGAATGTAAATTTGAAACAGGTTTTTATATTATTGAGCCATATTATATTTTGAAAATATCCATAATTTTTGAAAATGACCATATTTGAAATCTTATTTTTCGACCCAAAAAACGCATAGGTTGCAAGGCCATAACTTAAAAATTGACCCAAAAAGTGTATGAGCTACCCCAGGCAAACTAGAAATTTGACCCGATTTAACCGACATTTCCGACCGTCATTACCGACAAAAGTCGGTAATGTCGGCAGGCGAAACAAGCCCACATGCGGTAAAGTCGGTACAATTTCCGACTTTATCGACTGTGATTTGGCGAAAGGCGAAAATGCTATTTTCGACACCGACTTAACCGACGAACACCCCTGAGTCAAACCCCTTAGAGCATTTATAGCAGTTTTTAATTAATTTTTTTCATTAATTTAAAAAATAAAAACTATTTTTTCATTTATTATATAAATATGCTCTATAATAGCCTATATTATTTTTTATATACTATTAAAATATTATTTATTTACAAAATACAAGTTTCCTACTTAGAGCATTAGCAGCAGCTTCCCTTAAACTTTTATTTAATGTAGAGAACAAAACTATTTTTTAATTCCCTATTTAAATGCACTCTACAGCAGCTTCCCTTCATCTTTCTCTATATGAATTAAATACTATTTAAATGAAATGCTAGAAAAAAAAGAGAGGAAAGAGAAATTATTTAAATATTGTTTTAAACAAATGGTAGAGAAGAGAGAGAGGAGAGAGAAAGTTTTTATATTAAAATAATGCTAAGAGAATCATTTTTTGTTCCCTAGATGAAAGGAACCAAAAGTGGTTCCCTTGGTATTTCTATAGTTTAGGGAACACTTAAGGAAGTTACTGCAGAAACTTTTTTGTGTTTTTTTAATAATTTTTCCTACACTAAGAAAAAAAATGAGATTTAAAGGAAGCTGCTGCTAATGCTCATATCTTTACATTTTTTACAAAATTCTAACACAATCTCCAATGAAAAGGCAAAAAGTTGAGAGATGATAGATACATACTTTGGGTTAAAATTATAGACCGGGAGTCATGTACATTGAGTTTAAATGTAATAAGCTCAAGGTTTAGAAAATTGATAAGATAGATGTTGTATGTCATTTTTTTATTTTTTTTTGAATTTTTTTCGACATTTAGAAAAGAAATGGGTAATTGAGAATCTGTCGTAAATGTTCTTATAAGAGAATCTACAAATATACAACAATTATCAGCCTAATAAATTAAGAGAAATATAATTCAGCATTTTTAAATAGTACTCTTAACATTATTTTATTATTTTATTTTATTTTTTATTTTATATTTTTTTTAAAATATGAATATGCCACATGAACTATGCCACGAGAGACCAATAGTACGAACAAGATTCCCCTCTAGCCACAGCACGTCTGCTATGTGACGTGTTTGCTCGTCCCATTGTAAGATTTTCTTTGCAAATCTGTTTTCCTTCCAATTCCTCCGCCACTTATCCCACCAACCAAACATGCCCAACATTCCAAAACCAGCGTGATGCCACTAACAGTTTCTTCTCAACCCAACCTCAACACACTCCCCACCACTATCTCCTCCCTTTGTCCCCATCCCCACAAAAATCCCAGACCCATTAAACACTTAATGCCCTTTTCATCCTTATCCAAATCCCTCGTCTTCTTGCACCCAAAACGCGCATTCCACATGGCCAATCTCACCACTCCCAAGGCTCGCCTTCGGGGCGTCGTCTTCGACATGGACGGTACCCTAACCGTCCCCGCCATCGATTTCGCCGCAATGTACAAGGCCGTGCTCGGCGACGACGAGTACCGGCGGATCAAGGCTGAGAACCCGTCCGGGATTGACATCTTGCACCACATTGAGAATTGGAGCCCCGAGAAGCAGCTCAAGGCCTACGAAACCATCGCCGATTACGAGCGCCAGGGTCTTGACCGCCTCCAGATCATGCCCGGTCTGCCATTTCTATATTCATATACACATAGGGTTTTATTTGCTTGTGTTGGTTGTGTTTTCCTTCTTTTTGGGTGCTGAGAACTGGAGGAAAATGATGGGAAAGTATGATTAGAGCCTTACAACAAAATTATTTCCTCAGTTTGGTTTTGTAGACTTAGTTTTTTTGTTGGTAAGATTATTGGGTTTGTTTGATTGGAAAATGCAATGCAGGATTAGAAAGTAATGTTTGGGTTTTTCATAAATTTTCATTGATTGGTCTCAAATTCAAGTTTTATTCAATTTCTGTTTTTTTTTTTAAAAAAATAATAATATCAGCCAAATGGGCCTCTGCATGTGCTATGGGAATTGACGAAGTATATGTTTTTACAGCAATTACGCATTAAGCGTATAACGGGGTTTTAGGATTAAAAAGATTCTTGTTATTAATTTTTACTAACAAATAGATTCATTAAGCTTTATTCGGTGTTTAGGCTATGGCCTTATTTAGTAGTCCACTGGCAGATAAATACGCCCTCTCTCTCCCTCGCTCTTTCTCTCTCTCTGATATATTTAACATACGCGATAACTGAGTAACTGGCATAACTTACAATATTTTTATCAATTCTGGTGCAGGTGCAGCAGAACTTTGTGGGTTTCTCGATTCAAAGAAAATAAGGTGAATTCAGCATAGTGTCAGTCTTTTCTCTTTTCTTTTAGTTGTTTATAATTATCCTGTGTCTGCAGATAAATATTTCATCCGTGGCTACTTAAGTTTGTGACTTTCAGCTAAAATTTTGGTTGGGGTGTGGGTTTACGTTTTGTGCATTCCGTTTCCATGTGCATATCCAATAAGCATTTTTAGACAAAGTTTTATCGGGTTATTTTACATTTACTTAAGTGCATGCGGTTCAGTTTGACCATTTGAAATTAACAATGCTGACATTGTATTTGGCCCAGATGAGTTATGAATTTGACCAATTGCCTGTCATTTTTCAAGGATCAGTTCTGTTAACATTTTCTTTTTTGCATCATTTCTGGAATTGATAAGGAGATTGTACTTAGGCACTGTATGTATGTAGTCCTACCAATTTTCCATTTTCCAAAACCAACCTAATAGACACTTATGTGGAGTGTACTGCTCAATGCGAATGCGAGCAATAAAGTTTATGGCTGTGGCATGTTTTTTTGCCTAAACTGGATGTAGCTTCTTCCAAGCTTGTTTAGTGGTGACTAGCAGAGTCTATTGAGTGTAGTAATCAATTTAGATTAGGTTCTATGTTGTAATTATGTTTTTATTTTTCAAGCTACAGTGATAATTTTTTGATTAACTGTTTTTATTAATTTTCAGAAGGGGATTAATTACGCGCAACATTAAGGAAGCTGTTGATTTGTTTCATCAACGGTTTGGGGTAAGTTTATCCAAGTGTGCAGTCTATTGTTTATATTAATGGCGTCTTCTTTTTCTCAATATGTCTCATTACAACCGACTCCATGAAGATTGAAGTGTATGTGAAAGTGCGTTTTCTGAAAAAAGAAAAAAAGGGGTATAGAGGGTCTGGCATTCTTTGTGGTCTGTTGTGTAGTTAACCACTTGCACAGTAAGGCTGACCAGTTTTTGCAGTAAACATGACAGTTTCTGAGCAAAGTATTTTGAATCTCCCTTGTTAACTCTGATCTCATTTTAAGGAAGGGAATTTTTAAGTTTTTATGTAATATGTTGTGCTTGTTCTAGCCTCCCTGAGCTTGAATGCCTCCTTTGACCTACTTACCTATCAGATGTCAATTCCGGCAAGAAAGAAGAAGGCTGTTTTGCATTAAGTTGACTACCATGAAGTTTTGAGTTCCTTCCAAGACACCAAAACCACATGTAGGGTCTGTTTCTTACAAGGTTCAGGCATAACTTAAATTATCGAAGGAAAGTGATTATGGCAAAAGCATCAAATTGGCAAATATGCAGAAAGCAATTTTGTCAAATAAACATGTCTCCTGGGGTTGCCGTAAACTCATTATAAATGAAAAGCAGTGGACCCTCACCCAGAAAACACTTTTTACCCCCGCAAACTTACCCTAATTTGCGCATATTAGTCTGTCAAGTCTCTCTTCACACAGGTCTGTCCATGCACAATCCGCCATGTTCATTTTATTTTTCTTGCATATATGATCTTGGTAAGCTAATTTTTTTTTATTGATAAGTCTCCATGAGATAAAACTGTGTTACTTACCCAAATGGAGTTGTTGAATTTTATTGGTCAACTAAATCTCTTTCCCCCCCCCCAAGTGTGCATACTTTGCTCGAAAGGAGCTCTTTTCTTTCTCTCTCCCTTTTTTTATTTTTATTTTGTGTTCTCACCCATCCTTCTCCATTAGGTTTGCCCTATGAGTGGTGCACTTTGATATCCTTCGTAATATTTGTATTAATGCAGATGGCGTTTTATCCAGCACTAAGCAGGGAATTCCGTCCTTACAAACCAGACCCAGCACCCCTACTACATATCTGTTCAGCTTGGGAAGTTCTACCGAATGAAGTAATTATGGTGGGAGATAGCCTTAAAGATGATGTGAGTTCTTTCTTTCTTTATTTTTGGTAAGAATTAATTTTGTAATTATCTTCCTGTTGCTTTGTGAAGTGCTTTCTTTTTTTAGAGAAAATTGCTAAATTGGTCTACATGGTTTGACCTTGTAACAAATAAATTTGTATGATTTCAAATGAGCTTATAAATTTTTGTGCTATGCTTTGTAACAAAATGATCCCTGCCTACAAATTTCGCCTAAAAAAGGTTCGGGGTGGTATGTGGGGGTGATTTGGCCACCCCCTAGGCCGGTTTTCTGGGTAGTCAAAAGGGCTCGAAGTCGATTTTGGGGGTGACTGAACTATTCCCATAGTCCTTTGAGGGTGGTTTAGCTACCCAGGAAGTCCGTTTTGGGGTGGTCGCACCTCATCACCCCTTAAGGGTGGTTCAGCCACCCCCCTTTGGCCAACTTTGAAGGTGGTCGATTTTGGGGTGGTTGGCTTATTTGGGCCACCCTTTTTTTTGTTTGTTTGTTTCTTTTTTCTTTTCTTCTGTTTTTTTTTTTTTCGTAATAATTTTTATTTGAGGATAAAATTATAATTTTACAAAGGTTCTATTACAAAAATAGTTGGAATTAGTAGAGAGGGATTATTTTGTTACAAAGGCACATCACAAGGATTTATAATCTCATTTTGAAACTACATGGATTTATTTGTTATATTGTCAAACTACATGGACCAATTTAGTAATTTTTTATTTTTAATTCCCCAGTCCCTTCTTTTTGGCTTGTTAATGAGAATTTCCCTCAAATCTGTAAATACATATATGTTTTGTTTGTATATAGGTACATGTGTGCGTGTGTATAGTATAGATGCAATTCAAATTGAAGAGGTACAATCAACAGTAAATGGGCCCAAATTAGATATCTATATATAAAAAGATAAGATCATTGCAATTAAGACCATCTAAGTTTTGATAGCTCATGCTTCTGACATTGATGAGTGCTATAAATTTTGCTTGCTTGTATTCATGTATTTTATGTATTATCAATATATCTTGGGTTATAAAGAACTTCCTATGAATAATTATTAACTCTCCTAAATGAAGAGGAATTGGTTACTAATACCCAACTTTTACAGGTGGTTTGTGGGAAGCGTGCAGGTGCATTTACATGCTTGCTTGATGAAACAGGGAGGTATGACTCCCCTGGTTTTGATGCCGTAGATCTAAAGCCAGATTTCAAGGTGTCTTCCCTTACCCAAGTTCACTCGCTATTGGAAGAACATTTCGACCTAGCACCCTGATCTCTAAACCTGTTTTAGCCTTCAAAAAGAGAAGCATTTGGAGGAATATGTAGGTTAGAATACTTTTTGGATGGCTTGTTCTTGTTCTCAGAAAGATCTTGAAAATGATCAAGATGAAGATAATAGGGAATATCAAGAAAAGCAGTATTAAGCTTTCTTGAACAGCATGAAAATTGAAGCCACTTAGAAGGACTGAAAATTTATGTGTTAGCTCCAAGTTAGTAATTCCTGCTTCCATGGAGCAAAAATTTATAGAAACGTAAATGATTGTGCAAGAAAAGTTTATGCTTGAGGTGCTGCTTGACAATCAGTAAATAAAGATATGGCAAAAATTGAAAAAATAGAAATTAAGCGGCATTTTTTGTTTAGTATTTCATATAAGTTTTTACAAAAAAATTGTAGTTACCTTTTTTTACTGTTTTATTTTTAAGACGATATTCGACAACACGCTTGGATCATGTGTCAAAAGACTCAAAACGATCTCCTACAGGAATTGATTGTTCGTGGCTCAAAAGGAAAAATAAAAAAGAATAACGCCCACCGTGGGGCTCGAACCCACGACCACAAGGTTAAGAGCCTTGCGCTCTACCAACTGAGCTAGACGGGCTTGTTTGTTTGCTCGTTTATCTGTATTAACTCTGGAAAAAGAATTGATATCAAAGGAAAAGGAAAGGAAAGAAAAGGAAAAAGGGAAAAAGAATAACGCCCACCGTGGGCTCGAACCCACGACCACAAGGTTAAGAGCCTTGCGCTCTACCAACTGAGCTAGACGGGCTTGCTTGTTTGCTCGTTTGGATTACTGTAATATCAAAAATGACGTGACAGCTAGTCATTTTCATTGGTTACAGCTAACTGAAATGGCGTCCACGTCACCACACTAATAAGAGTTCATCCATTAAAATATCGACTAATCCAACACCTACCCATCCGTACAGCCTAACCCTTCATATAAAAAAAAAAAAAAAAAAAAAAAAAAAAAAAAAAAAAAAAAAAAACCCACGCTATGCCGCTTCAAAATCAAAATTCGAATTTTCCCTCATTTTTGTAGAAAAAAAGAGTGATCCCAATAGCAATAACAATCAAGAAGATCAGCTTGAAACTTGAAAGCTCAAAGGAAAGAAAGATTACCGGAAATGAGTGATCCCAAAAGCAATAACAATCAAGAACTCATGCAACCGAACCCAGAGGAGCTCCAAGACTCGGTGGAGCCGCCCTTTGCCTCGCTCTGCCCCAACAGCTTCAACTGCAACAACCACCAACCCTGCACCGCTTGCGGCTGCTCTGGCTCCAACCCCATGAAACGACGCTCTCCCTCGTCGTCTTCCTCTTTCCAGGACCCACTCGACCCTGGCCCCTCCCACTCCGAACCCAAGCCCAAGAGGCTCTTCCTCGAGCCAGACGACCTCACCCTCCGGGGCTTCTCCAAGGTCTCCCTCCCCGTCACCCTCGGCTCCTCACCTCCGTCCCAGCCCCATCCTCCTCTCCGCCGCTGCGTTTCGGACACGTCCCCCGCCAACGCTTTTGTCGCCCCTTTTGCCGATGTCTCGGTTTTTCAGGTCCAGAACCCGAACTCGAACGCTCCTCAGTCGCCGGAGCCCGCGAGGACGGGTGTTATCCCGGTGACACCGCCGTCGAACACCGGGTTACCGCCTCTTCCTCCGTCTCTGTGTCGGTCGGTGTCGGACCCTACTCCGTCGCCGGCGAAGGCCTATTCACGGTCGTCCAGTTCTGGGGATGTAAGTGTGGGTTTGACCAAGAAAGAGACTCCAGATTCCAAGGTTTATACTTCACTTTTGGTTTTGTATTCGACTTTCTTTTGGGGTTCGATTAGTAAAAACGGTTCTTGAATTTGATGGGGTTCTATTTTAGTCTCGAATCGTAAATCTTTTTCATTTCTTGTTGCAATGGAAATGGTTCTGGGTAATAGAAGAGGCTGAGAAGGATGAAGGCTTGTATGAGAGAGATAAGCAAGTGGTGTAAGGAAGTCGCGCGTGAACCGGACGAAGAAGACGCAGAAAAAAAAGATAATAATGCCGCAACAAAGGTTTGTTTGTTTTTTTTTTTTCTTTCCGCTCAATGTCTCTGTTTGGCTGCCTAGAAAATTTGAGAAAATGAAGAAGGAAAGAAAAGAAACTGCGTTTCATGTTGTTTGGTCTCGAGAAATGAGAATTTTACGGCAATCAGGTCAATCGCCGAGAAATGAGGTTCTTGGTGGTAGTTTCTTTTATCTATTTCATTGACTATTTCCACATTTTCTCAGCCACCAAGCAGAGTATACATATGTTTTCTTTTGTGTCTTTTTCTTTCTATTTCTTTTATATAGGAAGAGAATTTGATGTGAATTATGTAGTGGGTACAAGTATGTGCTAATCATTTTTGTTGCAGGATGAGTCTGGGCCAGATATTGAGGAATCCGTGTTTGTGGAGAAGGTGGGAGAGGCCCTAACCGTCCATTTCAAGTGCCCCTGTGGCAAAGGCTATCAGATTCTTCTCGCTGGAAGCGACTGTTTCTACAAACTGATGTAGATTGAGCAGGCATTTTCGTTTGATTCTTTAGATGGTACCTGCTCAGTCTACATCAGTAGCAGTCCTCAACATTCCCAGGTTTTTTTTTTTTGGTTATTTGTTCGATTCTTTTAGTATTACCTCTTCAAATAAAGTACTCATTGTTCTTGGGTCTGCGAAGATCTTTTAGATAAAACCCTCACCAGTTATAGTACTTGTCACTCTGTAGGTCTTCGTCTTTGTACAAAATCGTTCTTAGATAAGACCCATGTTCAGGTAGAGTGCTCATTTTTTCTGGGTCTCAATACTCTTACAGATTGATAGTTGTAGGTGAATTACCAATCATCTGGTTGGCTTGTGTCTTTCCAACTTGGTCAGGACCATTTCCCTTTTTCTTTTCAATGTAGAAGAATATGTGAAATCCATGAACATGATGATATAAAGAAGATGAATTGTACTTTCATTGGAATCAGTCTATGGAATTTTCCTGCTGCTATTTGGGAACGAACAAATTGAGTGTATTTCATTTCTGACGGCTGAATTGCATGGTGTGATGATTGTCAATTTTAATTTTTAAGCATATTATTGTGGTAATTTGTTAACTCCCAACTCCCAAGCCTCCTTCTGTCTCTGGACTTTTGTTAAATGAAAAGATTCTCTTGTCAGTTAAACAAGTAACTTAAAAAACAAACTCAATTTTTCGTCACCCCGAAGAAAGATTTATAAGAGGATTCTTTTTTAAAAGGGTTTAAAGTTTCATATCAGAAGCAACGACAGAAGGTTGAATATGGTGAAGAGTAAAAACAACCATAGACACTTAGATAGCGGCTCTAGAAATATTAAGGTTTGCCAAAGTTGTGAACAAACAGGTAAAGAGCATTCTTATTCGCATTGCGCTCAACAAATATTTGGTTAAATTTGAGCCAAAACATCACTTTTTTTTTATTTTAACTAACAACTTTTTTAAAAAAATTCTATCTGGCTTAGCATTTTAGCTAACAACTTTTACTATTCTATTTAAATATTCATTATTATTTTTTTATTATTTTTTTGACAATCATATTTTTGAAACTTTATCTTTTTCTATCAATTTTTAGTGGTCATATTTTTAAAAATTCATTTTTTTCATAATGGTCATATATATATATATATTATGTTTTTCTAATGGTTTTTTATTTTATCTAACTCAGTATTTTATCTAACAACTTTTACTATTTTATTTAAATATTTATTATTATTTTTTTGACAATCATATTTTTGAAACCTTATCTTTTTCTGTCATATTTTTAAAAATGTATTTTTTTCATAATGGTCATATATATATATATATATATAACGGGTTTTTTAAAAAAATTTTAACGGGTTTTTTTTTTTAAAAAAAATGAGTTGAAGTTTTAATAGATCATGCACGGCAGGAAATGAAGAAACAAGGGAGGAACAAATTATTTAATTTGTTTAAAAGATGGTAGATTCATCATATGGAGAGGGAGAGTATACAGAGATGAAGAAAGGAAGAAGACATAGGAAAAACCAAAAAAAAAAAGAGAGAAGGACGCGTGAGAGAGAGAAAAAAATAATTTTTTATTAGATAGTTGAGTGAGCACTATCTCACCTCATTATTAGGTATTCTGCTGCTGAGCCAAATATAGGGCATTTTTTTATTTTTTTTGGCTGCTGAGTGCTCTAACATGGGCAATTTTTGATGGACAGGCTTCAGTTGATAGAGTAGGAGATGTTGATTGAAAGTTTTGTTTTACTTTTGAACTTATATGAAATTTTCAGTGGACCCCCTTCGCAGATTTTGTACATGGTTGATGATTGCTTTATGCCTTTTATGGGGGTTGCTGTGTAGTTTGATAACCTGTAGCATGATTGTGCCTTGTGAGAGGTGTACATGTGCTTTCCTAGCCAGCAATTAATAGTTGAATTTCTACTAGAGTAATGCTAAACTTATTAGCATTTTACAACCCTCCCCCTTACGCCGTACCGCCAGGAAAAAAAAATTGTACCCCCTCCTGATTGGCACCATCCCTAACTGCCACACAAGGATTGTTAGACTATCACATCTGTCCGATCGAGTAGCCATGACCACTAGATCGGTTAGAATTGGTGGATGTTACTGATGGTCGCAACCATTAGATGGCAGGCCAGGGATGGTGTGACTAGCTCGATCTAGAGGTTTGGATGGGGTGGTCGGCCACCATAGAGGCTGGACAAATTTTTTTGGGTTGACTTGTAATTGCCATGTCAATAAGTTTTATGAGGTGCCTAACGTTGTCGGGTTGCACTCCCACGTCAAGGAATAAGGGGGAAGGTTGTAAAAATGCTAGGCAAATCTTTATGTTAACTGGCTGTCATCTCGGTAATTGAATTTCTATTAAATGGTGAGGATTGCAGAATGTGAGACATACTTATAATGGGTTTTCAAACTTGTTTGGAATTGGTTCAGAAGACCATCAGCTTCTTATTTCTACTAATCGATCTAATATTTTGTTTACCTTTTAAGGGTTGTAGGTTTTTTTTTTTTTTTATTCTATTCACCTTAAGGGTTCTAGTTTGATTGTTAAACTCTTTTGATTATAACACTCTTAGTGGACTCAACAAAATAGACTTTTGTTATTTTGTTGAGTAAATTTAACTAAAAAATGAAAAACNGCTAGGCAAATCTTTATGTTAACTGGCTCTTATCTCGGTAATTGAATTTCTATTAAATGGTGAGGATTGCAGAATGTGAGACATACTTATAATGGGTTTTCAAACTTGTTTGAAATTGGTTCAGAAGACCATCAGCTTCCTATTTCTACTAATCGATCTGATATTTTGTTTACCTTAAGGGTTCTAGTTTTTTTTTTATTTTTTATTTTTTTATTCTATTCACCTTAAGGGTTCTAGTTTGATTGTTAAACTCTTTTGATTATAACACTCTTAGTGGACTCAACAAAATAGACTTTTGTTATTTTGTTGAGTAAATTTAACTAAAACACTTTAATCAAAAAATTTGATGAGTGAATAGTACTCATCAGATTTGATGAGTACTATTCACTCATCAAATCTTAAAAAATTAATATTTTCTCTCTCATTTTTATTTTTATTTTTTCATTTCCATTTTTTTTTCTTTCCTCTCCCATGACAAAACTCAAATAATAATAATATAAAGAATCTTCTAAATGTGTTTTTTAACAAAAATTTTTAGGGAAAAGATAAATTTTTAAAAATATGACTGTTAGAATAAGACAACAATTCAAAAATATGACTATTAAGAAAAATCCAAATTTTTCAAAACATAACTGTTAGAATAAGACAAATATTAAAAAATATGACGCTTAGTAAAAGACAAACATCCAAAAAATATAAATGTTTGAGAAATAATAAAGAAATCTTTGAAAAAGAATATTTAAATGGAATAGTGATAGTGGATAGTTAATTTGCTGAAGCTGCTAGAAGTGCTTTAAAAAAACTGATGGTTAAAATAAATAAAAATAATCTTTTATGTTAAATTGGCTAGTAAAATCTGCTGAAACTACTAAGAATGATCAATTTCAACTTGTGACTAGTAAATAGGAAGTCAAACTTGAACTTCTCATTAATATTTATCAGAATAAATTCGTTTATGCAAAGTTGCTTAGCCCATAAGCACGCTGTCTATAATGGATTAGTGGACACTTGGTTGAATTCGCATTGGAGGTCTTAATAGGAAAAACTCAGTGCCCAGTATGGAAAAAATAACAAGCAGTCTCATTCTTTGTTCTTAGTTGTTAATGCATCTTGCAGCCATCAAGCTGTTAGTGGGAGACGAAAATGTGGCAGCTGCTGCTAATTTCTTGTTTAAAGATGCAATAGGTTTGGAATTAGGCTGCTATATATGAATTGAAAAATGTTAGACCTACAACACTTTAATTCCGCCACCGACTTCACCTGAAACTCCGTCCCAAAGTGTCCTACTTAATTTCAGATGAGCTGAAGCTAAATGGGATATGTAAATCATTATAAATTGTAGTATTTGCGGATATTTGGAGCATAAGAAGTGTGTTATGTTGAAATCTTGTATCTTTCCCATCAATTACCTCACACCTCACAGTAGTCAGTGTTAAATGTCACTTTCCCCGCTTCTAGCACATTTGAGACTTTAGCAGCTTAGAAAAATGAGATTTGAATTTTGATGATGGTTTGTTTATACTTTATACTACCATGTGCGTACACAAGAACATTTCTACACCCCATGCATTGTGTTCAAACTAGAAATTTTGAGATTTTTTTTTTTTTGTGATTGTAGATACCCTTGCTAGTATTGACAAAATATTGATATGGCAGTTACTTTTGTTATGGGAGTTAATAATGTAATATATGGCCTTCCCTAATCTTTAATTTGCACTTGGGACCAAAAGCATTGGTGTTTTAATCAAGTCTCACGGCTTAAAGCTATAAAGGATTTGGCTCCTTGTGCAGTTGTTAATTAATGGTTTATTCAAGCCAATTCAAAAACTCCAGTCATTGGAAGATGCAAGTTGAATATGGAGTTATGGACAAGTCAATAGGCTTGTTCTAGTCTCTTGTGTTCCAATTGAGGTGGGTTAGTTAGGTTCTATATTCTAATCTTGTTTGCTTAACAAAGGTTATGAGAGTGCTTTGATCATAGAATCTTTACCGGTGCCAAACTGAACGTGTCAAAGACTAAGATACTTGTTTAAGCAAAAATTAATCATATTTTTTATACCAATTATTAGTGAAAAAAATCACATATAAAGTCTACCAAGTGTACATTAATAAATATACTTGGACAACACTTTAGTCCAATTCTTTTTTTTTTAATTATTATTCTTAAGAGGCTTAGATGATTGTTTATTGTAACTTACTTAAGGAGTGTCATTCTGATAAAGGATAAAAAACTTGTAATCCAAGAATGGCCTGAATGCAACGTGGCTAAACCTAAGTTTTCGGATCAAACGAGAGGTGATCTTTTACATGCAACTGATGCACATAATAATTTGCAAACGACAAGATCCATGGAATCATCCATGTGTCATGAATGAGGGTGCTCGTGAACAGCTAGAGGCGGCTATCGAATAATCCAACAGCTCTAGTAAACAAATATAAACCAACGGTGGAAGAAGGCTGGCCTTTAGACTATAATACCTTAGGCAAACATTTCCTTCACTATCACTCTTTAATTTTTACCAATCATTTTACAAAACATTTTGACCAAAAAAAATTTAGAAAAACCCTAATATTTCTCTCAGCCGAATACTATGAAAGCAGATGTAGAAGCCCCACGCGCTTGGTTCGTCGACCTCCAGGCTCCAGTCACAAGGCCATTTGATTTGACCTTCCCC
The DNA here is from genome assembly GCA_900184695.1 of Betula pendula. Lineage (NCBI taxonomy): Eukaryota > Viridiplantae > Streptophyta > Magnoliopsida > Fagales > Betulaceae > Betula > Betula pendula. The sequence goes on along the minus strand of FXXK01000178.1, from coordinate 169,728 downwards.
TCACTTCTGGCCCGAACGTGAGGAAACTGCGCGAGTGGCCACCGAATTAGACACGTGACACGTCCAATATGGTAGTCACCATCATTCCCTGATGATTCTCGTCTGAAAGATTGATTCATACAATTGTCGGTCCCAATCTCCTCCGACATTGGGCGCGTGCGTTCGCGTGTTAACCTGGCGGGGCCTTCAAAATCCTCCCCATGGAAAACAACAAAAAAGTGGGACAAACCCAACCTTAGAAGAACCCCCCCTCTCTATATGCTTTGCTGCATCTTTCGAATTGTAAAACCCTCGCCTACACTCTTCTAGATCTCTCTCTTCTCTGCAAGACCTAAATTTAATATTTTCTTTCTTTGCCTTTCAGCAAATAACAGGTGAGATAGGTATGCAACTCACGTTATAGTCTGTCTTTGTACATCATAAGTCTTCGTTTTCCCATTCTTCTCAATACTGCATAAAAACCTCAAAAAACAAGCGCCTCAGTTTCATCTTTTTCTTGATTAGCAGGTTTTAAGGTCTTGCTCTCAGCCTAAATCCGCATACCCAAAACCATGATTTACCCAAGTATTTCTTCTCAAAACCCATTTGCAACAGTGATGCCAAAGTTCTATATTCCCCCACCAAAGCCATTTCGCTCCAACTCTAAGCCCATCCTCTGTTTCCGCCATCAAAACTCCAACATCATCAACGAACCCCCAAAACCCGGAACCCGTTTCGCAAATCCCATCACAGTGAGCCCAGGTCAATTATATCAGAAGAAAAGCAAGAAACAGAGGGCATATGAGGAGAGAAAAGGCGTTTCCCCGGCGGGTAGCCGGCAAATGTTGCTTTTGTGTGGACTTGGGTATTGGGTACAGGGTTTCAGGTGTTTCCCATGGCTGGCTCTTAGCTTTCACATGGCCCACAATCTTAACTTGAGCCCGTCAACATTGCAGCTGGTGCTGAACTCAGGTAACCTCCCTATGGTGGCTAAGCCTCTGTATGGAGTGTTTTCTGATGCTTTATATGTCGGTGGCGCTCGAAGAATACCTTATGTTTCCATTGGAGGTTTGTTACCATCTCTTTGCCTTGCCTCTATTATGCATATCTGGTTCTATTTAAGACATGTACTTCCAAGTTCTTTCATGTTCATTTGTTTTGGTTTTTTTTTTTTTCAATTTTAATTTGTGTTCTGCTCCTAAATCTGTTGCCTTATGTATCAGTTTTAATTTGATGTGTCTTCTTATTCTGAATTGATGTTGTTGATGCTTCCCGTGTTGTTTCGACAAATTCTTCTAGCTTCAAGGTGGTGGTGGTTTGAGTTTTATCTTTTGGTCTTTTTTTTTTTCTGTTCTTTGATTCGATTTGTCTGCTTCCTTGTTCAAAATTCCTTTCAATAGAGATTAGAAAGTAAAGATGACTGAAAATTTTCAGATGCCTGGCAATTAAATTTTTTTTTAGTGAATTTGACTTGTACATTTGAGTTGTAAAGGCGAGTCTAAGCTCAAAAAGATGGTGGGAAATGGTATATACAATGTGTCGATCAAGAAACTGGGATTGAACATATTTAAATTTGGATGAGGCAATAGAAGTTAAAAGCATATTAATATCTCGAAATTTCTGGGATTCTTATGCATGCCATACTCGGAATCCTATGTTCTTTTCAGATGATAGTAATTACTGTGTAATCTTCTGAGAATTCTACAAGCAATGAAAATTGCCCTTTTTGTTAAACCAAGGCTAAGCTTCAACTTAGACTCGAACCCATTACAGCCAATTAATCGGGAAGTCTTATAGACAACACTGATAGAATCCCAAACTTTTCAGTTGTTTTGCAGATCTTGTCTTGGGGACCATTAGCACTGATCCCTGTTGCTGGTGAATCGCTTCCAACCCTTATGACTTGTGTTCTTCTCAGTAACCTTGGAGCATCCATTACAGAAGTCGCAAAAGATGCTCTTGTTGCAGAGTATGGCCAAAAACACAGAATCAAGGGCCTTCAGTCTTATTCATTCATGGCTTTAGCTACTGGTGGAATCCTAGGAAACTTAATAGGTGGATACTACTTACTGAAAGCACCATCTACAACCATGTTTCTTGTGTTTGCAATTCTACTTTCTTTTCAACTGGTAATTTCTGTGACAACAAGAGAGGAATCTCTTGGTTTAACACAGCTGCCAAATTACAGTCTTGCAAGGAAATCTATCTCAGAAAGTATCAGAAAACAGTTCTATGATCTTGTAACTGCTATTAGTGAAGAGAGCATCTCCCGCCCCCTTGCTTGGATTGTAGCTTCTATTGCTGTTGTCCCAATTCTTTCAGGTTCTATCTTTTGCTATCAAACACAGTGTCTACATCTTGATGCTTCAGTCATTGGGATGTCTCGAGTTATTAGCCAGTTGGTGCTTCTTTCAATGACTGTGCTTTATGATCGTTATTGGAAAAAAGTTCCCATGAGGAAACTGATTGGTGCAGTGCAGATTTTGTATGCTTTTTCCCTTCTTCTTGACCTTGTTCTGGTAAAACAGATCAATCTTAAATTTGGGATTCCCAATGAGGTGTTTGCTCTCTGTTTTTCGGGTTTAGCAGAAACTCTTGCCCAATTTAAGCTCCTTCCTTTTTGGGTGCTATTAGCAAGTTTATGTCCTCGGGGTTGTGAAGGATCTCTCACTTCTTTCCTAGCATCAGCCCTGTGTTTATCATCAATAATAAGTGGATTTTTGGGTGTTGGATTGGCTTCTCTTCTTGGAATAACATCTGGGGATTACTCAAGCCTGCCTGTGGGAATTTTGATGCAGTTCCTTGCAGCTTTATTTCCTTTAGGATTGATTCATTGCTTACCCATGTCACAAGCTGTTGCTGACGAGGAAAGGAAGAGAGGTGCGAGTAAAAGAACTCGAAGAAGTAGAAGGGTTGGAAGAGTGGGTTTTAGTTCAGTTTATGCTTATCGGCGTGAAAGAGAATCCGAGGCATAGGGGTGAGGAAGCTAAAATGTTTCTATAGTTTCACTCTTTTTTTGTTTCGTTTTTATAGAGAACATGGTACAAGAAAGGAAGCCTAGGATTGCTCGAGTTCCATTTATCGTGTTCATGCTCGTGAACCGAAGCCTTATACAAGGCTTCATCTCATGATACTGGTTTTGAGTTCTGACTATCTTGTCTCCATCACAAAGGTAAGATGTTTCCCCTGAAAGATGCAATTATTTTGTTGTATCAGAAATGTATAGTTTTTAGTTCAGACTTCTGAGCAGCTAATCTCACAAGGAGTTCCTCATTTGTTACCATTTCCCAGGGAATCACACCAATACGTTCAGAACTTGGTGGCTAAACTTTTTTGCAGTGATGATGCCTTAGGAGAGGTCTTGCACAAAAGGTATACAAAAGGAAGTTGATTGTGGATTATGAATATATGAACTGCAACGTTCTTGATGTCACCGTACAGAATCAACTCTTGAGCAAGGCTAATTGACACTTTTATTTGAATCTACAGTTACTCGTTGCGGGCGCTGTGAAATGGAGACGATCCTATTCCCTATCCAAGTGCCATGAGTCAACAACAATTTAAGAGGCAAATCTGTAGCCTTTTCATTAATTTTGGTAGTTTTCCCATGTAACGAAATATAGGACTAAATATGTAGCAAACCATTGTAACAAATTAGTTTTGTGCCCGTTATCTGATTCACCCCTTCGAATTCTTTTACTAGCTCAGACAGAACACGTAGCACCAGGGTTGGGACTGCTAAGTATCAATGATACAGAGCCAGAGTTGAAGGCTTAAATGTGTACAGAAATAGTAGTAGTGATGGATATAGTTCAAGCCCTTCTTAAATTCATTCAAAATTTACGAACAAATTTTTTCATGATAGTAAACAATCAAATTAAATTGTCAAAGCTGTCCAAAAAAATAAAAAAAAAATAAAAAAAGAAAGAAAGAAAGAAAGAAGAAAATTCAAAATGTACCGTCTCATTCACTAGAGCTAGGAAGACCTTCTATCAAGCAAGTTGCAGTCTTGGGTGTCCATAAGTGTTATTGTTTAGGTTGTGTTTGTTTTAAAGTTAAATATCGTTTGGGAGAAAATAATTTGAGTCCTTTTTTGTAAAAAAAAAGAAAATTGAAAAACCCACTTATTTTCTATTATCTTGATTAAGTCCTTGAAAACATTTTCAAGTACTTTGTTAGAGTAATGCTATTTAGTGTACGAGTAATACTACATTTTACACTCATTTATTATATTCATGTCACACTTGTTAATATGTTGCGTTTGTAGTGATTGGAATTATAAGTTAATTAATGCACGTCATGTTAGTTAATGTGATATGAGTGTGAAAAATAATGTTATTTTTAATGAATTGTTATACATCTGCCATACAATTAGGATCACATGGCCATAAAAGCTATTGAAGCTCTCCCTCCTCCATTAGGTTCTCTTTATTGGATGTAAGAGCACTAAGCCAAATCCCTCTTTGTTGTAGAGCAGCCTCAGTAGCAGGGTATTTCAGTGCTTTCTTTGTCTCAGAGATCAAAGATTTGGACGGATTCTAAAACTAAATTACAATCATTACTACATGCATAGATGCCATAGAAGATACCAACTAAGAAAGATGCAAACGACCTAGTATACAGAAACAAACGCACCAATTGGAGCACTGAACACACCTTCATTCCATCGCATTATGCGCATAGCATCATTCCGGACATTTTATTTCCATTGTGAAATGATTCCAATTAACTATTTAACAGTTAATCATTGCTTGATGGGCAAAAAATAAATTAAAAAAAGTCAGAAACTGTAGAAGAAATTTGAGCCGGTAGCATAAGATTAGGAGTGGTAATTCGTGTTCGCATATTGAGTTTAGGTTGATTCATTTAATTAAACGAGTCAGACCCTTCAACCCTTATCTGCTAAATTTGTATTGGGTTCGTTGGTCATGTAAAAAATTATCAACACTAAATGTCGCGTGTCGGGTTCGAATCATGTTGAATTTGTCGATGCATGGGTATAAGACTATATAGGTCAACCTTAATCCGATTCATTTAATTAAATAGATAAAATCCTTCAACTATAATCAACTAATTTCATGTTAATTCGTATCGAGTTTGTGAATCATGTAAAAAAATTTTAACCTTGGAACATGAGTGCCAACCCCATAGTTAGTTTGACTTCTAGGTTGAAGCTGAAAGTTGCGGTATAAGGGCCTGCATTGAGCATTAGCAAATTTTTCCAGCCCATATAATCCAACCTATGCTCACATGGGCTTTCAAGAGTATGTCTCAAGCCTTTCAGCCCATAAGGCAAGCTGACTAGATCCAATCATTAGATTACAGAGTGCTATCTTCCGCACTGTATAATTCAGTCAAGATGCCCCTCAAAACATCTTGGAATCCATGAAACAGCCTATTTATCCATCAAATGCCAACAGATCTATGCCATATATTCAATATCAGAAGAATTACCAACTCCCTTCATTATCGGAACAAGGTAATCAAGCATCTCATAGATTGAATTGGAGCAAGGATGTAGTTTATCAGCGACATAGAAACAATGAGTCTTGCTATTAATGCTAATCCAACTGCAGCCCGGAGCCTTCCTCAAACCTCTTTCTTTCATCATCCTTCTTACTTCAGCTACAACATCCCATCTCCTCGAAGAAGCATATAAATTTGATAGCGAGATAAAATTTGAGGGGTTCTTCGGTTCTAGCTGAATAAGAAACCTATAAGCCAGATGTTGCATCTCAGAATTCCCGTGCATTATAGAGGCACTAACAAGAGCCCCCCAAACACTTGGACCAGGTTCCACAGGCATTGATTTAATAAAATCTAAGGCTTGATTAAGCTGGCCTGATCTGCCAAACAAATCAACTACACAAGCACAAATTTCAACTGTTGGTTTAATTCCATACACATTTATTACTGAGCTATAGATATTAAGGCCTTCAGTCACCAACCCTGACCTTCCGCATGCAGAAAGAACCACTACTATTGTTATCATGTCTGGTTTGATCCCATGCTGAAGCATCTTCTCATACAAAAAGATGGCTTCCTTGCCCTTTCCATGTAATCCATACCCAGAAATTATTGAACTCCAAGAGATTGCATCTTTACAAAAGGAATCATCCTCAAAAACTCTCCTTGCACAATCCAAGCTCCCGCACTTGGAATACATATCAATAAAAGCATTACATAAAGATACATCGTGATTCAATTCCTTTCTGATTGCAAACCCATGAATTTGTTTCCCCCCTATTAAACCACCATGTGAGCTACAAGCAGGAAGGATGCTCACAAGTGACACTCTGTTGGGTTCTATTCCATCTTTCATCTGCATTTCATGAAAAAGAATCAATGCTTTGTCCGAAGCTCCATCCTGCACATAACCATTGATCATCGCTGTCCAAGCATAAACATTTCTACATCTCATTCTGTCAAACACCCGTCTACCCACAACAACTTTATTATTCCTTGAGTACATATCAATCAAACAACACCCCAAATGAACATCCGATCCCAAACCCAAATCCAATTCATTCTTCACAATATAACAATGAAGCTCTCTCCCATACGCACATCTCCCACTATCATCGCCACAAAGAGGCAGCAGACTCGAAAGTGTAAACCCATCGGGTTTCACCCCATCATTCTGCATATATTTTACCACCTGCCACAATCCCTTATCAAAACTGTAACCCCTGGAGGTCGCATAGCTCGCTATTATTACATTCCAAGAACTTGAATTTCTCTTCGGCATTTCATCAAACAATTTCCGGGATTCACTAAATTCACCGCATTTACAGTACATCGACATCAACGAATTCGCAACAACCGTATCCAAAACAAACCCAATTCGTAAACTCTTCCCGTGAACCAATTTCCCAGCAACTGAGTCCCCAATCTCGCCGGATGCTTTCGCAACAGTCGCGAGCGTATAATCATCCGGCATTTCATCACTACAGCACATTTCGTTGAATGAATCAAAAGCCTCATTATAGACACGATTTTTCACATACCCATTAATCAAAGAGTTCCACAAGTACACATTCTTGAGCTCAACCGAGTCAAAAACGAGACGTGACCGAGCTGGGCTTCCACATATAGCGTACACAGAGACGAGCTTCGTGGCGAGGAATGGGTTTTGCCCGAGCCCATGAGTGAGGATTTGAGCATGGCATTTTAGGCTGAGCTTCAAAGATTGGTGGTCTATCGCAAACTGAAGAGAATGGAGGGGATGGAGAGGGGTGTGGAGCACAGTGGCAGAAGCGTAACAACGGGAGGTTACAAGGGCAAATGTCTTGCGTGCAGAGAAGGTGTTCATCACAGTTGGCATGAAATATGAATTTGGCGGGTCTGAAGGTGGGTGCTATTCAGAGCTCAGGATATAAATGGAATTTTACTTTTGTATGGGGTGCTAAGGGTTGTGACGTTTAGATGAAAAGACAAAGCGTAACTCCGTCCAATAAGTGCAGTTTTAGAGAAAACTCTCGACTTCAGTTTATTTAATAAATAAACCTAGTTTAAATAGAAATTTAGGCTAATTTATTTAATGAGTCGAACTCCTATAAATTTGGTTCATTTCAAAAGATAAAAAAAAAAATTCTCTTCCTAATGCAATCAATATAACTTGAATTATTATGATTGTGCAAATACATGTATTTATGCGTATCCATGTGTGTGTTGGTGTTTATATATGTGTGGGTAGAGCTGAAAATGTGAGACGGTTATAACCGCACCGCAACCACTAACTGCCTAAAATCGTTAACTGCATAACTGCCCCGCAACTACTAACCACCTAAAATCGTTAACTGCATAACCGCCTTCAAGGTGGTTGGAAAAAATTCGCTAACCGCCTTAGGCGGGGCGGTTAACAGTTTTGGTATAGGTGATTAGCGATTATAACCACTAACTGCTTTTTAATATATATATATTCTTTTTTCTTTTTTGTTAACTCAAACGACACGACGTCGTTTGAGTTAAGGCTGATTTTAATCAGCCCTAAGTCACGCATTATAGGGCAGCCGCCGCAGCCCTATGAGATCTCCTCTCATCTCTCATCTCTGTTCCCACTCTTCCCTCATCTCTGATTCTCTCCCTCACTCTCTCAACGCTCAGGGCGGCCAGCGGCGCAGCCCAAAATCAGCCCCAAGTCTCACGCGTCATCCGGCTTAAGGTTCTCCCTCATCTTTGTTTCTCTGATTCTCTCCCTCACTCTCTCAACAGTCAACACTCAGCGCAAGTTCTACCGCAAGATCCAGAATGCCCCAGCTCAACAACGCCTTGCTGTTATCTGCCGTAGCCACCACCTTAGCCTTGTGAAGCTCCTCGGCGCTTCCACCTCCGGCGACCGCATTTTCCTTGTCTACGACTTCATTGATGGCGCAAATCTCGCGGCCTATTTGTGGAACCCAAACTACTCTGTGCTCTCAGCATGGATGTCTAGAATGTAAATCGCTACAGATTTGGCCCATGCCTCGATTACATTCACAACAACTTCGGCCAAAACATGAGCAGCAACATCATTGTCACTGAGCCTTCCTTCAACGCCAAGATTTGCCACTTCAGCACCACCTGCTCTGCGGCGAGATCACCGAAAACGAAGCCCATGAAGATTCTACTCACGAGGGGGAAATTAAAGAGGTAGCCGAAACGACACCGTCGAAATTGAATCAGTCGGATAGCCGGAAATGCAATTCAAGGTGTTAAGGGGTAATGCAAAAGAGCAACGTGTACCGTGTACTCGTTTTGGGCCCGTGTACCGTGTACGAGTTTGGGCCCAAAAAAAAGGTGTTAAGGGATTTTTTCTTAAAACTGGCCAAATCAACTTTGAAAAAGACAAGACAATGGCTTAAAAAAAAATCAAATGAGCCCAAAAATCGGCCTAAATTTTTTTTTTTTTTTTTTTAAAAAAAAAAAAAACCAAAAAATTCATTTTAGCAAAAGCGGTTTATAGCGGGGCCGGTTTTACTGTTTTAATAATCGCTAACCAGCGGTTATAACCACAACCGCTAACCGCCTTAGGCGGTGCGATGACGATTACGGTTTTAGAGTAACCGCTTAAGGCGGTTGCGGTTATAGCCAATAACCACTAACCACAACCGCCTTTTCACCCCTATGTGTGGGGGTGGGGGGGGGGGGATTATAATGAATGTACATACATAGTACATACTATAAAATTTATGCACATAGTTAAGATTGGATTGTTTTAAGATTCGAAATAATTTATCTAATTAATTTAAATGATCAAATTTAATAATAATTAATTAACTAATAATTAGTATGAATTTTTGAAAAAAACAATAAAAACTCACTATATTAGCTTTGTATAAAGAATAAATAAGTTAATTGAGCAATTCATATATAAGTTTGATTTTGTTCGAAAAATAAATAAATTGAGTTTGAACATTTATCTAGCTTGGTAATAAACTCGACTTCAGCTTATATTCAAAACAAAGTTAAATGAATCAATATTCAATATTCAATACTCGGTTCGGCTCGATTATAATTCTACTTGCAAAAACTAGATACAAGCATGTATTCTCTAGACAAAAAAGGGGAGCTAGGGGAGGGGAGTCGAGGGGGGAGGGAATATTCTAGAATTTTTTTGGGTTTTTATTGGTCCTTGGAGGCATTATGCTACCATTCTTTCTACGAGCAAAAGACCAAAAAAAAAAAATGAAAGAAAAAGAAAAAGAAAAAATAGTTTGCATCCTATGAATAGCATTATTCTCTTATTTCACTTTTATTGGGATGGGACTTCCTTTCCAAATGCTTTCATCAACCAATTCCTCTCATTCGAATGGTCCTCAAAATACATTCCAACGGGGATTTCACGTAATGTTTTGTTGAAGTTCCGGTCGAATATAGGTCAGCTGGTGTGATTTCACATAATTTATCTATCTTTTTCTTTCTCCTTTTTTATGAAAATTTTAAAATAAATTTAGACCGTTAAAAAAAATAACTGAGATCCTTCATCTAAGCCAAATCCATTTTTTTTCTTCATATTCTCCTTATCTTAGTATTCTCTTGAATCAATCAAATGTTGATACTTTCCTTTCTAGTATTCTGAATGAATCAATAGATTGAAAAAAAGATTTTACTTCTAGTATTCATACGCGAATCCATAGAAAAAAATATTTTTTATTGTAAGATTTTATTTTTCCTGCATCAAGTACCTAGCTTAACTATTATATATATATATTGAGCACCTCTGATATGATGCTATAATATAGTTAGATATATATATAATATAATAGTAATATTATTAGTATTATATATATATATATATATATATGTATAGTGGTATAGTATATATAATAATATATATAGTATAGTATTATTATATGATAATATCGATCACTATATGTATGTTTAATAGCGGATTAAAACTATATTCATTAAAAAAAGAGAATAATGATAAGAGTTCCAGTCACGTATAACGTGTAGAAGTTTTCAATAAGTCCAAAGACATGCAATGTAGTAGAGTTCTACTAGTATTAGTAAAGTCTTAGTTCTATTTGTCTTTTTATTCAACTTCTTAGTAGTAGTTGAAGTGTTATTATTATCTTTATCTTCAGTTGTTTATTAAGTGTTGCATTCATAGTCTAAGTCTAAATCTTTCTTTATGTCTTATATTCGTAGAGAATTATTAAGCAAAAGCTTGTTTGTGGTTTGTCTCCAACCCTCATTGAATTCACTTTTGGTTTCTCCTATTCGAAATAAGTTATTGTGGTATTTCCTACTCGCAAGGAGTAAGAGTTCATTATCCATCAAAATTCTATCTTAATCGTGTGGCGTTCCATCTTCTCTCAAATAGCCTTTATAAAAAATGAAAGAAGTAGAATAAAATAGCATCCATCAAAATTGATATTAAAGTGTACATATACTTTGTGTTAAGTTTTGAAAGTAAAAAATAGTTATTATCTCATGGCCATGAGAATGATTATTTTAAATCTAATCTATTCCACTTTTTTCTATTTCTAATAAAAACTATTCATTTGTTTTTAATGAATAGCCATTCCGTGAATCTAACGTAAACTTATAATATTGCAACTGATTTTAAATATAACTTTGGGATAGATTAGGCGTGGAATGATGGAGGCTAAGATCCAAAAAGCTCGAATCCTGTGATTTTAAGAGGAAATTTAAAGTGAGTCCTTCGTTCTTAGGTTTTTTTAATTTTGTACGATTCGTTTATTTATTTCAAATGCGTGATACTTCCAAAAGAACGTCTACTTCCACTAGATAGAAACCTCTGGTAAGATATTTCTCTGGACAGCAATAACATAACATTTGTCACGAATCCATGAGTAGGAGTAGGAGAGAGGAGGATCCAATACAAAAAATATATAATTTAGAACCCTTTTTTTTTTTTTAATGAATGATATAGAACTCACGCATAAAAAAGAAAACAAAGGAAGATACAGCACTCAATCAGTATAGATACTCTTAGAAAGCCAAAAGAACAGAAATTTATGTTAATAAGCTTAAAGCATGAGGACTTTAAACTAAAAAAAAAAAAGAACTTAAAAAGAAGACTCAGGAAATCACAAAAGACAAGATTTGAAATATATATCCGCAACTTAGAGAATCTAATGCTAATCTTAAGACAAGATTAACAATTGAATTAAATAATGAATAAGATAGCATTTGTTTGTATGTATAGCAGTCATGCCTGCACAAAAGAATGAGTTGTACGGATCTAAAAGTATGTAGTATATGCTTCATTATTTCTTTTTTCTTTGATTCTCTAATGAGAGTTGTACGAGCGTAAAGTATGCGGTAATCATATGCCTTTTTTTTTATTCTTTTTTTTTTTTTTTAATGTACTAATGGTCTGCTAGCTGTGATTAATATAAAGAAGACTTTCTATCTAAAGAGAACACCGGTTACTTACTTGGTTGCTTTTATATTGTAAATTTTACTTTTACCTCCATTTGATAAAAAGCATGAGCTGAAAAGGAAAAGCAAAATAATAAAAAAAGATGAGAAGCCTCTATTTTCTTTGTATTTATCTTGTACTTAAAGACAATCAAGTAAAGCCTCAGTGAACACTAGCAGCACAATTCTAGTAGGTAGGGTAGCTAATTTTTAACATAATTTATGAATTCGACCCGAACTAATAAGTTAAAGTCGAAAAGTTTAATTTATTTAATTAAATAAATTAAATTAAAATAAAATTATATAATTTTATGTTTATATTTGACTTGACTCGAACTCGTCACAAGAATATAAATTATCACCCCAAATACTTGTGCAACTAAGCTGATTCGAAATATATGAAGTTTCCCGGGGTTGGTCTAATAATGGACAAGAAGTAAAGCAACCCTAAACGAAGTTAAGATGTTACACGCGTCATTTTTGGACCACTTTATTGACAAAATACATAATGGTTTTGGTCCCAAACTTGAGACATGTTTATCAATCCGAAGCAAGCTCCTGGCCGGTTAAGAGCCTTCTCATTTGATGACAAGTTGTTATATAGTGCAAAGAAAATTTAAAAAAAACTGGGGAAAATTTTAACAAAAGGGAACTAGATTGTGCAGACTAGCTTTTGCTGTGGCACTGGCTGCATTGAAATTGCCATGGACATGTACATCATCCATCCACAGTCCATCCCATATAATGTCCTCGTTTGAGGCCTCAGGCACATTGCTGTTGAGCAAGGAATAAAAATAGCTCTGCTCCTCTGAGGTGTTGGGATACAGTACGGTACTGTCCATTTCTTGCCTCACCTGAGGTAGGGAGGTGGCCTTATGGTCATTTTCATCAAGCAAGGCCATGATCCTTTTCATGTCCCCATGATTCAGCAGTATTTGTTGCTGATGCTGCTGATGCTGCTGCTGCAGTTGCTGTTGCTGCTGCTGTTGTTGTTGCTGATGGAATTGTTGCCTCCTCAGCAGGCGAGTTTTTGCCTTTTCAGAGGCATCAGAAGGGGATTTGGCCTTTTTCTTGAAATGGGTCCTCCAATAGTTCTTGATCTCATTGTCAGTTCTTCCTGGCAAGCTTCTTGCAATTGTGGACCACCTGATGAATTGTATAGAATTAAGTTTTTTTTAATCAAGCTCAGTAATTTCAAGATAAGTAAGCTTGGTTTAAAGAAAGTTAATTACCTGTTTCCCCACCTAGCATGCAGCTCTAGAATTATGCTCTCTTCATGTGGGGTTATCTGCCCCCTCTTGAGGTCTGGTCTTAAATAATTCACCCACCTCAATCTACAGCTCTTCCCATTCCTTTTTAACCCTGCAAAAGGCAAAAACGCAGAAATATATCATTAGGAAAATAGGCCTAGATAGTTGCATTACAATAGCAACAATTAGGTGACAAACAGGATGAAACAAACAAGAACCAAAAAGAAATGATCATAATCTGTAAAATCAACAAGAGCAGTAGAAAGTTTCAGTATTTATTACTACCTGCAAGCCTAGCAACAGAGTTCCATCTTCCTTCGCCATGCAGCCTGACATACTCAATAAGCAATCTATCTTCCTCAGCAGTCCAAGGACCCTTCCTCCAGCCCTCTTCTTCTATTATACCCCAACCCAAATGACCTGCCATGACACCCCAGTTCATGTGTGAAAAAAAGGAAAGCAAAAGCTAATTTGTTTGAGGTTTTGTAATGTTTGTCTTCCGAATTCTATGGCACCTTGGGTTAGTGCTTGTGGCATATTTATATATGCCCCAAAGCTCTTTGCTTCATTCCATCAGTCAATTTGCAGTCATTTTCAACTACTGTTTAAGGTACGGGTGATCTACACCAATGCCATCATCACCAGTGAAGTCCCCAAAATACCATCACCCCACTCTTTTTTTTGGGGAATTTTATGGCATGAACTATAAACTGTTGGAATTACACACAAGGGTCATTTGAGGAATCCAAATATCTGCCCTGGGATTGGGTGACATGCTCTAGTAATTATAAAAGGTTGAGGCTAAAGTGAGACAAAAGAGAAACAGGAATCTCATTGCATTAGGCCACGTATGGGTAGTGCTTATGCAACCGGACAATATAAAAATTAAAATGGGACCATAAAATATAAGTGGGTGGTGGAATTTTTAACACGAAAAATACGAGAAGACCAATGGGTTTTCCCCAGCTGTTGGATTTGCTTACTTCTTAAGGAGGTTGATACATGAAATCTCGATTAAATTTAAATAAAATAGAATTTGTTGGATGCCATTTTGGGTATTGGGGGTATTAAAATATTGAGGGTATTGATGATTTTGGCACGTAACATGGGGACACGCGTCGCCTTTCGGTCATAGTTTGGAAAGGAAGCGTTTATGCATTCTAGGGGCGGTACTGCTATGGATTTCCCTTGCTCTTTAGATTATATAGCCCCCTCCTCATAGTCTTTTGGACTTTCAATAATTTACTCTCAAAATTGCTAATAATTTGAACCGCAAAATTATTAAAACTTTCTATCTGTCAAATATACACCGAAGCAAAAGCCGATAATATATGAGAGGAGGTTGTACAACTTACCTATTCCCGGTAACTTACATTATTTTAAATTGTCTAAATTTTTATATTATTGAAATAGCTTAATAATAAATCTCAATCTATGTAAGTCAGATTCGAGCCTAGATGGCTACTTTGTTACCTATATTCTAAAGGTACGGTGCTTTATAATTGAAAAATATGCGAGAATTTTTATAGGATTTACTTGTTTTAATAAGTAAGATGTTCGAAACCTCTTCAAACAGATAGATTCTTTATAAAAACTCTTTTATAATTACTGTTTAAATTACTAACATTCCAGAGAACAAAATTAACGAAAATCTCTATTCGGTCAAAACGCGGAGAGAATTTGGAAGAGTCAAGTTGAACAGAAAGTGTGGTTTGGTGAGTTAATGCTGCGTTTTGGTTATTATATATTTGCTGATGATATTTATGTTTCATACCTTACACGGTCCGCTGTTGAATGATAAACGCGTATGGGAATGGGATAATACATCATACACGGCATCACCAGTAAGTTTGATTACTCTGTTGAAGCAAAATCAACAATTTGACTATAGAGCTCTCTCGTTTTCTTCAGGACTAGCTAGCTAGATTAGTATATTCATTCACTCGTAAAAAGTAAAATATTACCAATTTACTACTGTAAAAATCGGTGTTTCCAGAAACTCTGACGTAAGAGCATCGAATGTGATGCTGACTCATTTACTTTTCGTCACTTTATTTGGGACTAACGAATACACGTGGTGGATTTTTAACATTTTTTTAAAAAAGAACAGGTTCTTAAACTATATGTCTTGCATAATAGAAGTGCTAGCTAGAAGGCCAAAAAACTTAGAACAATTCAAGTAGCTTGACGAGTCATGTTTGGTGCATTAAATTCAAATTAATTAAAGATAAGAGATCGACCACTTTTGGGGCCATTTGCCCTTGTCTTCTTGCAAATGTGTCACCATATTAATTGCCTCCTCAATATTCTTGTAATTATTATTAATTAACCTAATTGCACGGAAGGTTCGTACTCTCATGGCCATTCTATTCTTTTTTTTTTTGAATTTCAACAATTAATTATTTCCAACCCATGTTTAGAACGTATAAACAAGAAAAGTGAAACATTAATAAAATACTCGTCCTAAATAAGCCTTGTTTAACAGCTAAGCATGTGTGCTCAAAAGACACACAACACGAAGATAGAACAAGATCTCATTCCTCCTTATTCTATACTTTTGTTGTTGTTTTTTTCTTTTTGGAAGTCTTTTCAGAGGAGATTGGGATGGGGTTTGTGGGATGTTGTGGGGTTAAAGGGGGCATTTATTAACTAATTTTTTTCTTTTGTTTTATGTTAATTGGAACGGGATGCTGTGCCACGTCATAAGTTTCTAGAAATATTTTCTTTTCAGATCAGTGTAAAACTCAATAATGTATGTAGATTCATATGATTTGCTGAAATCAGAATTTTTGGACTCAGTTTAACTCGGCCGAGTCAGTGGCACTTGGAAAATATTTAAATATTTTTTTTGCTAGATATTTATGTTGAGTCAGAATGTCACTAGGAAGCCGAGCGTTGGTTGTGCTACTTTTACTTGTTTATAACGATGAAAATAAAAATTATGCTACAATTAGTATGATTACAAGATCTTAATTCCAGGATTAGAGATCTACATATAAGATCTGTTTTAATGGAAAATGGCGCAATTTGATCCTTACTTCAAGAATAATAGATATGGAATCCATGATCCTTAAAAGATCATTCTCAGATTCATCGGATTGCAAACTTAGTCTAATTTATAATCTATCTGTTGTTTTAAAATTAAATAGGCTTCAATAAAGAGAACTTTTTGTGTGAATAATTGAAAACATATGACTAATTTTGCATCATCCCCATTAAATTAAGTAGTCATAAAATCGTGTTTTGTTGGCTTAGTTTGATTTTAAAAAGTGTATAATCACTCCTTGTTAGTGGTAATGCCATCTATGTAGCTTCTACTGAATCAACAACGAAAGCATAATCACCAAAATCTATTAAACTAATTGTAGATTATTAGTCTTATAAAGCTACTTTATCTTTCACACGGTAAAGGTGCAGCGTACGGCCAAAATCTCTCCGACTAATTGTAGTTCAGGCAGTCTTTGGTTGGCATTTCGATGGTAATTAATTAACCTTTTTCCAAACAAAACTTTCTAGAAGCCAATAATTATCGTGTGAAGAACTTTTTTATTCGACAATCTGAAAGTACACTCTATTTTGAGGGAAAAAAAAAACACTTTTTTATATTTTAACTATCTATTTTTTTTAAAGCATTTACATCCGGTTCTCAAAATTGAGGATCTACTTTCACAAAGCAATACCTTCTAAAATAACATTGTGTAGCCCTAAGTCTCTGCCAAAAAGAACTACCTTCAATGCCGCAAAGGCCTCCGCTACAGTTGGATCAATGATATATAGCTTGGGAGAGCACAATGAAACTAAGACCAGGCCCTCACAATCATGTACAATCACTCTCACACCCATTAGTTTTATTGTTTTATCAATATCCGCATCTCAGTTAATTTTGTACACTTCACTAGGAGGACCCTTCTACCTTGGTACAGCTGTTTTTGGCCTCTCCAACTCTAATTTTGCCTTATGTTCCACCGCATAGAAATCCTCCATTGCCTCCTTTGCATTTTTGACAAGTTGTGCCGGATGTAAGAATTCACCACCAAAGATTACTGCATTTTTTCAAAGCCATATCTTTCGAGCTACCATAGCTAGCAATTCAAATTCTTCCTTTGCAACCTTGCCCAATAGCTCACAAGTGACTTGTAGAAAATCATCACCTCCACAGGAACTCTTTTGAATTATTTGAATTATTCTAGAGCATTCACCCCAAACATCATTGGAAGATGGACATTTCCGTAAGATATGACATGTATTCTACACCTCTGCCCTACAAATTGGGCACAAGGGATCTACAGTTACCTTCTTTTTTTTTTTTAAACACATTCTCTTTGGTGGGTAACTATATCTATATATGCTCAAGATAAGTACAAAAAATAAATTGGTAATATCTATTTTTAGGATTTTCATGAATGGCAATGGTGAAGATTTGATCATCTCAGCTACAAAAGAATTAATTGAGTGAAAATATTTTGGCCGTCCAATAAAAACTACACGGTCATTATGGGATCCATGCATATGGGCGGCTCTGCCTTATTGTAATCAACTAAAATTTTACCCTAATAGTAAATAGTTCGATTAGGTTAATTACAGTAAATATAAACATCAGCCTTGAGCTGAATGAATAGTCATTTAGTCCATGACATTTTTCTTGTTTTGGTAGGCCCCACCCTATTAAAAAAATAATTTTTATTTATTTTATTTTATTTTTGTTATTCTGAGAGCAACCCATTCAGCCTGGACTGCTCTGAATCATGACTCGGTTAATTAACATGGCCAATTTTCAATTCTTGATATTTGTCTTACATAGTTTGAGAAACGTCTGGGGTGCACCTCAAGCAATCAAAGGCTTGAATTCATTTGTAAGAGAGAGTTTGTTTCAAGAACTGACTAGCAGCAATATATCACACGATCAAAGGCTCGATCACAATAGGCATACTTTCAAGAACAAGTACTGCAATCAATGTGAGAATTATTGGACGAATTCTCAGACGATTTGAAGCGATGTATCAACAAGTTTGTTGATAATTATGAAAGATTTTGCATCAGAGCTGTCCATAACCGTGATCTTAAATTTCCGAATAGGCACCCCGCCTATGAAAAGAATATTAATTACGGTAAAAATAATGTGGAGGTTATTAATTTTGTGGAGTTGCAGTTAGAGAAACAATTTGTATAATCATTACCATTTGTTCCAACAACTACACCAATGGGGGAACATTTACCACCTCCTCCACCACAGGCGCAACTCATTATGATCACCATGAAAGAAAAGAGCAATATCAATTCCTTTAAAGAAAAAAGAAAAGTTGAAAATGATATCAAAAAAGAAATTGTTGGATGAATTTCTATGGAATGAGATAATAGGGAAAAAACGTGTCTTGATGCTATTTACGTTGATTTCTCCAAGTACCTTCCTCCAAATGAGCCGCGCGTGCTAGGGGTGCTCAACCGGTTGCGGTTGCGGTTATTGGGCAATAACCGCAACTGCAACCGGTACCGGTTATTTAATTTTTTGCAACCGCAACCGCAACCGGGACCCGGTTGCGGTTGCTAATAACCGGTTTAAAAACCGGTTTTTAAACCGGTTATTAACCGGTAACCGGTTTTTATGTTATAGATTACAAAAAAATTATTTTAATCACTTTTCATCAATTTATTTTTCAAATAAGGGAGTGAAAAAAAATTATTAATATTTAATGTGGAACAAGTTTATATTCTTCTTTTTCTTCTTTTTTTTTTTCTTTTTTTTTTCTTGCTCCCTGCAGCAGGGGACTCCCTGCTGCAGGGAGCTTGAGCAGGGAGCTCCCTGCTTGAGCAGGGAGCACCCTGCTTCGTCCCTGCTGCAGGGAGCTTTATATACAGATATATATATATATATATATATATATATATATATATATATATATATATAATATATATATATATATATATATATATATATTAAAATAAATAAATAAATAATTATATTATATATATATAAAATAATAAATAATAATATATATATATAAAAACCAGTTATCCGGTTATCCGGTTAATAACCGGTTTTTCTAAAATTAATAACCGCAACCGCAACCGCCTAACCGGTTATCCGGTTATCCGGTTGCGGTTATTTCCGGTTTCCCGGTTTTCCGGTTGTCCGGTTATCCGGTAATCCGGTTATTTCCGGTTATCCGGTTATAAGCGGTTAATAACCGCCCCGCTTGAACACTCCTAGCGCCGTGACCATATCACAAAGAAAACTTGAGGACGAGTTTTTTTCAAGTGGGGGGTCTGATGTAGGACGGAATTTACCCATATTTTCGGTAAATTCTAAAATAAGAAAAAATAACAAATAACATATTGGGAAAGTGTCATTCAAGAAGATTTTTGTTCAGATTCAAACAATGGAAGTATAGAAGGAAAGATCTTGTCACGATCATTGTTGATTGTCAACCGTATTCGGTTGACACAAAAGTTAATTTATTGATTTTCTATTTTAGATTAGGATTCTACTAAAAAAAAATTAATTAAAACTTTATTTATTTCTTTTTTAAGATTGTATTTACTTTTTCCTTTCCTTTGTAGACTTGTATTTATTTATTTCTTAACTAGGATTAGGTTTACTTATTCTACTAGGACTAGGTTTACTTATTCTACTAGGATTATGATTACTTTTTCTTCAAGTTTTCTACTAGTATTTATAGGTGAGTTTGCATTGTAAATCAACACACAATTGAATATTTATCAATCAAATAATTTTTCTCAAACACTCTGCAGAGTTTGTTATTTTTAAGCCTGCGCGCTTGTTTATCTTTTAGTCAGAAGAAGCAGACGCTTCTGATTTATTTACCAAGTCTTCTGCTACGTCGAAGCTTATGTATAAATTCATAGTTGCTTTCATTTTTTTTTTTTTAATTGAAAAAGGCGAGAGGGGGCGATTAACGTGACTACTCTACCTACGTGTGACTAAAGTAGTACATGCCCACTAAGAACCAATGACAAAAAGGGCTTAGACGATTAGAACTGCATGCTCTCCCTCAAGCCAAGTTGAGCTATAACTTGACATAGCTTCATCAGAATATCAATAGGATACAAAATAATTTATACTAATTAGACATAAAAAAATTTATTGCGGAAGTCGAACCCATACCCTAATTGCTTTCATTCTTTGAGTACAAAGAAAAGTAACTTTTTATAGATTTCGTCTTTGAATGCTAACACAATTCATTAGAAGCGAAAAGTAAATTTCTTATGGTAATTAGGTTACATATTAGGTTCTCATATTTTAAAAAACTCATAAAAAGTATGAAAGTTAAAATCTAGTAGACCACGTTCAGAAACCCAAACGAGCAAATTATGAAATGTTTGGAATTACTAAAATCCTAGAGTATAAATATAGTGTAAATATTAACCAATGTTCTTCTTTTTTTAATAATGAAAATTTTCCTATCCTTTTGAAAAAAGAAAGGGAAGAACTTAGGGTTAACTTCTTTAGGTCAAGTTTGATAGCTTTTGTTTGAAATTATCATTCATGTAAATGAGAAAGACTTTTCATTCAGAGCTCTCATGAATAATACATTATAAACACTCACATCGAGATTTAACATTTGAACGCAAATCTCATATTTATCACAAAATTTTGAGTAGTTTTGAGATCATTTACAGAGTCCAATAAAGTTTGGTAGAATGAATTGTATGAATTCATCATTTCTAATCGAATCAATTCTACGATAAACCAACTTTCTTTCATATTTTCTAGTACATAGTATCTATTAATTTTCATTATTTCACTTTTTTTTTTTTTCAGAAAATTTCTCTATATATATAATCATGGAATAGACACAGCTTATACTATATATATATGTACATATACGCACCTACTTACACTATAGATATCCATTGAATATATATTAAACAAAGCTTGGAGCTTATCCCATATCTAAAAAGTTATTGACAGTTCATGCATCACACAGGGATTTGTCTTTGTAAATTTGTACGATGAAACATTGATCATGGGTGATTCTTGTCTTATAAGACGACTATCTCAAATGATCATATCCAATTAAACAGGGACACAGTTCCCCTTTGCCCTTTTCCCCTTTTCCATCCTTTGAATAGAAAAATTAAAAATTAGAAATTAAACAGGACATGAATCACATGATCCCTTTTGTGAAAGAAACCATCTTTCCTGTTAACAAGTTCGTATTTCTAGATTAACTACTAAATAAGAGTCTATTTTTATTTGTGATTTTAAAAAGTGTAATTTAATTTAAAAATAGTGATTTGAAAACGCACGATTTTTAAAAACGTAATTAGTATTTGATAAAATTGTCGTTTGACCTTTAAAATTTCAGTTTAACTTTTAAATTGTGTTTTTTAAAAAAAAATACCTCATTACCTATGATTTGAAAATACATAAAAAAAAAAATTACAATTTAACATTTAAAATCGTGTATTTTTAAAAACACATCCTATTGTCTGCGATTTGAAAATAAATTTTTTTCTACGTTTTTCAAATTACAATTTTTCAAAAAGATAATCTCAAATAATTTTATTTTTTTTTGACAATTTATTTTAAAATTATATTTTAATTCTAAAAAATTACAATATCAAACGCACTCTCAATGTCCAAGTTATTGTTACAAATTACAATGAATGCTGGGGCATAATTAATAATGTAATAGTACTTTTTTCTTGTTTTCATCTCGTGTTACTCCTAGGGTCCATTATTTGCTAGTATAATAAATGAAAGTTTGTGATGTGGGGAAGTACATTGAAGATGAAGGCCACACAAAAGAGTGGACGAAAAGGCAGGATTAAGAACAAACACTGAAAAAGTTACTCATGTCTTTATAATCAATCAAAAAGGCCGGTCTACGACAGAAACTGCAAGCATTTGAACCGCCAAATTGAGATAATGTTGAAGCCTGAAGGTAGGTAAGCTGGATTTGGATTTTTTATTTTATTTTTTTAAAAAAAAAATGCTGGATTTGGATTAGTGATCTCATGGCTGTACTGCAGATAATACACTTTTTTGAACTTCGACTTTGACTCAAAATTCTCTTCGCGTTGACCGTAGCTATCAAGGCCGGTTAAAAGGAAATGAAAAACATATTCAATAATTAAAGATTAAAAAAAAAAAGATCAGGGTTTGAATATGATTTGCTTTACCCAATCACAAAAATGGGTCTACTTTATTTTTCTTTGACCGTACCTGTCATTTTTATATTAATGCCACAGAAAATTACGGCTAATGCTGCTTACTGTTGACGACCTAATTTTGTTACAAAGATTGTTTGCCTTACCATTTAATTTTTTTTATAAAACCAAAAAAAAAAAAAAAAAGTTGGAGAGGGTAATCGTTGACCATGGTCTGAAAAATATCCAAATCGACATTCAAACATGCATTATGACTGAATCCACAAACTCCCCCTTACAACATAAAGCACGTGCAAAGGAACTTTGCACGGCCGACCCTATAAGGTTGTAGGCAAATGATTAAATGCATTTACGCTAAATTATGATTTAACTCGTTATCAAAATAAATGTTTTGTGTTTAAATATTATCATCGTTATTTACTTTTTAGTTAAATTAAATATTTGATGAGTTAGGTTGGAAGTTTGATTTTATGTGAGAGAAAGTGTAGAATAAATTTGTCATTTTTTTATTAGTTTAATTTTTTGGGATAAGTGGTGATTTAACATGGTATCAAAGCAGAGGTTCAAAGTTTGAATTCCGTCTCCAAAATTACCTTCTATTTTAATTAAATATTTTAAGTGTTAGACCTCATTTATTAAGAAATAGTTTGATATCACACGTGAGGCACATGGTTTTTTTTTTTTGTTTGTTTCAAATCATGTTCTCATTTTGTTAACTTAAGCTCAGTCGAGAAGATTTACAGAGCATGTTGTTATATTAACTTATACCATTCTTGCCTTTTTCTTTTTTTTTCTTTTTTCTTCTTTTCCAAGATTAAAATATATTTTTTCAACTTGTTACACCTTGTGAAAATTAGAATACCTCAATCTTAGTAATTTTTTTTAAAAAAAAAAAAAAAAATCTTGACATATTTAACAAGTAATAGGTCAAAAATGGTATTACAGTAGTTAAGTACATCTGTAACCTCATAGCTTGGTGGTTAGCAAACAACTATAACCTCAACTTCGAGGATGAGCTTGAACCTAAAGACACATAGTCGATATATGTAGCCATTCCCTGGTCAACTATAAATTCAATCCAAAACTTTGTTATAAATTAAGTTTAATTTTATCTAGTAAAGAATTAATATGGAACTCGGTATTTATAAATGTTTTTATAATTCATCTACTCAATATAAACAATTCACTTACCGAGTGTAGAATTAACTTTTTGAGTGTCACATATAAACTAACCATTTGTATTAAAATTTGGGGACAAAAAATGATCACCATATCTTTTTCTATTTCAAAATTAAATGATTATTGTTTGTACAGTTGACCGCACGCCAATAGTCCAGACAAGAAAATTTGCAAAAACAAGAATAGACACGGATGGCTCGCCGATGAAGAATACTTTGATGTTTAAGTCAGTTGAGTATTTAAGAGAATTTAATAGGCAAGAGAGTGAGAAGAGAAAAGTGTGCATACCTCAAAATAAGATTCGAGATATGGCAAATAGGTTGATATGACAAGGATCGAAGGTCAATGGTCCGATATAGAAGGTAGTATATTCAGATGAATAGCTTTTCTTTGGAGGATGCTCCAACAAATCATTTTCATATT
Organism: Betula pendula; assembly: GCA_900184695.1. NCBI lineage: Eukaryota > Viridiplantae > Streptophyta > Magnoliopsida > Fagales > Betulaceae > Betula > Betula pendula. Next base: position 145,894 of record FXXK01000178.1, on the reverse strand, counting down.
GAGCCAAGTTTAAATAGGCAAGACCGTTAATGAGGAGATATCTTTCCTTTGACAGCCCCCTTATCATATATCCATCGGGTAGGTGACTAGTGGTTGAGAGAGCTTCAGTCGGTAATTCTCCCAAGGGGTCTGACCTGTTAGGCACTTGTTCCATCCCGAGACTGGATAGACCTTCTTGAGCCCGTGGAATAACCAGATTCGTTGGGTTTGAGTGGGCCCTTAGGGACTTCTAGTAAATGATATCATCAACAGCTATTATTCTATTAATTGAGGTCAAATACATACAATCTACATCAAAAACTTTAGAAACAAAGCGCTAACCAAACTTGTTGTCCCCTGTATGATATGATCTTCAATGCTTTGGCTGTTTGGCACTAGCTACCGACCAATCCAGCTAATTGTATGATATGGGTGAAAGTACTTCAAAAGCTCCTAGAGATAGCATATTTAATGTCGTTTTATCCTAATTAATTATGTCTTTCTTAGCACTGCTGCATCAATGAGAGCTGCAATCTATGAATGGCATGAGCAAGCTTTTTGACTCAGGAGCATTAAGGATCGATTATGCTCCAATTCTGGTCAAGCAGTCAACCCTTTGAGTTTATCCTCTTTTTCTAACAGTCGAGCTGGCCTGCAACACGTTTGGGTAGGCACATATTGCCATCATCCTCTTTTTGGTAGATACATATTGCCATCATCTTCACCATATTAATCGATCCCACCATTATATATATGCTTAATTGTTACTGCAACACCAAGCTTTCTTTCTCTTATTTAATTATTTCTTTTCAGGAAATTGGATCAACTTCTATAATTGCTCCCAATACAGATCTAATATTCACTTAGGGTCTCAAATTTGTTCAATTGGTCTCACCTGGTTAATTAAGATAATCATGAAACATTTATTCATTTTAATTTTTATAGCTCAGGATAAAAAATAAAAAAAAAAGGCTTAATGTCGAGACGGCTACTTTCTTATTTTTGGCTAAGGCTCGTACATATATCTATTTAAGTTGATCACAGAGTATTTTAAGTTTTTAGATAAACAGTCTTTTACTTTTTAAGTAAACCCATTTATATACCTTACTTTTCATCATGAGGTCCATTTAGAAGAACATCTACACCTGATTCATTAAAATGGGTCCACTCTTGACAAAGCTTTTTGTCCAACTTTTTGTTTTTACCCCCCCCCCCAAAAAAAAAAAATATAACAAATATTCAATAACAAAACACTCAATAAATTACTTAAAATTACTTTCATTTTTATCTCAAATCAAACACCCTTTTAAACAAAAAGCGAGCCAAACAAAACTCTTTTTTAGGAAAAAGATTTTATTTTCTTTTATACCTTGACTTTTGAGACATTTATTATATCCAAATTTTCTCACTGTATATATATTATATATATATATTATATATTATATATATTTTTATTATTTTTTTATTTATGGGCCCCACATCACCAGACCCAGGCTGATCCTGTTTTGAAATACAAGCAGCTCGGCTATGTTCACCAATTATCATCAATATATTCACCCATCAATTTTATTTTATTTCTATTTATAAAAAAAAATACGAAATAGAGTACATCAACCAAATTGGGGGTTATTGGTATATATACTAAAAAAAAAAAAAATGAAAAAAAGTGATATTTGAAGTGTGGAGGGGGGTATTACTTATATTTTGTGATCTATTATTTGTCTTTTTGCTCGTCCGCAATACTTTAGTTTTATAGAGAAGCAATCAATAGGTATACAATAGCGTTATAGAATTAGGTCGCACGTGTATAGGAAATGTTCATGGAACGATAGAGTGGTCAACATAGTTTTAAACACTATTTTTCACATGACAAATTTATTTGTCAAATGAATCTCACACTAGTATTATATGAGTATGCAACATATCTGTTGGTCGTAAGGGATTAAGTCTATTACGTCATTCCATTATGGGGTTAGAGAATAGAGGACATATTTCTCTAACTAGATTAGATTACTGTACAGATTGCAAATGAATATGTGAATTTACTAGCATCTCTCGAGCAAGAAAAATAAAGAGCTGACTCTATAAGATGTGATAGAAGCTGGTGCGTGATCACAGCCTGTGTTCTCTGATGATGGCAAGCGCGGAATATTATTCAAGATTCCTGTGACTCTAAAACCACTTCTAATGTTTTTCGCTAGATAAGAATCTCAGAAGCGGAACCATGTGCTTAATCTTTGTTACATCACCATGTCACAGAAGTTATGGACCAGTATATACTTTAGGATATACAGTATTATGCTCCCGCTCATGAGCTGTCCTCGCAATAGTTACTCAATTTGTAGCCCATATAGGACCATTTACAAATGTCGAGATGATCATATCATAGGTAATAGTTGTGGATACATATCATAATATTAGGTTCCTGAATTATGTATATATGGTGTTATAGATGCGCGTCAGTGAAATTCACAAACTGTCGTGTGTGTGTGGAGAAAGATTATTTTCTGTTATTTCTCGATCTGATAAATATCTAAATTTTAGACAAGTAAAATCTTCTTCTCAGGTGTTAGTGTTCTAAATCACACTACCAAGGATAATGAGCTTGAAGATATCGAAGTTAGAATGTAAATCGAAAATGAAATATTTAAATAGTTGATGACTTAATAAAAATTTTGTTTTAATAGAATTTAAAGAATATAGAATATGTGTAAGTATTAGTTATTATTTGTAAAAAAAATATCGTATGGGAAGACTATTTTCTGTAGTTTTGCGCATTCTACCCCGATTGCTTCACTGCACTCTTGGCTCGGCAGTTAATTCGTCCAATTAAACCGTCGGACCGCCCTGAAATCTGCCGCGGAAATCACAATATATAGAAACAACATACCATGCTAGTTTTCTGTCCAATTCGCTTAAGCTATTTCTATATCTGTGCACCAGAAAACGGTAAATACTATAAATTATCATCAATAAATAACAAAAAAATAATTTAATTGATTATTAAATAATATTAATTTTTCATATCGTTAATAAATATCTTCTTCTCCTTTTGTATGGTGTGAAGACGCTATAACCTCCAAGATGGCATTTGTTATACAAATCGCCGCGCATCAGAAGATGAGTGTGTGAGGCGACATAACTAGTGAAATGAGAGTGTCTATCTTTCCGTACTATTATAGCATTGATGTCAAGAAAGTTCATGTTCTTTGATCATAGTATATGTTAAATTATAGATAACTCTGGTAAACTCCACATTGGTTTTGTAGACTGATAGAACATTCACTATGTATGGACTCTATAAGCTTGTTAAAATTTTGATGAAGTAGAAAGGTATTCGGTTGGAACAAGGATTATTTTTTGGCGTAGAAATTGTACCATTCTACTCGCTTTTTATTAGGATTGATGATTTAAGCTTCTAAAGATGTTCTGGCTCTATTAAATGACTTTCTGATGGCTAGATAACTGCTGGGTTGGTTCTAATTTGTCCGCGGCAGATTCTCGGAGGGACCGACGGTAAATGGAGACATAACTCGCTCTGCGATGAATAAGTGCGAGAGGTGCGTGTCTCCTACAGGTAGCAGCAAAACAATACAGAAGCATCAGGGGAGAGATGTATAGTACTATGGTTTTAAAAATAATAATACAACTATAGTACATGCTATAAACAAACTTCTTTACTCTACATCATAACCAAAAAATATTTTCAAAGATGTAATCATGATTCTGTAATCCCATTAACCAAAACACCAATTAAATAAATTTAATAAAAAATCAAATAAAACTTTTCTAGGAATAATACGAGATCATTAACTTCAAAACAAATCGGAATAACACAATCGCAGCGGTATACCAAATTTCCATGTTGGAAGCCCATGTCAATTGAAAATGAACACTGATTTCGGTCATGATCGCAGTAGAAGAGTCTGTAAGAACATAAGGCTCCGTATTGGTTGTGCGAAATAAGTCTTGGATATGGAAACTGGACAAATATAAATAGATATGGAATACATCATTCCTTTAATTTGGTAAACGCCTATTCATAACAATAAATAGTTATAGTCCCATAGATAAATACTTATCCCTACGAAGAGAAATAAATGATAAATATTTTTATAAAAAATGAGAGGAAGAAAATTCCTATTACAATATGCCTACAGAAATGAAATTAATTGCAGCATCATACTAAAAAATAACAGTAAAAGCCCACTCACACTCCACAGTTATTCAATTTTTTTTTTTTTTTATTTTATTTTGTTAGTTATTAAACCATATTGGTGATGTACTTTTCTTTTTTTAAATCAATACATAAATAAAAATTGATGGTGCGTAATATAAGATGATTTTGTTGTATGCTTTTTTATAAAAAGGAACAACAAATATACTTAGAACAACAAAATTATAAACTCAAAAAAAACTACGAACTTTTTTAAAAAAAACTTGACAGTTTTTTTAAAAAAAAAAAAAAAACGGTTTTTTGTTTAGGACATTTTAAGTTTTAACGTACTACTATGTCGCCCTTCTTTTGTGGTTTCTAAATTTTAAGATCCCCTGCATGCATTTGGGATGTCAGTCCATTAAAATTCAATTATAACTGTTTTGAATCATGTCATAAAAGGATGTGTCAAAACATATATAATCTCTCATAATTTAATGATGGCCACTTTTTTCAACACAAATTAAGATGGAGGATTCTTTTAAAAAAAAGAAAATTGAATAATTAAGATGGAGGATTCATAGACTTAGAAGCTGAACTCAACCTCCTCTCCCCGGCCCGTCCCTTATACTGCTTTTATTAGTAAACTCTAGTACTCTTAAATCTTAATGCAATTTCTTTTTTTACAGTGTATGGCATAGTTCCTGATAGGGTTGGTATACCGTATGCCCAATTGCCCAACTGGATATTGATAATTGTACGCATGTGAATTAAAAACAATCAACTCCTACATTGAAAATATATCATGTTGGGACAATTTATGGTAAAAACATGCAAAATAATACGCATAAGCACAAAAACTTCTCGGTATATACCGACAAAGAATAACTCCGATACTTAAGTTAGTAATCAGCTTATAAGGGCAAATTTCCTTAGGGCAAGTGGACAGAAAAATGATCATTTACCTGTATGTCCCTTCCCTCTTTTTATAAGCTTCATCTTCTTAGTGGGTCCTGGAATTGTTGGGAATAGTCCAAGGGCTCTCGGATATGGCTAGCTTGGCACGATCCTAAGAGTCGTAACCCACGTTTCGTGTGCTCCCCTGATTACCGGGGGCTGTTCTGGTTGGTCCTGTAACATGAAGGAGTGATTCCGTATTTCTCGAGATCCTCCTCCTCTTGGCCCTCTCAGGTGTTCATGGGGTCATGGACACTTTCTCCTAAATATTAGAAAGCTGGTCTGGAACATGACTAATGGGCTTAC
>FXXK01000178.1:30627-131445 GCA_900184695.1 Betula pendula | reverse complement strand
GACTGGTTTGTAGCTAATTGTTACAAACCAGTTTGTAGCTAATTTATGTCCTTTAATAAAAATAACTATATTACATTTCTAAAAGAGGTTATATGCTTTTCTTTTTCATCATTTTCGAAGTTGTAGAGCTTAGGAATCATCTAAAGCCCACATCACCATCCCACATATTATGCTAGAGGGCTAAGAGTGTCATATATATATAAAGAAAAATGCTTCTTAACATTTTTAAAAGCCATCTTTTAACATTCTTGTTTATGTGGCAAGTCCACATCCATTAAATCATTTTGTTTTTTTAATATGCAAAATGATTCAATAAATGTGGGCTTACCACACAGGATAAGAATCATAAAAGATGGTTTTTGAGAATGTTAGGAAGAATTTTTTATATATAAAAGGCTCAAATATTATCTCACACGCACAACAATCATTTTCTTCTTCCTTCTTTACTCTATTTTTTTCCTCTCCAACTAACTTAGTCATCGGAGGAGCTTCATTAGCGAGCATCAATAAACCACTCTAATGACTTTCTCATTAAACAGGTAAAATCCTTTCCTAAAAGACAGTTTAAAGTTACTACTGAAGTGATACCACCATTATACTACGAAATAAGAATGATGGCATTTTTAGTATTTTTCTAAACACAATAAAAAATGAAAAAATTTAGAGTTGTTTTATTATCACTTAAGAAATTCAGCAACCAATTATACCTAAGTGGTCTTTAACATAAATATTGTTGCCGAGCATGATATGAATTTCTCCGTATTGTCTCATAAAAACGCACCGTGTTTTATACCGCTGAAAAGACAAAAACACCTAAACAACCCTTAACAATCCAGAAAGGGTAAAACGATAATTATTGCCTCGTTTTATATACCTATGACATTTCACAACTGAGCAAACCCCCCCAGGGGGATTTCTTCTGGAGCTTTTAACGCCCCCGTCGATCGCGCCTCTCTCTCTCACGGCTTAACCTGAGAACCAACCCACTGGCCACCGTCTTTGGCTCTCATTAAAGCCTCTTCACCGCTTTATCCAACAGGTAATCTTCTCGATTTCCTTTTTTTTTTTTTCTTTTCCTGAAAATAATTGGTGTTTGAGAAATTTGGGGGGTTTTGGATTGTAATTTGTGAATTTATCTGCTGTCGAAACGTTGAACCAAACGTGACTTCGAGTTGTCGTAAAAAATGGCTATTTTCCACAAAGAGTCAAAACGCTTTGTTGCTTAATTATATGTTGGATTTTTATTTTTATTTTTGTATGGTGGGGTTTTTTTTTTGGGAATTTTGTGAATTATCAGACTGGTTATGGCAACGAATTTAGAATTACTTTGAAAGAAGAAAAGGATGTTGATTTGATAGGTTAAGCTCGAAACCGAGAAAATGAGCGTACACACAAGTTACTTGTGTGCAAATGTTGAGCTACCCTTGGCTCAAGTGGTAATTTCCTTGGTCTTGGGCAAACAATTCCTCAGGTACCCGGTCTTTGTGGAAGGGGCGCTTTGCAAATGTATGGAGTATAACCGATAGTGGTAAATATACGAAGTGGCTTTTCCTTGGAAGGGTTTTTTGTCATAAAGAAAACTTGTGTGCAAATGTTGTTTGGGCTACTTGACAAAGGAATGATAGAAGCTTTGAAGATAGAAAGAGAACGCTGGGAAAAATTTATCTTTGATTTTTGAAACATTACATATATGAACTGCAGCGTGTGTTTTTTCTTATTCGCTTAATCATAGTGATTTTCTTGTTCGTTTTGCTTTTCCAAGCTAAGTGTTTCCGTTTGTATATTTCTTGTGTACTTAAGATCGCCTTATGCTATTTCTGATTTTTTAATGAGATTTGCTTATCACTTATAAGAAAAAAAAATTATATGTAAAATAATGGAATGTGCATATGTGAGTGACTTACTGGAAGGCTGTTTTGGGTAGGTTATTGGAGAAGAGCTATGTTTTGTGATTAAAAATTCATAATCTTTGCAGGTCATTCCTATTCGAGAAACGGAAAGAAAATGGACAAAATTTTAGTTTTTTATTTTTTTATGTTATTCAATGAAATTGATTGAGTGGGAAATATGACGATGTGTGTTTGTACCCTAAAGCTCAAGTATTTTGAAGGGATAAAAATTTGCTGCCAAAAGAGCATTTTTTTTGTGGTTTAGCCCCTTCAACTGAACGAAGTCAATAAAGCTTGTTACCTTCCTTCGTTTCCTTTTAAAAATGGTTATTAGAGGAAGGAAATGTATGCAATTTCTTTTCTTTTTTTTGTAATCCATTTTCTTTGCTCTCAAGTTCCAGTTTTAAATGGAGTGTAAACGGGAAAATTCAGGAATCTATGTAAATTTTGATATTTTGCAATAATGAACGATCTCTCTCTCATTCGTTCTTGCATCATTTCAATCCCTGTGCAGATGAAGAAAAAGAAGCCAAATCCTGTAACTGATTCCAAACCTGATACTGATTTGAAGTCTATCATTCATCAACATTCTCTGTTCTTTGACAAGTTAGTTGAGTTAATCCCTGCAAAGTTCTATCTACCCAATGATGATAAGGATAGGCCATGGTTTCAGGGCCTCAGCAAGGCCAAAAAAGCATCGGCAAAGAAGGAATCAAGGGAGAACATTAAGAAGGCTCGAAGAGATCGTTTGGATCCAGTAAAGTCTTCCACNAACAACCCTTGATTTGCTAAAGCAAAGCTTGGAGAAGGAAACATTGAATGAGAGTGACCGTGAGGAAATAGAGATTAAACCTATGCTGTCTGGCCTCGAATGTAATGCTCGGCAGGTGACGTTAGAGGAACTTCGGCTACGGCTGCATCAAAAAATTGAACAGTCCCGGGCAACTCGGAATCCTGAAGTTTCAAACAGAGCAAAGAAGAGGAGTTGGAAAGACAACATGACAGGAATTCGGCAGAAGAAGCGCAAGAGAGAGTCTGTTTCTGAAGAAAAGATACCAGCAACTAGTAGTTCTGCAGATAAAGTGGAGAAGGATATAGTAGAAGCTTCAAAGGGACTCGCATTTGGTCATGTCAAACTTGGGAATGAGGAAGAGTATGGAAAGAAGAAAAAGGTGAAACTTTCAAAGTTTAAGGAGCTTGAAAGGGCAAAGAAGTTGGAAGAAGCAAAGAAAGATCCTGAGAATGGTGAGATTACCTCTAATAAGCATTCGTGGAATGCAGCAACAAGTAGAGCAGCCGGGGTGAAGGTTCATGATGATCCCAGCCTGTTGAAAAGGAGCATTCAAAAGGAGAAGAAGAGGCATCAGAAGAATGCTGAGAAATGGAAGGAGAGGCTGCAGACCACTGTGAAGATGAAAGCAGAGAAACAGCAAAAGAGATCAGAAAATATAGCACATAGGATTCAAGACAAGAAAATGCGGCGAATTGCAAAAAGAGAGAAAAAGCTAATGCGTCCAGGATTTGAAGGTAGAAAGGAAGGTTTTATTAATGAAGGTGGCTCCTCCTAATCTTTGTATGAGTTTCTGCCTCTCTTTGATTGCCCTTTTGCCTCTGCTTTTAAATTCGTGGAAAATTTTACCTTGAGGGATTCCGCTATATAGATCCCCCCACCCTATCCCTTCCTTTCCCGGCTTCGCCTCTTTTTAACTTGTAGATGAATGTTGTTGAAGAATCGACTCTCAGTTGATAGCTGCAAATGTTTATCGTTGATATTAGTCTTTTTAGCCCAAAGGAAGTTATCTACTCTAGATTTCAACTTTTGTATGTTATTTGAGGTTTCAATGATGCTAATGAATGAAGGAAAAAATGCAAAATTGGTAGGTCATGAAATGGTCAAAATTACATATCACTACCTTTGGTATAAGAAAAAATTCAGAAGAAATTCAGAAGGTTCATGTGGATGGTCAAAATAACAAATTACTTTCTAAAGAAAAAATTCAAAAGATTCATGTGGATGCTCAAAATAACAAATTACTTTTTGAAGCAAATTTTTGTTAGTCATTTTAACAGAAATCGTTAATCTATCACATTAAACTAATAAGGTGACACGCTATTATTAAAATGATTGACGTGGCAGATTAACGGTTTTTGTTAAAATGATTTATAAAAATTTATTTAAGAGAGTGATTTATTATTTTGACCATTCACAAAGACCTTTAAATTTTTTTTTATACCACAAGAAATAATCTGTAATTTAGACTATTCATATGAATCAATTTTACTTTTACATTTTTCCCTTTAATGAAATTATTATGTTATTTGAGGTTTCAATGCTCATTATTCTACAGCAATCACGGCAGAAAGTTGACATAAACTTAAAAGTGTATTGGGTTCGTAGGGCTGGCATACTAGATCAGAAGAAATTACGCTAAATCTTCATATATAGTTAAATATTGTTGTCGGTTCCTTGGAGTGGTAACAACTTCTCTAAACCCCATTCCAAGAAAAACTCTTACAAAGAAACAAATTGAACTAACAGCTTCCATCGGTCTTCCTTAAATTAAGAAAAGTCTTCCTTAAATTAAGAAAACAAAGAACCTAAATTTAGGAAAGCAAAAATGATTCATTTAATATTACTTTAATATAAACTATTTTTTTTTTAAATTTAATTAAAACAGAGGCTATGTAGTACTCTGGATCCATCCGAAGATTGTTTCCAAGTGGTAGAAATGCACTTCATGGATTGATCTCACGAGTAACACTGCATAATAACTTCTTTTTTTTCTTTTCTAAGCACACTTCGGTGCTAATAACTTGTTGTTTCAATTGGTTATCTGAAGACATTTTTGGGTAGCATTATTGCAGTCCCTCTAGTTATGCCGTGTTGTTCTGTTTCTGCACTTACCCTTGTACTCAAAAGTACCTTATTTATTTTTTTCATTCATAGCTCGAGGGAGTGATATTATTGTAGAGTTGGTAAGAACAGGGGCTTTCCAATTGAAATGCTGTAGCAGCATTAAACATACTAAAATGTGCCCAACATATGAACCATTTAGATAGGACAAAGCCATCACACAATATGTACATGGATGTTGGAAACTGACATACATATGATAACATAGAAGAAGTAGACCCACAAGTAAAATCCCCCAGCCACCACCAAAGAAAATAAGAAATAAGTACGCACCGGACGGTACTAAAATGAAAAATCCCACAAAGATGAAATTAACAAAAGAAACCGTGTGCTTTTACATTATTAAACCCTAGTACCAGTACCACCGCTACCCTTAGGCACCGGTTCACCACCGGCTGTTTGCCCCGCATAATCTCTGTCGCGGTAACCGGGGCCGTATTTGCTGCTGCACATCCCAGCATGAAGCAACAAAGCGTACAACAATTGGGTGAACGTCAGAATAATTATGAATGCCTCCAATACCTTCAGCCTCCATCCTCTGTGTCCTCCTACGTGCATCTCCTTGCACGCCAACCTGCACGGTTTAAAAAAGCATTTGGGTGAGTTCATAGCAATTTGTCTAGCAATTTATATATATATATATATATACATGAAGACTATACCCAAAAGCTAGTGCAGTCACGGCCCATGTCACTGCTGATGTTGCTGCTGCTGCTGCTAGACTGTCGTTCCTCCAAGCTCTGATATGGTTGGCTCCCAGGAACTTTGATACTATGCCAAGAACACCGGCCAATAAGGCGAACGTCAAGAAGAACATTGTCGCACCATTGCCCCCAAAACCTGTACATTTTTTGTCAACAAAAAATTGAACGGACTGAGAACCCAAAGTAGTGCGCGCGCGCGCGTTGTGTTTGTGTTTGTGTGTCAGAGAGAGAGAGAGGAGAGAGAGAGAGCATGAACTTACTAGGATGGTTGGTTTGGCCATTGATAAACTTGTTAAGGCACCAACTAGCAAAACCCACAACGATAAGGTACATGACCAAGTTTATAAACAGCAGAGGAGCTGCAATCATTCTTCCCACTGTCTGAGCCATTTTTCTTGCTCTCTCCGAATAACCCTCAAGACCCAAGCAAAGCGTCTTTCTCTCTTCTTTAGCTAAAAGAAATCACACCCACTTCTTACAAATTAAGGTTGTCCCTTAAATTTTGCAGCTTCTCTGGTAAGAGTTGGTCTGTAGGGTGAAGGTTTATATAGAAGGGAAGAGGGAACAAGTCTGGGATACGTGTAAACCAAACCGGGTTTGCATGTGTGCTTTTGGTTACAGGTGGGGGGACACTTGTCAAGTTTGATCTTATCTAATGCCATGAGGCATGAAGTATTTTATTTTTACTTTGCCAACTCTTGGATTCCCAAATGCTGAATCCAACGGTGCAGTATCCAGAGAATGCCTAGAACACTTCTCAGCGGTCCACACTGTCTACCACCCCCACCCTTTGGGCCCACTGAATAAGCGGTGCAAATTTTTTGTCTGCTTTGTGATGAAGATCTTTATGATCTTAATGACTTTTACTTCTTTTTAATCATGGAAAAACTATGGTTGATGTATAATTTGATGATCTACTTCTTAGATATTTATGATGTTGATGACAATTCTGTATATAGTTCATTCTAGAGCTCTTTTTTCTAGAATGCTCCCTGCCGTTCAATGGCCCCATTGCAGATAAAGTGAGAGCTGTAAGTTTTATCCTTCAAATGATCATCGTAACTGGAGAAAGAAGCATTCCCTACCCATATGGTTGGAGGAAATTCTTTTATGCATTTTATAAATGTATGTGATTTTTTCTTTGCAGCCGACAGCCACGGGACCCACTTTATCAATACTAACTCAATTCAATAATAGTTATTTTTCTTTAGACGGTTTCATTTATCTATTAGTATTCAATGACTTAATATTATATTTATACATAATATCAAGACTCTGACTTATAGGTCACCCATTCTATGACTCAATGACTCAATTACAAAGTTCCAACTCATTCGATCACAGTTCGAGCTGGGTTCGATCTCATACTTAACTTAGCAGGTAAATCTAATACCAAATAATACAAACCTTGAATAGAACTTACCCTAAAAAATCGATTTACAAAAGGAGGATACTCAATAACTTATATAGACATGATTAATATTAGACTTAACTCATGTGGGACACTAAAATTCTAAGTTGAAAGGGGTACGAAACATGAGTTATAGGTTTATTTTATAGTAATAAATACACGAAATGAATCTACTTTAAAGAAGTTTCTAGTCATATATGTGTGTGTGTGAGAGAGAGAGAGATATTAATTTTATAAAAAAATGTATGTAAATATCCAGGCGGCCGCCGGCGGCTACTAATCTCCTAGTAAAATTTCGTTTCTCTTTTTAGGTGCATGTTTGGGGTTGCTAAAATTTTTTAATGTAGAAGAGTTACTTTACGACTAACATATCCGCCAAATGATTATAAAAAAAAAAAAAAGATTATAAAAAAAACATATCCGCCAAATTGTTGAGTCGCGTGTATTATTCAATAATCAATCAATTATAACCTTTTAGCATCACTCATTTTCCGGACAAAAAATATAATAAGAAGTTGGGTGAAAGCGTCATTTAAGGACTTGGTACCCATGCCCAAACCCATGGGAGTGTCTATACAAAATTTAATGGGCTTGGGTTCATGCTGCAGCTAAACAACTGGAGGTTGGCTCGGATCAGATTCGGCTCATGTCAATCTTAAATAAGAAGACAAATGAACACTCAAAACTATATGTTCTATTTACTTACACCAAAAAAAAAAACTATATATTGTATTTTATACAACACTCGATGATCCCCTCAAAAAAAGATTAGTGCTCTTTAATAGAGGAATGGAGGATAAACCTACAAATAAAAAGAGAATATTTACTTTTTATAAATAACGATTTTTTTTTCTTTACTTTTAAATAAAATAAAGTTTATAATGGCGGGTCCTTACTTTACTTTTGAATAAAGTAAAGTCTATTATTTTTGGAGGCTAGCGGGAATAGGGTTTCTTTATAAAACTTTTGAGAGAGATTTTTTGTTTTTTAGTTGAAAAAATGTTTTGACGTAACATAAAGATAAAATATGTTTTTTGCTTTTTAGTTAAAAAAGTGTTATGATCTAATATAAAAGTGAAAACATTTTGAATTGTATTATGAGTATTTTGTGATTTGAAGTGTTTGTTAATGTTTTTACTTCTTTAATTAAAAAAAAAAAAGTTTTTCCAAAAGGATTTAGCTTTAATATTGTAAAAAAATATATATAAATAAACAATATTACAATACATCTCTTTTAGTTTTTTCAATAGTCCAAATTTAATTTTAAGTTTTCTATGAAAAAAGAGAAAAATAATGAAATTAGATCTAGATGGTTGAAAAAACTATGGGTAAATATATTTTAGCCCCCTAAATAACCACCCGTTTTCAAGTTAACCCCACAAACTAATAAGTGTAATATTTGAATACACCAAATTACCATTTTGTGTCAAAAACATCCATTCATCACTGTCGTCCCTTATAAAGGATGAAAACCTTTTAGACCATAAACTTTCTAAAATATTGATTTTTTCTTAAAAATTCAAAACCAAAATTATTAAAATCAAAATACTTCTTAATAAAAATAACATAATTTTTTAAAAAATAAAAATTCTAAAGATGGTTCGGCCACCAAAATGGAAAGAGAAGGTGGCCAAGCCACCCCAACCCCCAAAAATTTAATAGGGGTGGTTTAGCCACCCACCCCCACAATGTGTGGGAGTGACTCGATCACCCCCAAAAGTAAAAAGGGGTGGCCGAACCAATGCAAACAATTGGGGCAATTCTCCAATTATTGGTGAAGTGAGGTTTTTTGAAGCTTCAAATTATATATAGATAATGAGTATCTAAGAAAAATATGATGGCATTGTTGAGCTTGGGCCGATTTAACAACATAGAGAGCTACAAAGGCCTCTCCTTTAGTACGATTACAAGAGGGACCGAATGTGGTGAAAGCAAAAAATATGGATTCATCGTAGTTGGTGCCAATGGCGTCAAAGGCTGAGTGGGATGAGCGGATAGTTGTGTCAAAGTTTATTTTAAGATAGCCAAGGGTTGGGGGCAACCATGGACTGGGTTTGGGGACTAGGGATTTCCATACTTTGGGTTGTGCAAGTTTGGTGAGGTTGTCAAAAAGTATTATTCAAAGTTTGAGCTTAGTGAAGTTGGGTGGAGCTCCTTTTGAGCTTTAAAACTGAATTTTGAAGTTCAACTTGACAAAAACTTGTGTAGCTCACGACAACTTGATGGGGCAACAACTTTTTTTAAGAATATAAGCACATCTCACAAAAGGGCATGACACCCACTATTGGTGCAGGCGTACAAATCAACAATGACGGACCCTTGGGGTCTGCATCCGCATGAACATTGCATGGTCGGCCCCCAATTCAAGGAAAACAAAAGCAATTAATATTTTTCTTCATTATTTCTTTTTTTAGCCTTGGTTTTATTTGAAAACCTAATTCTCTTGTAAATAGGTGGGTATTCACATTTTCTTTATCTCGATTTTTTTTTTTTCTCTTTAGAAAAATATAAGTTCTCTTAATCAAATTGCGTAAACTCATAATATCATTTTCAAAACAAAATACAACTTTAAATATGTTACTCTTTATATTTATCTCACACCGACTAAGCTAAGTGTAAAATGAACACTCACTCAAATTAACTAATTATTTGTTGCCAATAATAAACCGCTAGCTTAGTCAAGAAGCTTGAGAGGTTTCTAATCAAATTAACACTCACCCTTTTTCAGATTAATTTTGAAATATAGTTTTATATGAAACAACTCTATGCCCTAGCTTAATTAAAAGAGAAAAAGCAGAAGAATATTTTTGAAAAGTAAAATAGTTTCGAGAGGATGCCAAAGAATGAACCAAATGTTAGAATTCTATATTCCGAAAATCCTTTGTTCCTAATCATTCCTGGATTGTGCTTTATCAGATCTGCTAGATCTTCTGGAGTTGTCCTTTATCTTGTCTCGAAGCATCTGTCATTACATTCAATTCTCATGTTTCGTTCAACTATTCCTACCATGCCATCTTAGGGCAAAGTATAATCATTATTTTGGTTGTGTAATCTTATCATTAGAAATTTACGTACTTACCAAAAAAACAAATAAATATACAAAAAAAATTTAGAAGATTCTTCTGTCTGTAAAAGGAGGCAAGCATACGTGACTCTCAAGCGTGTAAAAATAATGCTATATATTATATTATTATTTTATTATGTAGACGTGATATTGTTAATTTGTCTTTAAATTTATCATTATTAAAAAAAATTTAATTTTTTTTTTAGTGTGAATTTTTTATAATCTATTAATAACAAATTATAAACAAAAAATACTTACAAATTATGAACTTTAGTTACCATTAGTAGCATAAAACAAAGATAATCATAGCACAACACTATGAATTTACACAATCATAAAAAAAGAGAAAACATATCTATGACATCATCTTCCGTTCACCCATGTAGAATACCAGTTAAAAAATAGATCTGCTTCAAGCATACTATATCTAAGATATGGATAGTCCAAAATCACACAAACTTTATTTATTCAGTCGTAAGAGATAATTTTCTACACCGATCTACTCTTCCCCGATCCTAAAAATTAGAAAACAAAATTGTCATCAACTCAAGGGACAGGACAACAATAAAAAACAACATGAATAGTCAAAAATTAAAATGCAGCCAAAAAAACGCAAAAATACAACGGCGTCGACGGTCAGAGAAGCAGCGGAAGGCGGTAGAAAGTCACAGCTCCAGCACATGAGGAAGACGAGCCGGAGGAGGCAAGAGGAAAGAGATCTCTTTTCCCTGGCGTTTTTTTTTGTTTTTCTCTTTTTGAAGCGGCTATACCTAATGAATTTAATTAAAATTAATGGTAAATTGACGATACCAAATCAGCATAGTAAGATAATAATAAAATATATAATAATATAATAGATAGCATTATTCATCCTCCTGTATATATGCTGCTCTCAGGAAACTAAAAGGTACGTTGCTTCTTGAGCTAGTTTTGTTCCTTGTTTAATACTTTGCGTTGTTTGCTATTCCTATTCAATAACTATATCCTTTATATTTTTAGTTATTTAAGTCATAAATTGTCACTTAAATTCCTGTATCTTCTCTTTCTTCGTGAATTGTTTAAAAAGTTTATGCATGTTTAGGATAAATATTGAAACACAAATCATCAATTGTTAGAAAATATTAAACTTTGTTAAAATTGTAGACAATAAATAAGGATAAAATATCTTTAGAAATATTTAATTCAGTGCCAGCCGGGGGAGGAGGAATCTCTACCCTCTTTCTTTCTCTCTCTCGTCTTCCTCACGTGTTGTAACTGTGACTTCTTGCCGCCTTCTACTGTCTCTC
The DNA here is from genome assembly GCA_900184695.1 of Betula pendula. Lineage (NCBI taxonomy): Eukaryota > Viridiplantae > Streptophyta > Magnoliopsida > Fagales > Betulaceae > Betula > Betula pendula. The sequence continues at coordinate 120,177 of FXXK01000178.1, read as the reverse complement.
TAACCGTCGGCGCCGCTATGTTTTGCTGTTTTTTAATTTTTTATGTTTGTTTTTCTTGTTGTCCTGGCCCTTCGGTCGATGACGGTTTTGTTTCTTGACCTTTAGAGTCAAGGAGGAGTGAGAGGCTATCTCACCACCAAATAAATAAAGTTGGTGTGATTTTGAACTACCTATGTCTTAGATTTAGTCTGCTCATAGCAGATCTGTTCTTTAACCATTGTTCTACATGGGTGAGCGGAAGATGTCATAAATATGTTTTCTATAACGTTGTGCTATAGTTATTTGTGCTACTAATGGTAGTTAAAGCCCATAATTTGTAAGAGTTTTTTGCTCATGACTTGTTATCAATTGATTATAAAAGATTTACACTCAAAAAAAAAAACAAATCTTTAAAAGCATCAAATATTTGAGAATAATAATTATATATAAGTATTGTCATTATATGATCACCTATCGTTATATTCATAATATATATTCATATTTCTTGATGCAATGTGGATATATATACAACATCCAGACGTGNTGAAATCTTTCGGTACGCAATCACTATCGACCAACGCCTAAGATTTATAAATTTCTTCTTTCTTTATTTCTTGTTTCTTTTTTTTAATTTCTCAATATGTTCTTCAGTGAAGTTCATTTCTTCTCCAATAACATCTTTTAATTTTTAAATTTTCTATTTCTTATCCAAATTAAGATCTTGGTTCATCAATTAATGTACTCATCTTAAAAAGGAGATTCCCAATTAATTCTTAACGCCATTGAATTATCCACCGTAACATATTATTTAATATTCACATTTTCTTTCAAAGGAGAACCTCTAGGTGGTCCAAAAAAATCCACAGATATGAAAACGCAGGGAATCACACTCATGCCAATATTCATATCCACTTGCTTCCCCCAAAAATATGTTGGTCTGAAGTTGTACAACTCTTTTGTTTTCCCTATAATTTTCTCATTAAAAAAAAAAAGTTCTAACAAATCTAATAAGAAGTATCTAATTTTATGTTTTTTTTTTTTTTAATCATTGCAATATATTTTGTTTAAGAAATTTATTAGTTTATAAAATTAAAATTATTCACACATTACAAAGTTTGTGTCTCGATGAGAATTTAAATTCAAGCAGGAATACACAACATTCACGTGTTTTTTTTAAAAAAAAAAAAAAAAAAATTCTGAGCATATAAAAGATGGCACCTTTCGTATTTTTAATCGAGAAGCACCTATGCCTTAAAGTAAGCACTCTGGGCATTGGAGAAGGACAGTACAAAGGATAACTTTCTGTTTTACCGTGCAAAGGCATGGATTTGTGTTGCATTATATGATCCCATTTATTATAAAAAAAAAAAGGAAAAAAAAAAATTGGAAGGGGGGAAAGGGTCTACTGGGGATTTATATTCGTTTTAATGGTTAGATTCATCGTAGACCACGACAGATTTACTCTAAATCCAAGATAAAAGCTCCAATTGGGGAGGAGGAGGAGGAGGATATCTCTAATTGTGCCATTTAATCACACCAATTTGTAATTATTTAATAGTTATATGAGTATTGTTAACTCTTTATACTTGTTTATCATACACGTTTTATTTAAAAAAAAATATATATATATATATATATATATACACATCTTACAATGAAAGAAGCTTCTCATAACAAGTTAACAACTACTTTTATATATTTATATTTATTTATTTATTTATTTAACATACATCACATCAACTAATATAACATATGTCACATCAACTAATATAAAATGAGTGTGAAAAAAAAAATATTAGTAGTACAACTATTCAAGAAAGAAACTAAGAACATTCGCAATTAGTTTGTCTTTGATTTTTTCAAGATTTATAAAATAAAATTATTTTTTATTTTTATTTAAAATATTTCAATAATTTTTCTTATTTTTTCTTATACTATTAAAAATATATTTTTTTATAAAATAATAAAAGCTTCCTACTTACCGTTACTTTTTTACAAAATCTCAACAGAATCTCCAATAAAGACAACAAGAAAAGAAATGAAAGATATATTTTGGATTATAATAATATATAGAGAAGCTCTTTATCCTTACTTTAGCTTCTTTATATATTAGGTTCAACCGTAGAAAATCTAAGATTTATAAAAGCTGTTGCATGTCACTTTTTATAATTTTTTATTTTTTTATTTAAGAAAGTAAAAAAATTATTAAAAAAATTGTTGTAAATGCTCTAAAAGCCTTTAATTAAATCAAGGTGGTCTTCATGTTCTCCTTGCCCTATCTTAAATAAATAAAAATTAATTAATTAATTAAAAAAAAAAAGTGGTCCTCATGTTAACTTATCATTTAATCTGAAATGTTTTGGAAAAGGAAACTGAAGTTGGACCCAAGGGGGCTTACGATTTGGAAAATCATACTGCATCTCTCATCCGGCCAAGCTAATTGAATTTCATTTAAGTAAAAGGTTTATTTATTTATTATTATTTTTTTTAACAAAGTAGATGGGGGTAAGAGACATTATCAAATGGTCGTCTCAATTTTAAAAAGTATAATAGTTAATACTTGTCTTGAGCCTAAATGCCGAGATGATATTTTCATCTATTTTTTATCTAAAAATTTAATGAAAAAACACATAAATGCCTTTCGTAACGTGACACTTGTCAAATTTACCAATAAATAAAGAAACAAACAAACGTGACACATGTCCCATATAGTTTATTAATCCCATATGAATAAATGGTCTTTTATGTTACTCGAATGAGTAATGATACATGTCAGTCTTATATCCACTTTGTATCCACTCAAAATTTGTAACTTTTAAAATTACAATTGAATTAAAAGTCAATAATGATATAGAGTAATGATACAAGTCGCCCTCCATGTCTACCTTGTGTCAACCAAAAGTGATGTAGCTTTTAAAATTACTATTAGATCAAAAGTCAATAATCATCGATAATAATTTTAATGGTGATTTTAAAAGTCACATCACTTTTGGTTGACACAATATAGACATGAAGAGTGACATATATAATTACTCAATGATATATCACAAATTCAATTGTAATTTTAAAAACTACATCAGTTTTTTATGGATATAAAGTGAACATAGAATTAACATTTATCATTACTCTACTCGAATAAACTCCTCGAATATAATGATTATTCATATAGAATAGTCATTATTTTGTTTGGTTGCACATTATATATAGAAAAAAGAATAGCTATTTCTCTAAAACAAAATTAATTATTATATAAATTTTTTATCTAGAAATTGAATGGGAAAATACGTCAATGCCTTTAATAACGTGACACTTGTCAAATTTACCAAAAAATAAAAATAAACAAATAAACAAACAAACGTGACACATGTCCCATATAGTTTATTAATCTCTGATGAATAAATGGTCTCTTATGTTACTCAAATGAGTAATGATATATGTCAGTCTTATATTCATCTTGTATCCACCCAAAATTTGTTACTTTTAAAATCACAATTAAATTAAAAGTCAATAATGATATAGAGTAATGATACAAGTCACCCTTCATGTCTACCTTGTATCAACCAAAAGAGACGTAGTTTTTAAAATTACTATTAGATCAAAAGTCAATAATCATCGATAATAATTTTAATGGTGATTTTAAAAGTCACATCACTTTTGGTTGACACAAGATAGACATAGAAAGTGACATATATAATTACTCAATGATATATCACAAATTCAATTGTAATTTTAAAAATTACATCAATTTTAGATTGATACAAGGTAAACATAGAATTAACATTTATCATTACTCTACTAGAATAAACTTCTCGAATATAATGATTATTCATATAGAATAGTCATTATTTTGTTTGGTTGCACATTATATATAGAAAAAAGAATAGCTATTTCTCTAAAACAAAATTAATTATTATATAAATTTATTTAATAGCATATATTTCTCACATGTTTAAAAGATAAATAACATTTTTAAAGACTGACGGAAGGAATTCCTACTATCCAAATTGTAAAAATTTATATTTAATTTTCTAATATTATTCTATCAACATTTATCATTCGTATCAATTCTACATTAATTATTTCAATATTAACATTTTTATTGTTTTTTTATAAAATAATAGATGTTAACACAATAGGATCTTAATTATTTAAAGACAATTTTTTTCTTTAATTTGGTCAATAAAAATATTATATATCCCTTTGACATATGAAAAATATGTACTTTTTAAATACCAAAAATAAGATTTGAAGAAATTTTATTAAAAAGCATATGTCTCTCTCAATTTTGTCATTACCATTTAAAAAGTATGTAGTTGTTACATGTAAAATGGACGCACCAATTTTGAAGAAATCTTTGTTCATTATTTAATTAAAAATAATAACTACTTTTTTAAAAAAAATATATATATAATAAGATGTATATAAATTTTAGAAGATTTTAATCCTTGGACCGTTTTTGTTAGAAGAAAAAAAAAAAAATTGGGCTCCTAAACCAAGACTAAAATTAATTAAAAAAAAGAAAAAAAGAGTTTCGCACCTCTCCAATGCAACTGACATCTCACATGACATGCAATAAAAGTGGCCAACAAGTGGTTCATACTTGGTCCCACTAAATTGCATGCATTATAAATATAGTCTTGTCTTATGTGTCAACTTTTGATGGATGGATGGAGCTACCCTTACATTTTTTTGAAATAAAATAATAATAATAAAACTAAAATATCAAAAAATATTTAATAAGTGATCAGACCACTCCTTTATTCTTAAAAGCATCTCTAACAGTAATAATAAAATAATTACCGAAAAATAATAAATTTTTTCTATAATTAGTACTTGTTTTATACACACTCTAGTATATTCTTTATTCTACTTTTTATTTTATTTAAATATTATTTTTCAATCTTTTTTATTCTTTTTTTGCAACACTCTTTCATATGTAAGAGAGAGGGAGAGATAAAAATTTTAAAAAAATGATTCGATATACTACAATAAACTTTCATATACTGTAGCACAAGTTTTACTTTTGTTATTTTGTTAGAAGAACAAAATAGATCATAATAATTATATTTAACTATTATAAGTCATTTAGAGCATTTATTGGAGATGCTCTTAATATTCAATCGTGTGTTTGGGATAGACAAATAACCCTCACCTTTAGAAAATGGTTTGGCCACCTCAAAAGTTTAGTTTGGGTGGGCCAACCTTCTCCTCACCTTTGAAGAGAGTAGTGAGCCACTCCAATGACATGATGTGATCACCCTCGAGCAATTGAGACCACCCTATAATCCTTAAGTGGTGGTCGCACCACCTCGAAGGCTCAAAGATAGTCATGACCATCCTCGATGGCCTAAGGGGTGGCCTCAAACCCTTGGAAATCACCCCAAAACCTTTATGAAGTGGTCGTACTAATCCTAAACTCTGAAGGCTCGAGGGATGGTGCAACTATCCAGTGATAAAATCAAAATTTTGGTTCACATGGGACAAAATTAAAGAATAAAGTTTCATATAGACAATTTATTACTTGATAGTAAATCTAAAAATAAATCCATGTAAAAATTTGATTACGTATCTGAAAATTTATAAGAAAGAGAAAAACTATTTGGGTAAAGTAGCCTTGTTAATGGAGATTGTGTGAACCGTAAAATTGAGAGCAAAAATTACTATTTGGTAAGAATCAGTAGATGAATAATTGGAAAAACTCTATGTGCCAAGAAAATAAATAATTGTCTTTTAAATGTATATGGCTAACTGGGGGATGCAATCGAATATCCCATAATCTTCTCCTTTGTTACCTCGGCGATTGTTTATAAAACATTTGATTTTGATATTTGATGTAGTCAAACAACGGATATGGTTAAGTTTGTTTGAGTAGGTGAATGTCTACACCAAACTTGTTCGAGATTCTACTCAAACATTACCAATTTGCACATGAATTATCCTCCAAATTTCAAGACCAACGTGTTGGGTACACATGGACGAATTTAAGGGGTCTCTAAATTTTTGTTGTTAAAAAAAACGTTTTTTGACCTTTAAATTGGTTTAAAAAAATATATTTTATATATTATTTTTCAACAAAAAATTGACAAAGTTAGTCTATAGATCTATCAATCGAACCGTAAATTCCATGGGCATTAAAGTAATCACAACATCTATTTTGGTTCTGAATAAAAAAACAAGATTTGATAGACGAAAAGAGAGAAATTAAAGGATGAGAATCGTTTTTGTCAACTTAAACCAAAACATGGCCGTTGATTATATTTATAAGCACGTTCAAAATAGTTCACGAAGGGGAAATATTACAATGTGTAAGGAATTAAAGGATCTGTTCCTATTCTACCATGATACACATCACATCAAATTCACTTACGAGAAGTATAATTATCTAAAGGAAATATACAAATGAGGCATTACAGCCGTTGCAAGATAAGTCCTCATAAGGAATTGTAGCCGTTGGAGTATCATGCACTGATCAGGTCTTGGACAGATGTAGAATCGTGAGGTGTATCACGATTTGGGCAGGTAGTGTACGTACGTGAATTGGTCCAAATTGGATGTATACATGCTTAAGAGTGACGAGAGGGATGTGTGCATAGGAAAGAGATGTAGAGAGAAGCCTGCCAGTAACGATAACTACATGGACCCATTTAGCGGATAGGGCCCTACCCTTTGTTTGATTTCTCAACCTCCTATTCCGATCGGAGATCAAAACAACGGTACGCATGGTGAGGACTTGACAAACTGATTTGACCCGCCTCTAAAAAGAAATCAAGAGGTCATGTCATAATATTATGCATTCAGGTGTTACAAAGTATGGATGTAGTCATTTTTTTATAACAATAGTGCTAAGATAAGACCAAACTCAATAGTTTCAAGGACCAGGTTTTTAGTCGTCCAACGATAAGAAGTCTCAGCATAGTGGGAGATTGGCCCTCGATCTCGCCTCTTGTGATCGCCAAGCGCAATCGCTTTTTGATTGTTCTTATTAATCCAATGTCTGAGAGTGGGATCTAGTGTATTCACAATTTCACATCATCCTTTTTCGAGCTGTAAAATGTCAGGCAAAATACACGTCATATCAGCCTCGAGCCCATCCAAAGCTTTACACGCAAGATATAGGCTTCACCCCTCGACCAATATGTGTCGCTAGGTCATATTAACGCGTCACCGCTCTAATTCCAAGATCAGTATGACGAAGGAATTAATTCTACCAATACTCGAATCAGACTATAAAAACGGGTATTGAGGTAACTCATAACCTAAGCTAAAAAAGCTATCTTAAGCCAATTTTTTCCTCCTATAGCCTTTAGGCTGTCACTTATGAAACCCATGTAGTTTCCCCACTCCGAACAATATTATTCTGACTTAATCCCAACTATGTTATTCTATGTGCATATTGGCCGTTGGTCCTCGTGGGAAGAAAGTCCCAAAAATTACATCAACACATTCAAATGTTTATTAGGTCATGGACAAAGCGATGTTGTATTGAAAACTATTTATCAACATTCTAACAAATTCTAGTTATAATTACTCCACTAAATTACTAGCGCTCTAACAAACACCCACAATATTATGTTGTTTTACCCTCACGTGTAGACGTTTTGATAAAGTGCTGACAAATATAATATTGGCACTTTTTTTTATCATTATTTTTATTTTTTCTAATTAAATGAAAAAAAAAAGTTACAGGAGATATTGGCACATATAATACAGCGCCGATATATTTATGGCCGCGTACGACAAAGTGCCGATAAATATATAACATATTTTACACTTTTACATTAACGACGCAAAATAAAGGCATTCTAAGCAAGTTTCGAGGAAAAAAAAAATGCTTATGAGCGCTTATCTTGAGTGCCGGTATAACCCTATTTTTCATTAGTGCACGAATCATATAGTTGGTCTTAGGTACTAATTACAATCTAGAATGATAGCATATAGATATAGTGTATTAGCTCTTGGTTAGTACACGAGAAAGATGATTATAAACATTTGTTACATATAGAACATAAATATAAAAATAATTTAAGTACTATAAGTGCTAGTCTAATAGTAATAAAATAGTATTCATTGTTTTTTATTTTTTTTTTTGGAATAATTATAGGATATCGTTAATTAATCAATAAAAAATAGTAGATTGTTCGAACAAAACAATATCATATATATAACTAATAATTTCTTTCATTCAAACTTTATCTATGATTTATTTAACAGCAGTCTTAACTAAACTGTATTCTGCATAATTAATATTTTTACTAATGTGAGTCATGTGACCTATATGACAGTTATAAAGTGAGGCTATCATCATACGTGTCTTAGATGTCCAAACTGACTCCAAATTCTCCTTGTAGAATGCACCGCGTTTACTATTTGAAAAACATCACATTCCAAGATAGTATTTACTGTTTAATTATGGTTTCTTTTTTTTAAAAAAAATCAACATATTTATGAAAAAGTCTAACTAGAGTCCTTGTCAATTACTTTTGACAAAATAAATAAAAACAAGTCGGTCCAATAGTTGATTTAGATATTAAGAAGGGACTAGAAAAACTTTTAATAACCTAATTAATAAAATTGAAAACATCACACCACAGTAAAATAAATTAAGAAAAAAAGTTTTTCTCATTTATAGTACATCTGACCTACTTGGAATAAGAGCAAAAGATGTTACTCGGTTCCATCAGACTACATGCATCACATTTTTTTTTTTTTAAATGAACATGCATCACAAATTTTGTCTTCATTTAATGTGTCAAAAGGAAATTTTTTTTTTATTATAAGTTAATATTTATAAATTTCGATACCTAATTGTAAGTTTTATTTTCAATGCATGTACTATGTACGGCTTAACATTATATATTCCAAAATAATCATTACATTGAAAGAAATTAAGACTAAAAAAAAAAAGGCAAACAAATCTTAACGAATCCAATCCCATAATATTAAACTTTTAATTAAGAATTATGAGCGTATTGGGTAACAAATTTTGTTGTGAATTTTTGTTTGAATAGAAATAAAAAGTGATTGATATGATATAAAGGTAAGATGAGATGTGTGAATTTGTTGTGAAAAAAAAATAAAAAAAATTATTTGATAATTATTTTTGAAAAGATGCTGACTTTTTTTGAGAAGAAGGAAAATGAGTGGAAGTTGTTTACCAATCGATGGATCTGATCGTATCTTTGTATCTATTATTTAAATTAAATGGTCAAAGGGCACTTGATTTCTCAACAAAAAAAAAAAAAAAATCATGCAAAATAGAGAGAGAAGATTTTCTTCTTCTATATTTGTTTTATATTTTTAAAACAAAAATATTAATAAACAAACTAAAATATAAAATACTTCAAATCATTTTTATATTTATGTCACATCATAATATTTTTAAAAAGTAAACAAAACAATAATCCTCTAAAATACATTAACAAACATATAAATTTTATGAATTGAAAATCTTTTTAGGAAGGAAAAGGAGAAATAAAAAAGAGGGTGAAAAAATAGATGACAAAAGAGATATTAATTATTTTTTTTTTAATCATATTTGTTTGCTAGAAGGAACGAAGGGATGGAATAGACTCATAGAGCGGCAAATAAAAATGAATATTGATTTCTCAGAATAGTAGAAAGAAAGAGAGAACAATTTTATTTAGATATATAAATAAGAATTCATTATAATAATAAAAAGACAGAATACATGGGAATATGCCAACCCCAAAGGCCCTGCCATTACATCCAAAACTATAGAATATGATGCTCTCCATTTAAAATAATAAGATACTATTTATTTTATTACTAAGATTTAAAGTTGGTGTATCTAATGATATATATAAAAATTAATATTGAAACGTCTTTTTAAAAAATTATATATATTGTTAGATGTACTAATTTTTAAATTTTAAATATAAAATAAATAAATAAATATTATTAATTTTATTTAAAAAAGTAGATGCCACCTAACCTTATAAGGGGCAGTAAGGTCCACAACAAATAATCAGAGCAAGCCAAGCACTTACCTACTATTAATTATATTATAAAAATACTCTCAAAATCCCACCAACCGTACCAAACCAGAGGGGCTTTTGGTCTTTCGTCTCAAATTATGCACAAATTTTAAAATTAAATGGGCACGTTGAGATGACCGGAAATCGGTATCACCAAACATTTGTTTGAAAAAAGAACATAAAAAACAATACCATGAGAGTTGGAGGATAACTGGATAAGGGGCAAATTTGTAAATGACCGTCCACTTGTTCCTCATCCGTCATCGCTCCCATTTTCCGCTACAACGGACGAAAAAGAGTGAAAACTTTAATCAACTTTAATTCCTTTTTCGTTTCTTTTTTTTTTTACCAAACAATAGAAGCCCCTTCTTTTTCTTTATTTTCCAACCTTTCTAAAGCCTCCCGTATCAAATGGAATAATGCCATTGCCAGATCAAAAAGTAGTAGTACCCTAACTTCTTTGCTTTTTTTTTTTTTTTCCTAAAAAAAAAAAAATATTGTCCATGAAATAAATATATTCTCCCAATTTCATTAAAATTTTAACTATAAAATAGACCCTGTTCATTTTACTTGAAAATGGGTAGGACGATATTAGAAAAAACACAAACAAACAGTACCTTATAATCCTGATTCATTAATTAATGTATGATAGAAATAAAAGCAAATTTCTTAACAGGAATTTGGAACTTTACCATTTGTTTTTTTTTTCTAATCGGAACTTTGCCAATTGACAATCAATGGATGGGACCTTTTAGTTTAACTATAGCAGCGTGCCGTACGATATGCCCAATGGCCACATTTTGCATGATTAACAAACTCCATCTTTTCCAATCTTTTGTGCCTTTTTCTTTGGCTAAATTTCCTAGTGTGGTTTGTTCATTCAACTAAAATTCGAACGACTGGCACATACACTGGCACTGTATGATTTTTCTACGTACAAGTGTTACTTCAAACTTCTTACAAGATTCCACTCAAAAAGTGAAAGCCATTTTGGCAATATCGATAGCTATGAAATTGCTATTATTACTGCTTGTATCAATCAAGACTATTACTAATTGAGACTTGATAAAACCACTTAATTATTTGCAATAGTTTGAGGATTGGAATAACCGGCTTAAAGCATATACCATAATCAACATACCTGAATCAATATCTTCTTCTCTCCTAGCCTCAGTAGTTGCCCTTCCCTTGTTTGCATCCATGTCCCTTTTGCCATCTCTCGTCAGAATGCTAGCCTAACCCTTTTGCTGTTCGTTCCTTTAAGCTCTTTTTTTCTGTTAAACGTACGCTATGAGTTTGTAAAGTGGAGTAAAAGTTGAGCTACTTTGGCAAACCAATGGTTTTGTCTTCACTAAGCCTCTTCTCTTACACTTTCGTGAACTAGAAGACAGCTATCATAGTCTGAGGCCGTTGAGCCATAACTTTTCGTCATTTTTTTTTTCCCAGCCAAATTCCAAANCTTCTTACAAGATTCCACTCAAAAAGTGAAAGCCATTTTGGCAATATCGATATCTATGAAATTGCTATTATTACTGCTTTGTATCAATCAAGTACTATTACTAATTGAGACTTGATAAAACCACTTAATTATTTGCATAGTTTGAGGATTGGAATAACCGGCTTAAAGCATATACAATAATCAACATACCTGAATCAATATCTTCTTCTCTCCTAGCCTCAGTAGTTGCCCTTCCCTTGTTTGCATCCATGTCCCTTTTGCCATCTCTCGTCAGAATGCTAGCCTAACCCTTTTGCTGTTCGTTCCTTTAAGCTCTTTTTTTCTGTTAAACGCACGGTATGAGTTTTCTAAAGTGGAGTAAAAGTTGAGCTACTTTCGCAAACCAATGGTTTTGTCTTCACTTACCATAGTCTGGGGCCGTTGAGCCATAACTTTTCGTCATTTTTTTTTTTTCAGCCAAATTCCAAATTCCAAATTCCAAAAAAAAAGAAGATGAAGAAAGAAGGAAAAAAGAGAAATAAAAAAGACTGAAATTCAAGGGATATTATAATCACTGAACCAGTTCAAAGCTAATGGTTTCTGAGAAAAGTGAAAAAATCAGCAAACTCCCATATTTTCGATCCTTCCTTATATATATATATATATATATATTAGTTTCTTCTGTTTAATTGTTCTATCTTCTTGGCCAATTAAGCTAGAGACAATAATACTAGTCCAAAAGCTAGAGACAATAATAAATAGCAACTGAGATTTCTAAGTGGTATTTGTCATTTACATTTTTTTGAAAAAATTTTTAATGTTGAAAACATATTTCGGCATTTATCGCATATAGAAAATCATAAAATACTTTTTATAATTTTATTTAATCATATTAACTTATACAAATATTAATATAAAAAAAATTACCTAAAAATTTGAGTTCCGACGAAATTTTGGCAGTGGTCTAGTAGAGGTCCGACGATATTCTAGCAGTAGTCTAACAATATAAGAATGAGAAACTCAAATTCGAAAAATTATTTTAAAAAAATAAAAACCATTTTACTGAAATTACATAAACTTTTTTGGTTAAACCGAAAATACTTTTCATTAAATATTATTTTTCGTGGCACCAAATACCAAAAAATACGAAAATATTTTTCAAAAATCATTGTACGTAAAAACAAACAGAGTCTTAAAGAAACACACACAAAAAAAATCTATTTATGTATTTATTTTTTGGCTAATCAAGGGAAAAAGGGCTAGAAAGGGGTCCTTGCCTCCCAAAAAGAAAAGGGTAAGTTGCACTATTAGGCTATGGGAGAGCTTTTGTTTAGGTTTTAGTGATATATTGGTCTCTTTGCAAACTTTTTAAAAACTGTTTTCGTTTTTTAAGTGCTCAAAACTCTTTTTAAATATTAGTTATTTAAATGGATTTTTAAGTATAGGTGTCACTACTAACATACTTTTTTTAAAAAAAACAAATACTATTTTCAAAAAACAAAACACTTTACACAAAATACATCTAAAAAAATATAAAATACTTCTAAAAAAATAATTATCATGAAATTTCAGCAGCCCCATAGCGACCGTCATAAACTTTCAACTTTTCCGCAATGGCTGCCGCTAGGTGGTCACCGCCATAAAGTATAAACTAGAATAGGTTTTTTTTTTTTTTTTTTTTTTTTTTCCATTTTCGGAGCACTCTTTAATTTTTTATTTTTTAAAAATATTTTTCGAAATTTTACCAAACGAATTCTAGTTTGTGAACCTCACATACAATTTTTTTTTTCCCAAATATGACTCCATCAAATTAATTCTTAATTTTTACCTTTATTTGAGCTTTTTCGAAAACCCAAAAACTTCTTAAAACTTTATTTAACAGATCTCCGATGGGATTTTTTTTCTAATATAAGCATCTTGATGCCTTGACTGCTATACAAAAGAAAACAAAATATTAGCTAATTAATAGGTGAAAACGAGATACATTAAAATAAATAATAGATGGCCATTGGGGTGATTATCTGACACTATGAGGGTGAGGTATCGGTGACATTGATAGCTCCCAAACAACACACCATAGATTCGGCTATTGCTGAGGCCACATATGCATTAAGGGCTATTAATTGGTGCAAGGCAGAATTAGAATGAAATGCCCTTCATGTGGTGCAAGTGCTGCAGATGGCTGACAAGAATTGGTGCATGTATGCCCAATTAATTGATAATGCAAGAAATATGCTCAATTGCTTACATATGTGGAAGGTGTCCCATGTCAGGAGGGTGGGAAATGAAGTAGTTCATAGGCTAACCAATGAAACACTTTCTCTTGCAAACAAATTAGTTCATATTAAGAAGTCTCTCATTGTATTCTTGACATTGTAGATTCTGAACACAACATTTTAGTCTGTTCTCAATAATAAAAGATGGCTAGACTGAATTTTTTTTTTTTTAAGAAAAAACTTCATTTGTTTCAATTTGAAACACAGCAAAATAATAACAATAATAAACGGAAATCTATGTTTATATTTAAATCATTATGATACTTCTTGTGAAGCGCTTCCGATTTTCCTCTAATATGATTGAAACCAAATCTCACTGTTTTTGTTTTTTTTTTGTTTTTTGGTTTTTAATTTTTGTATGCATTCAAATATTTTTAACTTATGTCATTTAATTATTGTTGTTAGCTTATGTCATGCAGTTACACATTTGTCAATGAACCAATAGGAGGTATATGAGGTGGTAAATAATAAAATACCGCTTACCAAACATAACGTAAGGATATTATTTATTTAATATTCATAGATATGTGAACGGTTGATAAAGTATGTATATCTGAAAGAGAACCTTTCATCACTCTTGAAGGCCATATAAAGACGGCTCATGTACCCATATTAAAATAAAGAGAGATAATAGTAGTTCAAAATATTTTTTTATATTTTTGACAAATTAAAATTGTACAGTAGAAAGAACTATTTATAATGAATAGAGTTTGAAAAATTACTTCCTCATGATCCGGTTCTAAACATTCTGCTGAAATAATATAGCCCAAAAAAACCAATTCCTCCGGCCGGGCCCCTAGCTTCCAAAGTCAAGGTCGACAACTGACGGCTTTCGTTGGCCACACTGTGTCGTACAGACATAATAGGAAAGGAAAGGAAATTTTTGACATGATTTATAGTAGAACCTTATAGGATAGTAACATGCGACCAATAAGGCGAGATATCCTGGGGATTCTAGCCATTATCAAAATTATCTTTACGATTAATTTTCTTCCACAATATCAAATTTCTTTTCTTTTTTTTTTTCCCTCTAAATTTCAAACGGCTCATGACATAATGTAAGGAAGACTAGTCTTGAAGAATAAAGCGTTTGAAATTCTCCACTTAAAAAAGATTTTTGATTCTTAAAGTATGTTGGGATCGATCATAGAATGATAGAAGTCCCTATTTGTGTTAAAAAGTAAAACATTGTTTAGAAGAAAATCAAGGAAAAAAAAAATGTTAAAACTAAACAGTTAGAAGTCCTATTAATTAAACAATTAGAAAAGTAAAAAATTCCATGAAATTCATTTTAAAAGAGAATTTACAAATGCTTTTCTATTTTTGAAAGAGAATGACATAACATTGTATACTATAGAATATGATTATCTCTATTTTAAGTTAAATAAAACGGATCAAATTTAAGGTCAGAGACTTTGTTTTGTTGCATGTAATGGTGTACATGGTGCTACATCAATTGAATATGAGACCACTCCATTTAAAAATTTAAATAACTGACAATATATACACCTTTTTATTTTTTTGAAATTTAATTTGGATCATTACAAATGTTCTCTTCATTTCACTTACATAGACAAAATAAGAAAAATAATATCATGGAAATTATGACATGATTACAGATAGAATAGGAAAATAGTCTCATGGAAATTATGACATAATTAATAGTAGATCCTACTATGTACACATGTTAGATGCAACAGAATAAAATTTTGGCCATAAAATAAATTCTTTCAATTTCAATTTAAATTAGGGCTCTATTTATTTTCTTTCCCTAGCGAGTGAAGAACAAGTGGATGTTTTGAGGCTTAAGGTGACAAGTTTAAGTAATGCATTTTTTTTATTTAAATATTAATCAAATGCATATTTTCTAGAAGACATCAATAATTAAAAGTATTGACAACTTTAGCTTTATTTTATGATAGGATTATCTAATACTGCAATATGTACAAATAGAGACGAATTTCCATTTCATATATGGAAATTCAATAATTTATGATATAAAATAATAATAAAAAAATTAATGCAAATGGCTGACCATAAATGATGTTTTGGTAATTAGGGAGTATTGACTATTTTTTTTTTTCATTTTTTATTTATCACTTATAAGATATAGAACGACTTATATCACTTATTCAAGGACCTGAATTGTGAATTGCTGGAAAATCATGAAATTGGAGAATAATTCAATTTTTGAATAAGACTTGAAGAAAAAAATAAAGAGAAAAATTGAAAGTTATAAAGAGTGCTTTGCAATCGAATATGATGTGAAAAAAAAAGAAGAAGTTGAATGTTGAAGCCTTTATGAGCATTTAATTCTATATGTTGCAAATGCAACCAATGAAAATTTATGAACTTTAAAGACTTTCCATATTTGTATGAGCATTTAATTCAAATTGTCATTGGAAAAAAAAAAAACATGTTAATAGACTTTCACGATGAATGTGAAATGAGACTTCTTTTTTTTTTTAAAAAAAAAATACATAAATAAATAAGTGGGACTTTTTAAGAATTTATGGACGTTGAAGAATTTATGAACATTGAGACTTTTAAGTAATAATTATTTTGTTTTACCATAATTGGTGACATTAATTAGAGACTATTTATTGATTCTTTATTATTCTTATTTATTTTTTACCATATTAGAGTCTTAAACAACTTGTTTTTGAAAAAACTCTTTATTGTACAATTATTAATTGGGGCCCTTAGAGCATTCTTATCCGGCTCTTTACTTTTACTCCTTATTTTGATAATAAAATCACTTTTCTCTACTTTAGAGAGCAACTTCTTCTAAACATCTACATTCGACTTCCTAAACTAGAAATTCACTTTGATTTTTTCTTTTAAATATAATATTAACATCAATCAAAATTTTCCCATTCAACCTTAATCAAAGAGAAAGAAAATAAATAAATAAAAGGGGAAAATAAATAAAATTGAAAAAAAAAGTTGGATAGATAAATTAATATGTTATTAGAAAAAAGAAGAGTGGGAGTGAAATGGCTCCCTACTTTTTTCCTCAAAATAGCGAGTCGGATGAAAGCAATAAATTGGTCTAAAATCAATTTTTGCTACTTAAAATAAGGAAATACATACAGTAGGGAGCCGGATAAAAATGCTCTTAAGGTTGCTTGGATTTGCGATTTTAAAAAATGCGATTTAAAAATGTTCGATTTAAAACGTGATTTTTAAAAATGCAGTTAAGCGTTGGCAAACTCGCAATTTGACATTTAAAATCATAATTTATCCTTTTAAATTGTGCATTTTTAAAAAAGCACATCATTGCTTGCGATTTGAAAACATGTATTTTTAATGTTTTTAAATTACAATTTTTAAAAAACGCAATCCCAAATGATTATTTTTTGTGATTTAATTTAAAATCGTATTTTTTATCTACAAAATTGCAATGTCAACACGCTCTTAAGTGACCGCATTAATCGCTTAAGGCTTTAGCCGACCATGCTTGAAAAGTTGAAATGAAGATGATCCTATTCCAGACCAATAAGACCAAAATATTAAGAGGATTCTAATTTATATCAAGAATTAAAAGAAATGAAAAATATTATTTAGTTGATTACTATTTTTTTTTATAAATTATTGTTGATTTAAAGGCTAATTTTACTGCTATGACTTTATACTTTTATGACAATTGTATATTAAGATACTAAATAACATTACTCAAAAATAAAATATTGTTTAAAAGAAGATCCAAGGGGAAAAAAAAAAAAAAATTTGTTAGAAGACTATATGCAGTTAGAAGTCCTTTTAATTTACGTTCTTTGACATTTATGAATAAAAACACCGAAGAAAGAATTGATATATATTTCCTTTATTTCCAAAATGTTTAGGCCGGTTTGAAAAATTTCAAGATTGATTTGATTTCTTTATGCACCAATTCAAGCCTCAACTAATTGTTGTTTTTGAAGTGGCCAGTTTGACATTTGAACTAGTTCCAAATACATTTTTTTTTTTTGGTTACCATAAATTAATATCTACTCATTAAAATTTAAGAGAGCTGTTACATTTACTTCTAACTGTATGTCCTTAAGTACATATTTTTAATGTGCAAGTGGAAATCATAATAATAATTTTCATTATATCCCATTCAATCCGATAATATCTTTTGTACTGGTGAAAATTATAATAATTTTCATTATATTCCGATCGATCTGATAATAACTTTTCTTAATGTGTCGGTGAAAATCATAATAATAATTTTCATTATATCCCGATCGATCCGATAATATCTTTTATGCCGGTAAAAATTATAACAATTTTCATTATGTCCAAATCGATCCGATAATAACTTTTTTTAATGTGTCGGTGAAAATTATAATAATAAATTAATAATTTTTATTATATTCCGATCGTTTCAATAATAACTTTTACTATTACGTGATGGAGTGTGCACTTAAAAATGTAGTGCGCCTAACATTTCTCCAATTTTAAAGCAAACGTGAGAAATTAATACAACCACTTGTGCATTTTTTTCAAATAGAAATTATTTAATCAAAATAGTGATTAAGTTAATTAAGAACTTTTCTCACGAAACATGTCAGCATACAACTTTTCTCACAGTTGGGACCCAATGGTAGCACAGATCATGTCATCCACATAGCGTGTCATGATGGAAATGGTCATTCATATCCCTTTGCAAAACCTTGCTGTCCTAAAAGCCCACCGTAATAGTGTCCCTTCCTCGGAGTCCCAGATTTCTTACAGTCACAGTGAGGGGCATTTACGTCACATAACTGTTCAAAATCCCAAACATTTTTCAGTTTCAAAAATTTCTCCACTTCCCCCACAATACACACAGTTAGTTCTTCTCTCTTGTCTTCAAAATTCGCCATGAAAACTCCTCCAGAGCGCTCTCCAAAACCCTAACGAGTGAAAAGCCCACCAAGCCTTCCTGAGCTTGAACTCGTTGTCTCTCTGAGGAAATGGGCTCTCTTATCCCCTTCCAAGACCTCAATGTCCTCCCAGACCCACCCACCACGACGACTGCGATGCTAACCCCCAAAATCGAGCCGAAACTGGAACCGTTGGATGAGCCGCTCGAGAATCTCCAACAAACGCCGCAACAGCAGCAACTGCAACAAACTACTCAGGGTTCGTTCTTTTCCAGCACTACCCCTGACAATTACTCGAATTCCGAACATGTCCCTCAGCCGTCAGGCATTTCCCCTTCCGAGGACAACGTGTACTCCGAATACTTCCGCGTTTCCGAGCTCTTCCGCTCCGCCTTCGCGAAGCGCTTGCAGAGCTACGGCGACGTTCTCGACCCCGATTCACGCGCTATCGTCCCGGTCCCACAGGATAGTAACGCCCTCGACAGCATCAACCCCAACAGCAACAACCAGGTCTCAAGCGACGTCGTTTCGCGGAGGCGGTCCCACCACCAGCGCTCGGGGGAACTGGTGCGCGTGACGGATCTCGGCATGGAGGACCAGCGGTACTTCCGCGACGTCGTTCGGCGGACGCGCATGATCTACGACTCGCTGCGCGTGTTCTCCATGATGGAGGACGAGAAGCGCCGGCTCGTCGATCCGGGCCTCAGCCGGCGGCTCCGCGGCGATCTCCGCGCCGCCTCCGTCATGCGCGACCGCGGCCTCTGGCTCAACCGGGACAAGCGCATCGTCGGCTCCATCCCGGGGGTCTACATCGGCGATCTCTTCTTCTTCCGGATGGAGCTCTGCGTGGTCGGCATGCACGGCCAGGCACAAGCGGGAATCGACTACGTCCCCGCCAGCCAGAGCTCCAACGGTGAGCCTATTGCCACCAGTATCATCGTCTCCGGCGGGTACGAGGACGACGAGGACGCCGGGGATGTGATCATCTACACTGGCCACGGCGGGCAGGACAAGTTCTCGAAGCAATGCGTGCACCAGAAGCTGGAAGGTGGGAATTTAGCGTTGGAGAGAAGCATGCATTACGGGATTGAAGTGAGGGTTATCAGAGGGATCAAATACGAGGGCGGCGTGACGAGTAAGGTCTATGTTTACGATGGCTTGTATAGAATTATCGATTGTTGGTTCGATGTGGGCAAGTCTGGTTTTGGGGTTTACAAGTACAAGCTGTTGAGAATAGATGGGCAGGCGGAGATGGGTAGCGCCGTTATGAGGTTTGCTCTGAGTCTTAGGACTAGTCCCTTGGCGGCGAGGCCCGTGGGTTATCTTAGCCTCGATATCTCGATGAAGAAGGAGAATTTGCCGGTGTTGCTCTTCAATGACATTGATGCTGATCAGGACCCCATGTATTATGATTATCTTGCGAAGACAGTGTTTCCGCCATTTGCGTTTCATCAGACGGGGAACGGTACCGGGTGTGATTGCGTTTCGGGTTGTGTGGATGATTGCTTTTGTGCTATGAAGAATGGGGGACAGTTTGCCTATGATCACAATGGGATTCTTGTGAGAGGGAAGCCTCTGGTTTTTGAATGTGGACCCTTTTGTAGGTGCCCTCCTACTTGCCGGAACCGCGTAACGCAGAAAGGGTTGAGAAATAGGTTGGAAGTGTTCAGGTCGAGGGAGACGGGTTGGGGAGTTAGGTCCTTGGAATTGATACAAGCTGGTGCTTTTATATGTGAATATGCCGGGGTTGTTCTGACGAGGGATCAAGCCCAAATTTTGTCCATGAATGGTGATACGTTTATTTATCCCAATCGGTTTTCGAGTAGATGGGCAGAATGGGGGGATTTATCTCAGATATTCACTGATTATGTGCGTCCCTCCTATCCCTTAGTTCCTCCGTTGGATTTTGCAATGGATGTGTCGAGAATGAGGAACGTTGCTTGTTATATGAGCCATAGTACAACTCCGAATGTGTTGGTGCAGTTTGTGCTATATGATCACAATAACTTGATGTTCCCTCACCTTATGCTGTTTGCGATGGAGAACATCCCTCCTATGAGGGAGCTCAGCCTTGATTACGGCGTGGCTGATGAATGGACAGGGAAGCTGTCTATCTGTAACTGAAGATTTTTGAAGAGTTGATGCATTTTTGAATGTGGTGTAGCACAGAGTCCGGGGGACATGATGCACTGAGGTATACATCAACTTTCCATCTCGGTAAAAGTTGCATTTTTTAAACTAGTACAAAATTCGTATTAGAATGCACTGTTTTCCTTCTGATTATTAAGAATTATATGTGGTTGATGTCTTTCCTCTGCTTTCTCCTAGCTCTAGTTCAATGTCAACTGTGCTGCGTATTTGTAGGCGCTAGGGGTGTTATTTCTTGTGCAACTATATACCATAGTCATTGTACAAGCACATTTTTTAGGTTGGAAACTTTAGCATATATGTGAGTTGGAGTTGATGTTTCTTATTAGCATACAACTGCTCATCTTCAAATTTATGTTCTCCCATGGATTCTCTGTTGTGTACTTCTTTTATGTAATTTCTGTTGGGCTAATTGTCAGAACCTGTTAGATATGTTTCGTACCAAATTTCCCTAAATGTAAATGTAATTATATATGGACCGGTTGAGCATTATTGTCCTTCTATTTTCAAGGTTCTTTTCTGTAGCTTATTGTATTCATATTAGCTCTTCCATTCTTCATTTGTGCTTTGGAGTTTTTGATCAATTCGTTCATACAGAAAATTGCTCCTGAGTTAGGTACTTTTATGGTGCCACTTATAATCACTGTTGAGTTATTTATTTATGCACACACTGGTTGCCAATGAGCTTTAGCTCAAATAACACTTTCTCCCTTTGTGATAACATTTAGAGGACGAGATCATGAGTTTAAGATTCAGTGGGTACATGTTTGTATGTGTGACTTACTTAACAATGAGCTTTAGCTCATTCTTTACATGTGTTTATGTTTATGTGTGACTTACTTATTTGTTTATGCACACACTGGTTGCCAATGAGCTTTAGCTCAAATGACACTTTCTCCTTTTGTGATAACATTTAGAGGATGAGATCATGAGTTTAAGATTTACTGGGTACATGTGTTTATGTGTGACTTACTTAACAAACACTCACACATATGCACACTCCTACCTACTCACCCTTGCACACTGATGATGGGTATGTATAGGAACCTGTTATTGCAAATTTAAATGCTTTAGGGCTTGCATATACTGGATTTATCATCTGGATTAATGCTTGAATCTTGTTTTTATCCAGTACTTTGTGGTCGTCTAAACTATTTGGAGTTGTGGGTTTGAGCTTGGTGTAGTGATTTGGTAACTAGTTATAGGAAAGATATCCATATTCAAGATTCAAAAAGTTATGATGCTAAAAAATTAACTCCCAATGATGACAGAAGAACTCGAGAGGAATGAAGGGAAATGCTGTTTATAATTCATACTCTTCTCGTATAAAAAAAAATGATTCATACTCTTGTCTTGGGTATGTCATGATTTGAGGGAACGTAGGAATATGAAGAATATTAGGTATGAATATTTTGCCAAATAATATTTGTAGGACTAAGATTGTGGGTTTGTGATTACATGGTGAATACTTTCTAAAGTTAGGCCCTCAATGTTTGGACAGGTTTGTTGTGCAGTTCTGCTATTCTTAGGATTGGGAATGTATTTTGTCGGTCAATTTTGACTCGATATGTTTAATGAGTGTGGTTAGCATTCTTGAAGACACGAGGCAATGAGTTTTAATGTTGTTTGGATCCCAGTATGTGTTGAATATATGATGGGAGTCAGACTTGGGAAGTGCCTTCCTAAGCTTAGTGAACCTAGAGTCACATCTTTGGTTTTTTTTCTTATACAACTTTTAATATGATGCCTAGATACTTCATGGCAATTTTAGGTGAGTTGTAAAACATCGTCATCTTACGTTGTATAGTTTGTCCTGTGTAAGAGATAAACCTTTGAATAACAGCTTGAAAATTTGTATCCAGCAGCGTTAGTAACTAAATTTTTGAGGTGTGTTAATGTTGATAATGATCTTCATTTCCTTGATCTGTGATTAAAATTGTTGAGATATTTTCCATGTCTGTTAATCCCTTTTTTTTATAAATATTACTCTATTATTTGAATCTATTTAGTTTGTTGGATATGCCGTACTCATTCATAAGTTGCTTTATTAATCTTTTACTTTTAAGGATAATGATTACCTAGGTGCCCCTTGCGCATTTTTATGAAATTGTTTTACTTATCAAAACACAAAAACCAGATAATGATTATCTAGGTGCAAAAACCAGCAAGAGCAATGGGTGTGGTTGGGTCAGAGTAGGGGTGGTCCAAAGTGGTCGAACTTAAAACCAACTTTCCCAAATTTGAACAAATTCTTGGATGCAGGGTATCTTTCTAGATTCTTAATAGGCTGTATGTTTGGGGTAGTATCTTTGTGATATTTTTTTTTGATAAGTAAGGTAGTATCTTTGTGATATCTCCTACTATTGCTCATTTTGGAACAGTATGACCGTTTAGGGGTTAATAGGCTGTATTTTAAGTTCGAAAACATGTGGTTAAAATCAGTGGGGTTTGTCGATAGGGTAAAACGTGGTGAACTTCTTATCACTTTCAAAGCTGACTTAAGAACGTGGAATGAGTAAGTGTTTGGCAATGTGGAGAGAAAGAAAAAGCTTCTTATGGAGGATTTATGGGAGAGGGGGGGGGGGGGAGAAACTTACTTCTTTTCAACTGTGCCCTAATGGGAAAGTAGTTGTGATGTTTAGTGCATGAGAGAGAGTCGTTTTGGAGGGTGGTAGTGGATTTGAAATATGGTAGCTCGTGGGGCAGTTGGTGTTCTAATGACGTTCATGGTCGTATGGGGTGGGCCTTTGGAAAAATATCTGGAGGGGCTAGGGGAGAGTTTTCTAGTCATACTAGATTTGAAGTAGGTGATGGTTCCAAGATTAAATTTTGGCATGACATGTGGTGTGGGGATTTAAACCTTTAAGGTAGTTTTTTTTAGAATTATTCTATATTGCTCGTTTTAAGTATGCTACCATGGCCAATCAACTCGTACAATTTAGCTTCCTGTAGCTGTTACTAAATCATTTACAGCACCAACTTTGCCTTCATTGTAATGTAACTTGTCTCAAAACTTATCAATTTTTTTTGTGTAAACTTATTCATAAAAAAAATTTCTCTATGCGTAAACCTCATAAATATTTTAGATTCAAATTGAGTTGTAATGACTACTTTTGGCTCAGAATGCATGGTAGATTAAGCTATATTCGTATCTTAGTGCTTACATTTTTCTGAACTGGGGTCTGTTTTTGATCCAACTGGAGTTGCTGCTTGCATTCCCCATAATGGGATTTGACAGCTAGAAAGTTAATCTTTGTCTTCATTTTTTTTTAATAAGTAAGTAGAAAATGAAGACAAAGATCTTTGTCTACATCTAGAGATGTATTTATATATTTTATGTAATTGGAAGGTGAGAAGTCAAACATTGTAACTGTTTACCTGTAATTATTTTATACATTAAGGGTGCGTTTAGGATTGCAATTTTGTAGGCAATAAGTGTGATTTTAAACCAAATTGCAAAAACTGGATTGTTTGGGAACTGTGTTTTTAAAAAATTACGATTTGAAAACGCAAAAATTGGGGGTGTTTTTTTGAAAACGCAAAATTTTAAAGGCCAATCAAACGCTTAACTACGTTTTCAAAAATCACATTTTCAATTCGCACTTTTTAAAATTGAACTTTTTGAAATCGCAATTCCAAACGGACCCTAAAGCATACTCTTATTTGGTCAGGCAGCTCTAATGGTATGACTGAAATGGTATGACTGAAATTGATGGTTTAGTGATTCTAGTCTAATTTTCTAACCCACTCCTGGCTTAACTTCAGATAGACTACTTGCCATCATCAAATGTTGGATTAAATTGGACTGAGGTTTGGCTCCAAGGCAGTGACTCTGGTTGAATTAGAAATTTATGAGAATTATGGGTCTCCATGGCCATGGAGGAGACCCATAGCTGTGGGACTCCATGGCCAGCAATGGGTCTCCTCCCTCCATGGTCGTGGCCAAGAACCCATGGGCCATGGAGTTGTGGTTTTCTTTTTCTGTTTTTTTTTTTGCTTTCCATAACACTTCAGATAGTGGGGTCCACATGAGTAGCTTTCCATCAATAATTTGATGGAAAGCGTAACAGAGGTCTCGATTTACAAATGCTTGAAAGACAGGTCTTAATTTCATCAAATTAGGAACTGGGATTTTAGTGTCAAAAAGAGTGGAAGTACGAGTGTGCAGTGACATAATTTCCCCTGAAAATATAATATTTTTTGGAATTTAATTTTCCGTTTAGAATATAAATAGGCAGAGGATACTTGCTTCAACATTGAACTATGCCATGCCAAAACTTGTAGGGTATGTTTGTTAAGTGTTCTGAAAAGTGTTTGTGTTTTGATTTGAAAAAGTTTTTGATGTGATAGAAAATTGAAAAGTGTTTTTGGTAGAGTTAACATTTGGAAAAAGTGTTTTCTGTGGGGTCCACTTAGAAAAATTGTTTGGTAAATTTTTTGAAAAGTGTTGTGTTTTTAAAGAAACAAACGCTAAACATGTTTATTTTGAGACAACACAAGCTTATTTTTTTTAGGTGTAGAGTTGACTTCTTAATTAAAAAATAAAAAAAGAGTGGTCCTGTGGCCACCTTCAACGGAGGAAAGGGGTGGTCATGCGGCCACCTCTATCCTGTTGGGGTGGCCGTGTGGCCGCCTCTCTTTCATTTTTTTAAAGTAATAAGTTAGTCTCCTCACCTAAAAAAATAAGGTGTGGAGAATACCCACCTTTTGAACTCCTAGGATCACTTGCTTCCCTGCTTTAATGCCAGGTTAGTGATTTCGTGATCCAGGGGATGATTTCAACTAAGACCTTATGGCTCAAAAATGTAAAAATGTTGTTTCTTTTGTGGAATGCATATAAATTAATTCTCTTTTGTTAAACCTCTGCCTTATTTGTGCATGGCAAACTCACTTTCTTGAGGCTGTGCAAACATTTCAATTATCCAGTTGGGTCATTGGTTTTCCCCCCTTTAATGTGCTTTCTGAGTAATAAATTTTATACTAATATCCCCCAACGAGTTCCACACATGCTAATGTTTGCTTGTCCCAAAATTTGTGTCGTATTTAAAAAATAAAAAATCGTAAAACAATTTTTTACTTTTTGTCTTTATCTCTCACTTTGAAATGTATGTCATTTATAAACAGTTCAAAGTATACCAGGGTAATTTTGGGAGAACATGCAGAAAACTTGAGCTGTCAAGGCATAAATGCTTTCTTGAAATGAGTGTTTTTTTCTTCTTAAATGAGTCACTCATTATGAGAAGGAGGGAGTAGATTCTTTTATTTATTTTCTTGGTTTGCAATAATCACACAATATTCCCAGAAGCACTTATCCACCCAAGCTGCGAGCTTGATATTCTTTGCACAAACCTTGTCCCCCTTCTCTTCTTACTTTAGTTTTTTTATGGATCTTTGTAAATAAACACATCCGCTTTGCAGGGCACTTACTGGTGTGTGCTTGTTCCTTATAGCAGGGTGTTTAAGTGAGTATTTATTTCTATTTTAAAGTAGGTTAAAGGTAAGCAGCTGAAGCTACTGCTGGGGGTACCTATTCAACTGTCTCTGCCGCAAGTGGAACTGGATATTGATCCAACAGGTTTGGACGCGAGCGAAGGGAAGCTAGGTACTATGGTTCAATGGGTGTGGATGCTAGGTTGAGTCTAGTCTTTTGTTCTCTCCGAAATGGCACAACCAAATTGGAGAGGAAAAAGGGGAGCAGGACTTGATTGCATTATATAGTTCAACTCCTTGTTTGATAGATGATCGCAACTATGCCCCCATTAGTAAAGCATGTTGCCCAAGTCATGTATATTGCAGAATGCTCATTGCTCTGCCCCAGCCAAAAAAGCAAATTCCTCATTTTAAATGCTTGGGTGGGCAAGCAGAAATAGGCTTTTTCGGCTGGGGCAGAGCAATGGGCGTACCTCAGTTTGCTAGTTAATTGTAGGATTGCTGTAGGATCAGTACCTCAGTTTGTTGATATCCTTGAATTTGGAGTAAGTTTTACTGTATAGAGTTCATGTGTACTTTTCCAACATTTTTGTTTTGTTCTGATCCAACATTTATGTGAATTATGTCATTGCATGTGTGGTGGCACTATTTGTGATCCGCAATTGCATGCTTGAGTTGAAACTGTCACTGTAGTATAGATGGTGTTCAGGCTGCTGCTCACATCAGTGTCATTTTCTTTCCCTCCCTGTTTGTTTTGGGTATTGGGCCAATCAATTTTTAATTCTCTTAAATAGCCTTTAGCTGTCCTAGGAGATTTAATGGTGTATGTAGAAGTTATAACCTTGTATGGCAATGCCAGCCTGAAGGAACCTCTGTGCAAGTTAAAGGTTCCAAACTGTGAGGGAATCTTTGAATATGACCTGGAGCACATGGAGTTCTTTCAAAAATTTGAAGGGATCACAACAGCCAACGTTTTAACGTCATTGCCATTGCTAATGTTGGAAAGTTATTATGGTGGTTTCCTCCCTGCAATTTCGACTTTATTTGCATTGAGAAGATGTTAGCTGTGCTAGTCACCTCTCAGTGTAAAGTGCCTGATGAATTTATGCTTGATTAGTCTATATCTCACACACAGACTTAACACAACTATTTTCAATTGTCTTACATTTCGTTTTAACATTATTAAGAGCCTGTTGGATGGGAACATTTGGGGAGCAATGGAATGGAAAGAAATGGAAGGAACTCACTATTCCCTTGTTTGGGGATTGTTCTGGAGGAAATAAAAGGGTGGAATGGAACTATTTCATTTCATTCCTTTACGTGCTTCCTACCAAACTTGATAGGCATAGAAGATTCTCCTTCTTAAAAGGGTGAAATGTTTCTTGTTTTTTACCCTCCAGCTAATGAAAGACAAATAAAAGAGGGGGATATATATTATATATAGTCAAATCATGTATTTTCATTTCCATTTCTTTCTTTATCTCAAACATCCAAACCAAGGAAAGGCGAATATTTGTACATTCCATTCTATCCCATTCTTTTTAATTCAGTATTTTCCATTCTTTTTTTTTTTTTTTTTTTTTTTTATGTACTCCCAAATACACTGAAGTGACTAAGTTGGTTCATTGCATTAAAATGAGGGCAGTGTGAAATTTCTGCAATCAAAGGGTACACCTTTTGTGGCTTGGAAAGAGAAGCAAGGACTTGGATAGCTTAGCCCAGTTGAGCAGCGTCTTTTCCAGGATCTCTAGGTTTTTTTTTTAAAAAAAATCTATTCTGGATATGAATTGAATTTTTTTCAAATGAGTGTGTATGGATTTATATTCAATTTAGTTATTAATTATTAAATTTGTGCGGTTTCATCTTGTTGCTAGTCACATACATTGTCTTGGTAATCCCAATTAGGTTCATATTGGTTTCTTTTTATTTGCTTTATTGTGTTTTTATCTCTGTACGGTCCTGAGATTTAGTTGGATGCTTATTTGTCTTAGAATTTTGCATATTGTCCGGCTTGGTTATGAATGTTATTTGCTTTGTAATTCTGTCTTCATGTAAATACATGTGGGAGTCTGCCAACAAATGCCAAAAATGTGTTTGAATCGACGCCACCTGATTCACTTGTCTGACAAATTATTGCAAGCTTGCAGCATTGCTATTGCATGAAATACTGAAGATGTGCTCACGTATTTTGGTTATCTTATGCAGTCGGGAACAAACTGTACATTTTCAAAGCTGTTGCCTGCCTTCCTAAATTTTCTGGTCCTCATCTTTTTGCTCAAAAATAGATGCTGCAAATGAACTGTTGATCAGATTATCAAAAAGCTTTCACTGCTTTGGTTATATCTGGACTTCGAGGACCACGTCGTTCTGCAAGCAAATCCTCCTGGACTGGTTGCCACAGTGTTTTGTAACCTTGTATGCTTGACTGTATGAATATTTTGTACTTTTAACTTGTATATATAAAAGTGCAAAATCGGATAAAGCTTGTATAGAAATTGTATCAGTGCGTGTGCAGATGGGGTGGGGGTGGCTTCTCCTGTTATTACCTATTTATATCTCTTAGCGGATGAATCAAGTAGGTTTTGTGGTAGTCTAGAGGCAAGAGAGTGTGACTGCTGCCCTCCTTGGAATTTGTGCTGTATGATTGGTTAGTTGTTAGGGCGCAATTGCTCTAACAGGAACGGCCATTGCACGCCATCCATCCAATCTGCTGCCTTATTTTTCATATCTGCACATAAGCTACACAACTTTCTCAAGAAAATTATGTTGGTATTATTTGAGTTTTTGTTTTGCTTCAAGTATTATGTCAGAGTTGCTCAGAGAGTAGCCTCGGCAAGGTTTGTTAAAGATCAATTTGAACAGTGTTGCTTGAGCTCAAGAACAACTTATTGTCTTTTTCTGCCTCAGATTTACCTTTAGACCAAATTACAAAAAATATTATACGATGTGCTTTTCATGTTCATTACCATCTCCATTCCCATTACCAGTGGGAAGGACCCCTTCCTAGCCTTCTCCTTGCTGGTTATCTGATTTACTTTGTTTAAAAAAAAGGGTAAACTAAAAGTAAGCATACAGAGCTGGATATAATGAATAAATTACACAGAAACTCTTCTATGCTATCAAAGCAAGTAGTGAGATATATACAAGAATAAGAGTAAAGTTCACACAACTTGATATTAAGCATTTCGCGAGGGTCCATACATCCAAGATCAAAAAATAAAAATAAAACATTTTCTTAAAAAAGTTATCAATCAGGCTTGGGAGGTGACTGTTCCATTTTTCTCTAGCTCTCGCTGTCTGGCGCGTTCCATCTTCCTTTTCCGCCATTCCTCGAGCGCTGATGAACATGAAAAATACTAGTAAAATCATCTCCATCGGATTAACAAAGTTGTAATGCCCCAAGCCAAGAAAAATAATTGAAAAAACAGGGGGAAAAAGTAAACACATGTATTATGGTCAGAAAAGCTTTGACTGACTCATGCTTGATTGGATTCCTGGATAATGTCATACTTGGACAAAGCTTGTGAATCCCAAAACAAATGTACTCTAAATATTAACACCGAAATTTGATGTGAATAACTTATGGTATATTGCACAACTCAATATTTGGAATAGTGCTATTAACCAAGAAGGGGGTAAAACATAAAGCCATGCCCTCCAAAACACACAACAAACTCTCTTTCAATACTATTAATTGGAAATGAGTCACTGGTTTTACAATGAAGCATGTTGGACAAGATTGTGCTGGAAACTAGACAGCATTTATTTTGAAAGTTTATCAAGTGTCTGGTTTTCAAGAAGACACCGATGACCAAAAGAAGGCATTTTTGTAAGAGTTATTAATCTAGACTATGTCACAATCAGAAATCACCAAGGTAACACTTGGTAGGAAATGGCATGCTGCTTGAGAAATACCAAACAAGAAGAGAACAGCTTTCTTTTAGTGACACATCCAAGGCCAAAGATCAAATTTGGTCAAACATGCCAACAAAATAACTACTGTCATAATATCAAAAATGTCTTTCTTTGTAGAGATGTACAAGCAATTTAACTACATAAATTTAATATACTCAGATCTGGAATTGCAACTTTTCAAAGAGATAAGACAACTAAAAAATTCTACTTCCTAGATATGTATGCAAACAGAAATAAGACAATCCAAAATTTTAAACTCAAAAGTCCAGATGCAAGTAATTCAATGATAATACTGGAGTGCACTGTATGTCGAATTTAAACTACAACTGCAAACACTAGAAAAAGCCACAATGTAACAACACCTCACTGCAGAAAGAAATAAGATGTATACGAACATGAAAAACAGCTGGATCAAGCAACATGAAAGAATTTCCTCTTCACTTAAGGATAGACAAGTAGAATAAACATAACTAATGTTATGCATAACTCAACATACAAGATAATCTTGTACTTAAATGATACTAGGAAGTCCACATTCGTTTTAATTGACAATTCAAAGGAGGAGAGGGACAGAATCTAGGGCAAAAACACAAAGAGTTACCTTTCAAGCTGCCAGCATCATTAAGGGTACGTAAATCATTTAACCTTTTAGAAAGATCAACTGCAGCAGTTTGCTTTGTATCTTTTTGTTGGACAGTTTCTGGTTCTGCATATACTTCTTGCTCAATTTCCCTCACCTATAAATGGGCAAAGATTCAACCTAAGGCAAAATATACTCCAGAACCAATTATTCATTAGATGATGGAAAGACAAAGGCGAATAGTTTGATTCACATCTTTCTGCGCCAACAGTTTGCTTTTGTTTAACTAATAGTAGGCCTAGCGATAATAATGAACTCATTACAATTAGAAGCCATGCTTACTCTTTTGATCAGTTTCAAGGGTTGCATAGCAAGACGGATCTCTTCAGATTCCTTGATATACCTGCTTTGAGCTGCATTTTGGAAATTTTGCACAATATGCCTTAGTCAATCAGCAATTATAGTCCTCATCAAGTAATCTATAAACAAATTGAACGGAGAAAAGAACCCCAAATAAAATCAATAAGAAATCATGATCAAGCTTAGGAAGTAATCCATGTGAAGAGCAACAAACTTCTAGATTCATGTCATGTAAAGCCTTCATGTTTTGCCAAGTAGTCTCATATAATTTGATACTTTCATGTCAGCTGAGGCAAGTAGAAGAAAGCATTCAATGAAAAATTTGAGCAAATTCAATTTTGGCTTCTGAGAAAATGCAAACTCCATCCCAGCTGAGGCTTTATATAAACAATGTGATGCGAGCGTAAGAACTCGGAAATGATGAAGTTAATCTTAAATGGGTCAAAAGTCAAATAAGAGCCTGCATCAATACAATTAGCTAACAAACCTAAAACTTATCTTCAAGATCAATGCTGGAAAGAAGTGGGCTCTAACAACTGACTGGGTTGACAAAGGAATCATCTTGCAGGAGTTTGACCTGGCCACAACACTGATTTTAGTAGACTATCTCACCTATCTTAGGGACCTGGTCATCCATGTGGCCGCAAAATCCGTGATTTTTAGTAAGAGCCTGCATCAATACAATTAGCTAACAAACCTAAAACTTATCCTCAAGATCAATGCTGGAAAGAAGTGGGCTCTAACAACTGATTGGGTTAACAAAGGAATCATCTTGCAGGAGTTTGTCCTGGCCACAACACTGATTTTAGTAGACTATCTCACCCATCTTAGGGACCTGGTCATCCATGTGGCCGCAAAATCCGTGATTTTCAATAAGGTCCTTGGAGCCAAATTGAATGTGGGCCGTCATAAATGAATTTCAGAGACATGTAAATGACCCTAAGAATAGAAACTCAGACAAGAGAATCTAGAACATATTAGACATTTAAGGATAGAACAAATTTAGGCCAAGTAGGAGACTGCATGTATGACCATCAATTCAAAAACAAACAAACTCAATTTTCTAAAATGGGTTACACCTGTATCATTTATGTAGGCTAGAAACCATAGCTCACAGTCAAAAGTGATAAGATTCAGTTGTACTTCTATTTCAGTTAAGTTGATTCTACGTACAGACATGTCCTTGATAAGAGAGCCATTGGGTGTAAAAGTAGTCAAATTTTTATCTTTAGACAAAAATTTCATCTATGTAGGTAAAACGACCCATATCTTGACTTTCTGAAAAAATCAACCGATATGCCTTAAATTTCATCTGTGTAGGTAAAACTGGGAAAAATAACAAATCCCAGGGTATCAAGAAACGTATACAGAGTATTTTTGTATTTCTATTTCCTTCTCCCGGAGGACAAAAATTTGAAAGCAAGCAATTAAAGACCAACACAAAAAGCAAATCTTCGTAAAGTTAACATGACGCAACCATGGAGCTTTTCTCAATCACATGATACTTTTTGTGTTTTAAAAATGCTTCAGACAATTCTTCACATGATACCTTTTTCAAGTGAGATGTCTTTTTTTTTTTGTTATCTACAGGAAGATCGATGAACAAGGGAATAAGAATTCAAGAAAAAATGACTAGGGAAGATTTTGGCACCCTGATAACAATACACCAAGGCATTATAATTTCAATCAACAACAGGGATATATAGGAGGCTAGGATACACGTACCATCGAATCAAATTCACACAATTTGTTAAAAAAGCCCATCAAATTTCAGATTTTTATTCTAAAAAACCCAACCTAAACAAAAATGGCTCGCCCAGCCCATGAACAAGAAGATCAAAATTTCAACGATCCATTTCTCTTCAATTCAACAAGAACCCATTATTTTTCCTTAATCAGCTAACCCAAAAAAGCAAGAAAAAACAACAAATTTAGCACACAAAATAACAAAATTTGCAAACATATTCGACACCCACGACCCCTTTCAGTAAATTGACAAAGAAATTCACAGGAGTATAAAAAAATTCACTAAAGAGACAGAGAAAAAGAGAGAGAAAAGAACCGGATTGTACTGAGAAACAGAGATTTTGCTACGGGAAGAGGCGGAAGAGATGAAGCCCTGAAGCAAGAGAAGAGCGCTGACAACGTTCAAAAAGCACATCACTACGGTTGCGTTCCTGAAGGAGAGCCTCATCCTCCACGACGGTGGTACCTCCATCTTTTTCTTCTTCTTCTCCTTCACCTTCTCGCGCTAAAATAGTAACGTTGGCGTCCAGAACCAGCAGCGTAACCATGACTTTCCATTGAGGCAAACTTTTTTTGGGGTCCCACTTGGACTTGAAGATTGGATTATGGCAGCAATTTGCGGAATCAACAAACACTGTGACATGGTGGGTCAACGTAGATTTTGACTTGAAGTTTGGCTCCCCTCTCTGCAGCCGTACGATCTTGCCATCTCAATCCGTGGCGAAGCCAGAAATTTGTCTTGGTTGGTGCGGGATTTAAATAAAACGGGTTTTTTTTTTGGTTCTCTTATACTATATTTCTATTATAATATATAAAATTAAGGTAAACAAGATTCACAATAAAAATTATTAAAAAATATGTGCATCATAAAAAGTATATTTATCAAATTTTATAAATATGTTATAATTGATATATCAGTAAATTAACATGTAGGCACTAATATAAAAAAAATACAAAATATAAAGTGTCTAAAATAACATACCTAAAATTTTTAAAAATTTATTAAAACTTGTTAAACACTCGAAAAATCCAAGAGTATAAAGAAAATCTTATATAAAATGTCAATGTTGTTTTTATCAAACTAAGAAGAAGAAAAAATTATAACAAAAAGCAACTTGTCATTGAGAAAATGGGCATGGATGAAAATTTTCTTTTAAAAAATTGTTGTTTAGACCATTTATTTTGTGTCTCTCAATAGCATCTTTATGTATAAAAACAATTTCTCTTAATAGCACCTTAATTTATGTAAAAAAAATGCTAATACATTATGGAGTAACTAATAGACCACAAAAAAAAAAGTTGTTCCTCAATTATTGTTTAGAGAGAAAAAAGCAAAAAAAAACCCACATATAGGCAGATCCTCTCCCTCCTCCCCCCTTTCCCCTTTCTCCACCCCCCCCTCCCCCCTTTTCCCCCTTTCTAATCTCCCCTCCCCTTCTCGTTATTTTATTTTTTTCTTTGGCTTTGGTTTGTTGATTTTGATTTTGGTTTTCCCATCACATAATGTTTTGTCAACGTCCTCTCCATTATCCATGGCCGGATTTCACTTTCTTCGTCATCAATGGCTCCGGATCTGCTGTTTGGAGGTTTTGATTTTGATTTCTCAAAACCAAATCTAAAAACTTTTAGAGAGTTTCCCCCCTCTTGTGTCCTTCCACCGTGTTTCGGGGCTCCTACGCTTCTTTCTCCCACGCTAGCCAGTCTCCTTCCGCTTTCTGTTGGCAGATCTGCTTGGTGCTGCTTACTTTAGTTGTTTTAATTTGATTTTTGTTAGTATATCCTTGGCTTTCGGGTTGAGGGAGGTGTTTTTCCCTAGCATTCGGGTTGAGGGAGTTTTAATAATGTTGATGTGAATTGGGCTGCCTATGTCTTCGAATTTGTTTGCTTGTTACAGAACTGATTTATAACCGGAGTTGTATATAGGTGTGCGGAAGATTAGGTTATAGATATTTGCTTGTCTTTGTGTATGGCTTGTAAATTCATAGCATTGAGTTATGGTTATCGAAATTTGTGACTTATTGCCTTAACTTTTGATTGTAAGAACTTTTGCTCAAAAATTGTTCATCAATGGAAAAGTGAAAATTCACNCTTGTCTTTGTGTATGACTTGTAAATTCATAGCCTTGAGTTATGGTTATCGAAATTTGTGACTTATTGCCTTAGCTTTTGATTGTAAGAACTTTTGTTCAAAAATTGTCATCAATGGAAAAGTGAAAATTCACATTAAAAAAAAAAAAAAAAGATACATGTAAATCATTATGTCTACTTTGTCTTTACCAAAAGTGATGTGGCTTTTAAAATTAGCATGATATTAAAAGTCAATAATTCTCCATCATATATTGAATGGTGATTTGAAAAGCCACATCACTTTTGGTGGGTACAAAATAAACATATGAGTTGACATATATATTTACTCTACATTTATGATACTTAAAAACTATGTGTAGCTAATTGACTTTTTTTTCGGTGGCTACCTAGCAATGACATTTTTTTTAGTGACCATTTAGTGGCCAATATTTGGAAACTATTAACTATGTGCAAACAATTGACATATTCCTTATTGAGTTAGTGGCCATGTTTTGAGCATTAAATAAAATACTGCAAATGCAAACTATTAACTAATGACTACATGTTGTTTTTTACTAGTTTTTGAGGTTTTGAACATTAAATGAAATGCTGCAAATGTCGATATAATTATGAAGCCTAGCCTACACAGTACAGTCTACATTGTGACCAATCTATCTACACTACACGCAGTTACACTCACAGCCAAACCACTAACTATGCATTAAATTTTTATTGCAATGAAAGCTCACATAGCCCTACGTAATGAAATGATTATTAACTTACCGCTTTAGTGTAACATCAATGAGGAAGAAGAAAAAAATTTGAAGGATAGTAAGTAAAAAGTATTATGAAACGTGTCATCTTAACTTGAATCTTAGTTTTTGGGCTGGATTAATTTCATTAGAGAATAGCCCAAATTTGAAAGAATCTCAATTTTTTAAAGAGTTAGGTTGACTAGGCTTAATTATATAGCAGCTCCTACAATATTTTTTAGGGGGATTGAGCTGAATGAGTTTAATTTTATAGGAGTAAGAGTAAGAATAATTTTGAACTTAAAAAGACTTAAAATTTTTAACAAAAAAGAATCGTGTTGCAAGGGTAGGTGCCCTGCTCGCCCATACCTATATCCGCCGTTGAAGTCAATTATTTTCATTAAAAAAAAAAAGGATCTGATTGTGTGATATTTCATATTGGCTTTTCTCCACGATTTCCTGTCTGATATGAATAGCCAAATAGGGAATGACTTGAGGTTTCTTTGTGCAATTTGTTCTGCTCTCTTCTTGAATAATATTTTAGATCATAGCATTACTGGCCTGCAGTTTTCCT
Source organism: Betula pendula (assembly GCA_900184695.1). Lineage (NCBI taxonomy): Eukaryota > Viridiplantae > Streptophyta > Magnoliopsida > Fagales > Betulaceae > Betula > Betula pendula. The sequence goes on along the minus strand of FXXK01000178.1, from coordinate 84,071 downwards.
TTGGGAAGCTTTACTGATGGTAGATTAGCTTTGTCAATCGTTTTTCTTGGAAGGGATAAATGTATTTTTGGTAATGTGGTTTAAGGTTTTGATAAATAGCCCTATGAATTTTAAATAGTGATTAATCACTCATTGCAATAAATAAAAAAAGAATAAATTAGTCTATATAGTTAAAAAAGTTGATATAATCTATTAATATGCCACATCAGCATAAATCAAGCTAATAAGAGGGAATGATTTAGCCACACAAAATGACAAAAAAATATTAATAATAAAATTGAGGGGGTGGCCGAACCACCCCAAGGATTATGGGGGTTGTTCAGCCACTCTCATATATGCTCAGAGGGAGTGGTCGAACCACCCTTATCCCCATTTAGCACATTGACCGATTCTATCAATTTTTTTAATAGTAAAGATTAATTTCTTCTTTTTTGTTTATCCTATAGAGTGATTAATCACTCAAAAAATTATTTGTCAAAACTCAAAACTACAAGAACCAAAAATGAATTTTCCCTCCTTGAAATTAGAAAACTTTATGCCCATCATCTTTTCCTTTACAAAATAAATGGGAGGGAAGCTGAACCAGAATCACAGCCCATCTTATGTTGCAATAGCACCAAAACAGCCACATACTAACATATGCACAAAATTATTCAATGATACAGAAAATTTTGATTCCAAATTTCCTTCTCGGAATGATAATCTTGATTCTAAAATTTAGGAGAAGTTATAGAACGCTAAAATCCATGAGAGACGAACTCTTCATTTGAAAAATTGCGTGGAAGACTCTCACTGTGAAGAAAAAATTGGGAGAGCTTTTACAGTTTCAGGAGGAGGACCTTCAACCCTGGAGCATCTTTTTCTGGACTGCCATTTTGTGAGGGTTACATGGAGAGAATCACCTTGCCCGCTCAATATTGATTCCTTTGGTTCAAATGATATTGTGAAGTGGTTAAGAATTATGTTATTTCCTAATATTAGACTTGATCTTAATCTAGTAATTCTCACTCCTCTCTTCTTTTTGCTGTGAATTCTCTCCATGTTATTTGGTTTATAGGAACAAAGTTGTCCATGGAGAGCCTCCCACCAAGGTGATTCAAATGGCCAAACTGGCTGAACTGACTTTGAGACAATTGGACCCGTTCATATTGAAAGCTTGTCGGTTTTGAATCATGTTTTTGGTTGGTCCTTTCGAAAAGTTTATCGTAGTGTCAACTACTCTATGTATAACCTTGCCAGATAGGCCGCCTCAACTAGTCGCAGAGGAAGCATTCTCATTTTGTTGCACTCTTATAATAGTTGTCCTGATTAGTGTGATTTGTATCCCCTTGGATTGGTCGAGGTTGAAGCTCCAGAAGAACACTAGAATAACTTCTTTTTTTTTTCACTCTTTTGTGTTCCAAGTTAAATACGCCTAAATCATAATGGGCAGAGCAGTATCTCTATCAGCAAAGAAAGATATGACTACAAATTTTCTTTCCTGAAAAATAATTTGACCATGATCAGCTTGATACATTATATATACATATACATACATTAATAGATGCTCAATCAAGATTTTGGGTGCATTGGCTGCCAAAAATAACAGCTACGAAAATGATGAGTGTTAAAGAGAGGACAAACGTTATTTGCATTTATAGGAAGAAAATGAAGGTAATAACAGGCTGCATTGGCTAGAAAATTTATGTTTGAACAAAAAGTAAGAGTGGATTGACGTGAGCAGCAGGATTCGAACCTGCGCGGGCAAAGCCCACATGATTTCTAGTCATGCCCGATAACCACTCCGGCATGCTCACTGATTGTTGATAATGTATGCCATTAATATACTTGTTTTTTGTGTACCCGTGACCCGTCCATGTAATGTAGCAATTCAAATAGAACCGTGCTTAATTTCAGTGGACAATATCCAATCTATTTCATTTGGAAGAATGATACAAGTCACCCTTTATGTTTACCTTGTGTCAATTAAAAGTGACGTGATTTTAAAATAACCATTAGATCAAAAGTCAATAATCATCAATAATAAATTTAATGGTAATTTTAAAAATCATATCACTTTTGGTTGACACAAAATAGACATGAAAGATGACATATATAATTACTCTTTTATTTGAACATAAAAATTTAAAGTTTCTAACTGGATTTGTTATGTTAATGTTAGCACGTTATTTTTAAAATTTTAAATAATATGATATTTTATATACAGTTAAAGTCCCAAATACAAAAAAACTTTAAATTTGATCATTTTTATTCAGTATACCAAACTGGGCAGAAAGCCATAATGCTTTATTTTTTTTAAAATGTTTGTTTTCATTTTTTGACATATTTTTGATATATCTCTATAAAAGATATATATAAATTCAGCATTAAATTTGTGGATTCATGTGTGAATTCTATATAGGAATAAAATTAAGATTTTCTAATATGAAGGGGTCAAATTATAAATGAATGGCCAGATTTATTTTTGGCAAGGGCCGAACATAAATTATAAACTTAAAAATGCATGTATATTTAACTTAATGAAAAAAGTTTAAAACAAAATTTAAAAATCAATATGAGTTACTGACCCTACAGATTTAATAATAATAATTTTTTATTTTTTATTTATTATTACTTTTTTATAAAAAAAAATGGTCAAATAAAAGAAACACATTGTTTTTCTTTTTTTTTTTGACCTTCAGGTATCGGGTTGGTTTCGAAGCTCCGGTTAGACGCTGGATCGGGTTTCGTTTACAAGGTCGTGCACTTGCTGTACGTGCTGCTGATAACTTTCATATGGATGTCTGTTAAGCTCTTTGGGTCTCTCTCTGCTGCTCGAGCAGGTCAGAAATGGTCCCTCTCACTCTGTTCTTTCCGATTCTTGTTGAATTCGTTGAACTCTGCACTATGTATGTAATCCCAATGTACCACCTTTTTTTTGTTTTTTTTTTGTGATTTTTTTTTTTCGCATATTCTTAACTTGTTTGAAATTGAAATCCTTTCTGGGTACCCTTCAAAATCAATTATTTTTAGGTTTCTTGCTGGAAACTTTAATGCTACTAGTGCAAAGATTTCTGTCCGGACCTCAGAATCTGTCATTTTTATGATTTTGACTTATTTTCAAGTTTTAAGCATGAAGATATCATCTGGGTGTTCAACAGTTTTAGTTTTTCTAATTGATTTTGGTTCTAATTTTAAGTTTCATTTAGCTTCTATCTTTCTTTATTTTTTTGTTTGTTTGTTTTTGAAGTATCTTTTTTGCTTATCAGTGCCTTGTTTAATGCTTTGCAGACACACCTTTGTGTTGTTTGATAGGTTGATTGAATTAGCACCATGATGGCTTCCACTTTTTTTAGAAGCATTCAAAACCACCCTTTGTTGCTATACCCGACTGCATTGTTTAGAAGAAAGAATGGTGTTTTATATTGCACGATGAAAGGCACAGAAGCCCAAACAGCCACGCAAGAAAAGCAAAAGCCTCAAATCAAAGTTCCCACTCGTACTCAGACCAAAACAATTGACAAAATCTCTAAAGATTATGAAGCAGTCATTGGTATAGAAACCCATGTCCAGCTCAACACTCTCACCAAAGCCTTCTGTAGTTGCCCTTACAATTATGGGTCTCCACCAAACACCAGTGTTTGCCCCATTTGCATGGGTCTACCTGGTGCTTTGCCGGTTTTGAACTCGAAGGTCATTGAGTTTGCTGTGAAAGTGGGTCTTGCTCTCAATTCCAAGTTGTCTTTCAACTCAAAGTTTGATAGGAAACAGTACTTTTACCCCGACCTTCCAAAGGGCTACCAAATATCTCAGTTTGATGTTCCTATTGCAACTGGAGGCTACATTGATTTGGATCTTCCGGTGGAGTTTGGCGGTGGGCATAGGAGATTTGGCATTACTAGGGTTCACATGGAAGAAGATGCAGGGAAGCTACTTCATTCAGAAAATAGAAGCTATTCAGAGGAAATTACTGCTGCTCTGTTGCCTAAATACTGTACCACTTTTTACTGCAGATTAAACTATATTCTCCCTTTCTTTTCAAGAATATATCTGTTCCTCGATTTCATCTATTTATGGCATTTGTATTTTCATGGTGCAATCAGGGTCAAGTGCTAGTGATATGATTTGTGGGTTCAGTTGATTCTATAAGCACAGTAATTCTACAATTTATTGTCATATTATTATCTAGTAGTACTTATCAGTTAGCATGCATTTCAAAAGGAAAATTTGTTTGTGATATGTCTCCTTTTCATTAGAAGAGAGCTGTAGTTAGCAAATCTGATGTTTGTTGATACTATGATTTTGTTGCAGGTTGATTTAAATAGAGCAGGGGTGCCCTTACTTGAGATTGTTTCTGAACCTGATATGAGAACTGGTATTGAAGCTGCAGAATATGCAGCAGAACTGCAAAGGTTAGTTCGGTATTTGGGAGTGAGTAATGGAAATATGCAAGAAGGTTCACTTCGTTGTGATGTGAATGTCTCAGTTCGACCAATTGGGCAGTCACAGTTTGGGACCAAGGTAAAGTTCTTTCATCCCACTTTTTTCCTAGCAACTAGAAAAACTGAAGAAATTAATAAAGAAGCTTATTTTGTCAACTTGCATTGAGAAAATATTTGGAGATTGTTAGTGCTTATGATTATCGCAATATCATGTTATCATAATAATCTGTTAATATTTCAGCTATAGCAATAAAATGAGGCTACAGTGTTGATGAAAAAGATTGGTAGATTGTGTCTAATGAAAGATTGAGAGATTTTTGAAACCTTTTGAGGAAAACATACAGCAATAGGGAAATCGGAAGAGGGAGTAGTATTATTTCCTCCCTTGTTTTTGTTTATCTTAATATAGAAACAAAGTTTCCTTCTTGTTAAAATACTTTGATAAAGGTTATCCAGAGAAGGTCTATGTGTAAGTGGTGCTAGTTTTCCCATGAAAAAGCAGTTCTGACACTTGACCAAATTTAGATGATGATTGGTGCTAGTTTTCCCATGAAAAAGCAGTTCTGACACTTGACCAAATTTAGATGATGTTGATTGAGTGGTATGTAGACGAATTAGTAGTTGAATAAAGAGAAGAAAGTATTGTTATCAAACCTCAATGATATTTATTGTAAACTAAATTCAAAACCTTAAATCTCACATCATATTTGGGGGTTTATTATTTCTTGTGGGGAGAAGGAGATAAATCGCCAACGGTCATTGGACCCTACTGCATATCCCTCCTCATGATTAACGGGTGGAGGTTTTGCTCATGGGTTCAAACCTTTACAGGACCTATGATGCATGAGTTATATTAGTCAAAAAAAGGAGGGAAGTTCTGTTCATAATTATTTGACTTACTTATCAAAAAATAATTATTGAATCAGGAATTTATGGCCAATATGTGCTTGAAAAAACAAATCCATTGCATGGAATATTGACACCCTTTCTCAAAATAAAAATTAAAAAAGAAAATGTGAAGAATTATCCAACTCATGGGTACCATATTGCTTTGACCTCCTATTCAAGCTCCTCTTAAATGAGTAATTAGTTACTGGTAACCTCAAGAACTTTCTACTGCTTAATTTTTCTTCTCCGACAGTGATGAATTTTTTTACTCTAATTTTGGAGTATTGACAGTGGTTTAGAAGATGGATGTACTAATGGATGCATTACAGCAAAATGCAATGGCTTTTTTGTTTTTTTTTATTTTTGGTGTTCGTATTTATTTGCAGCACCTAATCTAATCACATTTGTATTGGCAGGTTGAGATAAAAAATTTGAACTCTTTCTCATCAGTTAGCAGGGCCATTGATTTTGAAATTTCAAGGCAGGTGCTTCTTCATAGCCAAGGCCAGGGTGATCAAATTACACAGGAAACTCGTCTCTGGGAAGAAGGCGCTCAGGTAATTGTTACATCTTGCTTTTATTCTAGTCATGGACCAAGTACTAGATATATGGCTCACTTGGTCATTTTGTATCTATTTATGTGCTCCATTAACCTTTGTTACACTGTTTAGAAAACAGTCACAATGAGGAAAAAGGAAGGCCTTGCTGATTATCGATATTTCCCAGAACCAGACCTTCCAGGAGTTATCCTCACTAAACAATATGTCGATAGTATTCGTGATTCATTGCCAGAAGCTCCTGAAGTGAAGCGTAGGAGGTATGAGAAGATGGGCCTAAGCATGCAGGATGTTCTTCTCCTTGCAAATGACATTGATGTGAGTCCTCTTCATTCCATAGATTTTTATTTTATTTTATTTATTTATTTTTTACTTTACAAAGAAAAAGGAAGAAGAAAAAAAGAGAAGGGTAGAAAACTTAACACCAAATTCATATTTCCTACTCAGAGTTAGTTAAAAAGAAAAAGAAAAAAAAGAAAAGCTAAATTTGGGTTAGCCTACAGATATCTGACATAATGGTCAATGTAAAAGCGTGCCCAAGTTCCTTACAATTCTCTATGTATTTAAAACAACAATTGAAATGACGAGAGAGAACCCCAAATATTTGATGCACTTCAGTTGTATATCACAAGCTTCAAGGATCTGACTTGTGCATCTTGAGTGTCTCACAGTTTGAGGTGTGACCAATGTCATTTCAGCCTCTAATGCTGTGCCTCGAGGCATTTTGGTTAGCCTTGCTTTAAAGGCAAGCCTGCAAGCAGAATTCTTGTATGCCTTTTGTAACCATGTATCTGTTGCTTTACAGTATTGTTTGGGACATATATCATGCTAGAATGTTCTGAGATATGGCTCTTTTGCTGAATGAATGTCTTAGGTTGCACAATTTTTTGATGCAACTATTGCAATGGGAGCTGACGTGAAGCTAGCCGCCAATTGGATAATGGGTGACATTGCTGCCCATATGAACAATGAAAAGTTGACCATAAATGAGATTAAGTTAGTTCCCCAGGAGCTAGCTGAGTTGATAGCTTCCATAAAAGGTGGGACCATTAGCGGGAAGATTGGGAAAGAGGTAACACTTGCTTATGGTAGTGACGCTTGCTACTTTGTTTTCACACTTTTTTTTTTTAAACCTTGATGTCCTATTTGATCACCGTATCTCTTGTGTCTATATATCTTTGGTTCACTTGTTTGTAAAATATGCTTTGTATTTGTTCCTATTTTTTTTTTTTGGTCTTGTCAATTGACTGAGGTTTTTATATGCTTGCTTTGTCAAAATTCTCATCAGTATAAAAGATTTTCTTCTCTTTTGTTTCTGCTCCTCCCCTCCCTGCCCCCTGCTAATATTATTGTTCAGAAGAGCCTGTATAGCAATAGAAGCAGGTAAAATATCATCTAACACTAGCTTATTTGCAGGCTTGTAATAGCATGCAGCAGGGAGGTTTAACTAAAAAATTGCAAGCCTACCCAAGGTGGCAAGGTCTTAAGATATTGTTGCTGCACGCTATACGGCATAAATTTTAGAACTTTTAAATAGCACATTGGGACCTTATGATAATTTACCAATGAGATAGTTCAACTGTTGTCCAGGGCTGTGGGGTTTATGTAGGTCTAGATTTTTCAATTGCCCTTTCTGGGGAATGATGTTCTATTAACTTATCTCTCTCTCTCTCTCTCTCTCTCTCTCTCTTTTAAGTAAATAAAACATCATTAAAAGCACAAAAGGAGCAACTCAAATACATAAAGAGTATACAGGAGAAACACGTTTCTAGAAAGAGAACAAGCAAAAAAAATCAAGCCAATTAAGATCTAAAGCTGGTGTTTAGTAGTAAAGAGTTTTGAAAAAGAAAGACTTAAGTTCGACCACTATCTTTTCACGATTTTCAAAACTTCTATCATTTATTTCTTTCTAAAGACAACACAAAAGGCAGGACGAAATTATCTTCCACACTGTTGTGCTCTGAGGACGGCCTACCAACCCTCTCCAACAGGCAAAAAGTGAACTACTCTTTTAGGCATGACTCAAGCTTAACCTAACACGACTGAAAATTGCACTCCACAAGGCACTGACAATCTCACAATGGAAAAGAAGATGATCCATAGACTCCTCAGTCCTCTTACACATACAACACTAGTAAACTATAATAGCATGTAGTTTCCTAAATTTATCTGTGTTAAGGATCTTACCTAGGGTGTCTGTCCAAGCAAAAAACGTCGTTCTCAAAGAGGCCTTATTCCACCTCTTCCTATAGAAGCGGGTGCTAACCGTGCTATCATGAGGTACAATGATGTTATAGAAATATCTAACGTCAAGCATCTGTTTCTTGTAGGGATCCCAACAAAGCTTGTTTTCACCTCCCTGCCTCAATCTAAAGGAGTACAAGTTAAAAAACGAAGCAAAGACATCTACCTCCAATCGTGAGCATCTCTGAAAAAGCTTACATTCCACTTATGAGAATCATTGGATAACTCCAACTAATCTGTCACGAAAGCCTCCTTCACTCTAGTAATACTATACAAATATGAGAAAATCCTTAAGGACTTGATCCTCACACCACTTGTCATGCAAAAATCTAATTTTACAGCCACATCCCACCTCAAATATGGTATGACTAGAAAACTCTCCTCAACCTCTCTTGATATTTTTCCACAAACCCACCCAATATGACCCATGAACCTCATTAGAACACCACCCGCCCTACGAGCTGCCATATTTGGCATCTATTATGACACTCGAGAAGGCCTTTCTCTTATGCACATAACACCACAACCATTTCCCCAAAAGAACACAATTGAATAGAAGCAAGTTTCGGATCCCCAATCCTCGCTCAACAATCGGAGAGGAACCTTGGACTAGATTACCAGGTGAAATTTGAACTCATCACCCAATCAACCCCATAAGAAATTGCGCTATAACCTTTTTACGCAATTGGCAACACCAACAGGAATGGGGAAAAGACACAGGAAATATGTTGTCAAATTGGACATGGTACTCTTTATTAAGGTAATCCTTCCACCTTTATACAACTATACAAGCACATCCTTTTTCATCCGGCTAAACGACACTCAATTTTCTCAATGATACCATCCTAAATAGACTTGGCCTTGAAATGAGCTCCCAACGGAAGGCCAAGTTACTTCATAGGCAAAGAAGATACCATGTATCGTAGAATACTAGCCAGACCATCAACATTATTGTCATTACCTATAGGAACCAATCTAACTTAGTCAGGTTAATTTTCAAACCAAAGACAACTTCAAAGCATAAAAATAAGACATGCAAATAGCGTAGATGTTTTGGGGTTGCCTTGCAAAAAAGCAAGGTGTCATTTTTTAAACAGAAAATGGGAAATATGAAGCGCACCAGTGTTCCTAGATCCCACAAAAAAGCCCGAAAGAAAACCCCCATATACAGTAACGGATAACAATTTATTCGAAGCCTCCATAATAATGACAAATAGCAAAGGAGACAAAGGATCACCATGTCTCAAACCATGAGGGCTACTGAAGAATCTAGAAAGAGTGCTATTCACCAAAATAGCAAAGCACACCAAAGAAATACAATGCACTATCCAATTATGTCATTTCTCCTCAAAACCATACCACCTTAGTAAGTATAGTAAGAACTCCCAGTTAACATGATCTAGGCCTTCTCTAAGCGAATGGAAAAGGAAGAATGAGCTTAAGCTAGTCTTGCAGTAGTTCTATTCTTCTTTGGGTGCAGTTTACTGTTCTTTTTATTTCTTAGATTCTCATCATATAAATTATAATTTGCAGATATTGTTTGAGCTACTAGCCAAGGGTGGAACTGTCAAGGGACTAATAAAAGAAAAGGATTTGGTTCAGGTAAGCAATTTAGTTAGGAGCTTATATAGATATTAGTCTTTTCAAATGGTAAGATATATGAAAAATGATGCTCTCTATTGTTTGTTATGGCTCTAACAAATTTTATTTCCCATACCTTCGCCATGAAATGCTTTTATGAGATGCCTAAATTTGAACAGACATGAGATGCCTGAATTTGAACAGTCCTCAAATTCAAGGGATACATGGTCTTGGACTGACATGAGAGAGTGATCCCAGAAGCAAGAACTTATAGTTTTAGTGGATGTCTTTGGTACTAAAATTTTAATAAACCAAGCTGTTTAAATTAGGATTGGTCTACCGTATTCTTCTATTAGGTCGGTCAATCTTATCATGAGAAAGATTTTATAGACATTTATAGTAGCTTCAGATTTAGTGTGTATAAAATAAGACTTGTATAGGTCATATTGATGGAAGAGGACAACCCATTAATGTAATAGCTGATGCTTAAATGTATGAGTGAGATTAAGCACCTGAACTGGGTTACTCATTTAGGTGAAAGGCATTTTCTGATGTCCTATTTACTAAGATTGCCACCCTTTGTTGTGCTTTTCTGTAAAATATCTACATCTAAAAATTACTTTTTTATACATTTGCCAAAGATGTAAATAGGGAGGAAAATGTAATAAGCATTAATGTCCTAGATATATGAGTATGAACCAAGAGAAGCTGAATGGTTGTTTAAGATTCGGTGTAGTTGAAATTTCAGTCAGCAAATCTTTAGCAACGTAAAATTAGAACTTACAGCATTCTCTCCCCACCCAAAGTACAAAAAAAAAAAAAAAAAAACTCTTTAAGCTGTTTTGTTCTTCAGAATTTCTGATCGACTCCTTGGGGAAAGATTTTGAGCGGTTATTGCAATTGCATCAGATCCATCAACTGGTTTTCAAGCATACTGCTGTCAATCTTTGGCTTGTTAAGCAATCAGTTGAAAAAGCCTGAATGAGTTATTCTCTAAATCAAGCCCAAGCTTCCCAAGCAGGTGGGGGCATCTAATATCTTTAAATGTGGGATTAGTTTCATTAACTGATGTCCTATGAGAGAGACGGTTTATGCCACCAATAAAATGGTTGGAACATTATTTGTATGATGGTGATGATTATAGAATGGTTTAGTAGAAAATCGTGTCAAGGGGTCTCATGGTTTTGAAAAAAACAGATAGTAGATCCTCTGGAGATTGAGAAAATGGTAGAGAAAGTGCTTGCAGATAACCCAAAACAGCTGGAGCAATATCGTGGTGGCAAAACAAAACTACAAGGTTATTTTGCTGGCCAGGTAAAAAGAAAAATTGTGGGGCTTAATAAGAAACTTGTTTTCTATTTTCTCCCTTGGTAATGTTGTTAATATTTTTCTTCTGTAATTTGGTAAGATGATACTGTATATTTTGGCGTATGCAGGTAATGAAAGTATCTAAAGGTAAAGCGAATCCCAGTCTTCTGAACAAGATCCTTTTGGAGAAATTAAATTCCGAAAGCTGATGATTTTGTCGGTGGGTATCTGCATTGTTTTTTACAGAAAAAAGAAAAAAGAAAAAATCATTAGTCCTTGCATATTTCTTGCCCTCCATAATAAAAACTGGTATATCTCTTGCCCGGTTCCTCATTAAAACTGGTATTTTTTCCTTGGGTCTTGCCAGACGATGCATTTACTGGAACCGTTGTTTTGCTGATGAATTATATCTTGCCTACTGATGGTAAAAGCGTATTGTTACCCTTAACATGTTTGAGCTGTAATTCTGAACTCACAATACTTCATGGCAGCTTACAGTTTTACCTGTCCAGTGCAAACATGGAACGGAATTTATTGGGAGAGACGGGGGCTGTTACTTGCCGTGTCACGTATATATTCTATTCACTTGAGTGACTGAATTTCCATAGAGAGAGAGAGAGAGTGATTTATAGTGACTGTAAGCACTTATGGTTTTGATATTTGTGTATATGTTGTAAGAATTCTAGTCATTCTTGGCTTTGAACTTTCATTCCTTTCACCTTATCTTTATAATTTGAAATAAAGGGTTATTTGGGGCACGTTTGGTATGCGAAATAGACTCCTAGAATGGAATAGCTTATGGAATAGTCATTCCTTTGATTTCGCACACACCATTCCTAGGAAAATGATTATTATCCTAAATAGAGGAGTTCTCTTCCTCTAAAAAAGAGACAAATAACTATTCCTATTGAAATAAAATGGAGTTTTCAAAAAACCCAATTTTTTTTTTTTTCCAACCCAATATTTTTCAAAAAAACTTCTTAAGGTTTATGGGTGGCTGGTCACCCTAATAGAATACTGAGGGTGGTCTTGGCCATCCTTTAGTGGTTGGCCACCCATAATTCTTTAGTATTTTTTATTTAAATATTCTATATTTTAAGAACTTTGATTTAATTTTAGTGAAAGTATGATGTGTAGTCACCAAATAAAAGAGTAGGAATGATTATTCATATTCTTAAATGATTGACATACCAAATGTATTATTGTTTCTCGATAAGTTACTATGCTATTGTTGCTTTAAACTTTTTCTTGTATTTCCAATTTGTTTCTTTTAGTTACTCATTTTAGTGACGGCCACCGTTCACTAGGGCTTCGGTCACTGTTTTTCCTGTTATCAGGTTGCCAACTTTCTTGACCTTTTGTCACTAGACAATCACCAATCCTATACATATGGATGAATATTGGTTGGTTGTTTGACCAATACATTTTATTCCCTCTACCCAAAAGTCGATGATGTGGGCTTTTTATTTTTTATTTTTGGGTGGTTCTAAATATATAGTAGTATTCAAAAATAGAAATTCATACTTCTTCAATTTTCTTATATTACCCACCTTTTTTTAGTAAATCTATGAGTAAATGTGCATTTTGTAATCTCTCAATGAGCTTTATTTATTTATTCTTGGATTTGAACTTTTTAGGTTTGTCGTAGATTTGAAATGAGTTCTTCCATGTGTCTTCTGTCCAATAAAGTAACTTTTGTTAGTGCCATGTTAACATTTTTGCCACCATAAATTTAAATAATATTTTTTATTGACCCACCCGCTTGGAGGTGAAAGGGTGATTAGTTATCCACACCAAACCCTCAAGGGTGGTCACACTACCTCCCGAGCCTTTAAGGGTGGTCGCAACCACTCTCCCTCCCCCCTTCCCCCCTCCATCCATTTAAAACGAACTATTAAGAGTAGTTTAACCATCTCATAGTTGGCTAGAGGGGGTGGCTAAACCACCTCTTAAAGCGCTTAGGGTGGCGCGATTGTTGTGGAAAAAAGGGTTAAGGCTTTGTGGTTGACATTGTTAATATGATAAGTGTTACGTAAACTGTCATGTCAGTTTGTAAGGAAATTTATAAAATGTGTAGTATCCCAAATATTTTTTCATACTCTAGCTAAGTTGTTAAAAGTAAATATAGTAATAAATGCTAATATGATAAAATTGAAATAATTTAATTTCAAATGAATTGCTGAGATTTGAGTAGAATATCTTAAGAATTCTAATAGAATACGATACAAATTCTTAGTACATTTCCTCAAATATAAATTATTATTTTTTTAAATTAAATTATTGAGATTTTGACAAGTAAACATTTATTACTTTTAAAATATGAAAAAACAAAAAACTTGGCGTAATACAACTTTTACTATAATTCCTTTATAAACTCACGTGACAATATCTTGGCGTGGTTACATACATGACATGGTGACAAGGATGTGGTGTCCACGTGGTAAGTTTTTATTGGGTTTACGTGAAAAGAGGACATTTGGCACTTCTTCCATTAATAGTTGGACAGAAAATAAGACGGAAGAACCTATTTGTCAAATGGCTAAAACTCAGATATCAAATGGTTAAAATTAGAAAAACTTTGGATCCTCATTTGTCACCAAACCCAAAACTCAGGAGACCAATTGAAAACCCTTTACATGTGTTGGTGGGTTAATTTTGAAACTAAAGAAGAAAGTGATGAGATTTGCTGGCAGGTGACCGAGTCTCCAGGATAGGGGGCCTTCGAAAACAAATTAACATCCAACCCCCAATTTTAGCATGGAACAACCAAAGCAGCCCTAAATTGTGAATCACATAATGAAAGCTGACAATTTGTTAATAGTTGTCCTTGTGGATAAACACAACAAAAAATGACCACCATCTTATATTTCACTTTTCTACCCTCCTTCCAAAGCCTTATTTGTGCTTGTGGTGGCAGGTGCGGTTGGTGGTGACGGTGAACGTGGTGGTGGTGGCGGGTGCCATTGATGATAATATAAACAGCGACAGGCCATGCAAAGTGGGACCTCTCCATCACGGAAAGTAATGGTGGTAGCAGAGCCAAACCGCGAATCTGCGGTTGCGCTACAATATGCTCTTTCCCATGCAGTGTTTGAGCAAGATGAATTGATTCTCCTCCACATAGAGAACCCAAACTCGTGGCGAAACACATTCTCTACGTTCCTTAGAAGGCCCAATGTAGCCTCTTCTTCCACCATGGGATCCCCAGATGGAGGTGGAGGAGACGTGGATTTTCTTGAAGAAATGAAGCATGCATGCAAGGCTGCTCAGCCGACATTGCGTGTACGTGTAGAGAGGGTGGAAATGGAAGGCAAGGACAAGGGAGGCATTGTTCTTTTCCAAAGCAAGCTACTCGGGATTGATCTGATAGTTATAGGGCAGCGGCGAAGCCTCTCAACAGCAATTTTAGGGTGAGTTTTTGAGCAACAATCTTCAAGTTTTTGCACCTTGCCGTACAGTGCTATTCCATAGAAATCAAGGCTGCACTTGTCTCGACATAAAATAATTTTTTTTAAAATATCTATATATTTTTTCGATCGAAAATATATTTTTGAAAAAAATCACTAATTTATTTATTTATTTATTGAGACTTGAAAATAGTATTGAAAATATTTTCCGTTATTTGGTTGATATGAAAAATATTTCTCCATTATGATTGGAAACGACTTAAAGTTACCTAACATATCAAGTACCATCACCAGCAAATTTTGTTTTTTTCTTAAAAAAAAATCCCACAATTGACCAAAAAAAAACAACAAAAAATCCCCTCAAAGACCTAAAAAGGGGAAGGAGGGCAGTATAGGAGATCTTCTTGTTAGTGGGGGAGGGGGCAAAGGGAAAGATTTTGGGAGGCTGAAACAGGGGATGGGGGCAATTTTTCCTTTTTTGGGGAAGATACACTTTACCCCTCAAAGTTTTTTTTTTGGGGAGGAGACAGAGAGAGGTTACAATGGTGCAAGGGAATGGCAAGCAACAAGCGTAAGAAGAAGGTGCCGAGGTAAAGGGGTGGCTGAATTCTTTTTTGAGGGTAGGGGTTAGGGTTGGGACGGCGTAGGGGAGATAACAGGTGAGAGGCGGAGAGGATGGCAGCTGAGTTCCTCAATGGAGGTTGGTGGTGTTGCATTTTAAAGAGAAAGTGGTAGAAAGAAAGAGAGAAGCTCTGAGAAATGGCTTAGACTTTCAAGAGGTGTAAGCCATTTTTCCTTTACATGGCAAATTTACCGTTATCCTTGAAATTATTTTTCATTGATAAAAAATTTTCAACCGCACCAAATATTGGAAAATGCCGAAAATGTTTTTTAACAAATAATTTACGCCGAAACAAATGAAACCTAAACATATTTCTATTATTTCAGTGTCCACAATAATAAGAAAAGAAAAGAAAAAAACTTTTATATATTTAACTATCAATAGGGTAATGACTAGCAGTTTTGCCTTGAAACATGTCCGAAATTAATTAGATATGGTGAAAAAAAAAAAATTTGATGGCGCAATTTCCTGAGGATAACACAGAAAGATTATGAATTATTATGACAAGAGAAACGTCCGATAGCAATGTAATTGATTCTCTCCATTATACACTTCGTAAACTCATTCTCTATCCCTCTTATCCATTTATTCGTACTTTATCTATCTCAAAAAACAAAAACAAAAAATTAAAAATTAAAAAAAAAAAATATCTATAACAAGGTAATGCGAGTTTCAGAATGTTTCTCAACTTAGCACCAAAAAACTTGTTCCCTGAAAGAATGGGGAATTTCTCAGAAAGCCCACTGTGGTTTTCAGAAATGAATTGCGTTTCTTTACTTGCATATAAAATTGGAAAAAGAAGTGTTTTATTGTTATTATATTTTATTAAAGTGGTAATCGATTTTCGTAATCTTATATTAATGGTATGCATCTTTGTGGACCAACAGATGTAGGCGGCCGGGAGGGTCTATGAGAGGGACCAAAGGGATAGACACAGCAGAGTATTTGATTGAGAACAGCAAGTGCACCTGTGTTGGAGTACAGAAAAAGGGCCAAAATGCAGGCTATCTTCTCAATACAAAAACCCACAAAAATTTCTGGCTCCTGGCATAAGCACCTGCATCTATCCTCTAGCATTCAGTTGGGACACCGGAAGCAGACCAATTAAGACTGCTTTGCGTTTGCCAAATCAGTTGTGTACTAGATTTAGTGCACTTTTTAAATTAAGACATCTTCCGATGTCTTCTTTCAGCTATGTATGATTTTCTTTACACTTCATGGACAAAGATTGTACATATTTGGACATGGCTGGCTCTAGGAAACAAACCATACGAAAATGAAAGATCAGTAATTTTGGGGCATTTGTCCGATGAAGCATTTTATTTTACGATTAAAAGAAGAAAACCAAATAGAGAACAGACAACTATGAAGGAAGAAAAAAATGGCTTGTATGATATTGCATGACATATATAGCTTAAGAGCCATGGAGACATGGGCACAGGAAAGAACAAAGAAAAGAACTTTAGAGTTCATCACGCATAGGTCTTTCAAAAGGAACATCCACCTTATGAACTGCGTCTTCATGGAACTGGGCAAGATTTACGCCATCTGCAACGGGCCTGTGTCCGACCTTTGCTTGTCCCACCAAACCAGCCTTTATAGCGGCAGTAACATTTATCCCAACTTTAGTATTCCAATACGCTTTGAAACAACATAAAGAACAGCACATGTGAACAAGAAAACTCCAACTCCAAGTATCAACCTGTTCAAATAAAAGAGATGGCATAAATTTGTGCAAATAAAGATAACTAGTCATCAGGAAAGAGAGGAAAAAAAAAAAAATTCTTTACCTGTCCAAGACATCTTGACGTTTCATTGTGGAGAGTAGGTTTCGAGTTCGCATCAACAATGAATGGTGCCCTTTATATTCACTTTCAGACTTCTTTAATACTCCTGTTGATTCCTCTATAGGTCCAAGCCATATTTGCCAAACAAATACAAAAAGAGTTCATACTATAGCCTAAGTCTGTGCTTTGTTGAAGTTACAAGTAATATTATTTCATAGAAATCTGACTCAAAATTTCGTATAAATATGCATCTTGTATAGCAGAGAACCAAAAGAAGCAGCATCACATGATAAATCAATGGGCATGCCCTAAGCAGACAAAATTGCAGAAAACTTGGCCACATGAATATAGAAGAAATTAGGTGCCACCCCTATGGGTGAAGCCTATATAATGATGTCTCTGACTGGTGGCTAGCCTTATTCTATTATTTGGCATATATGCTCCCAGTTACTCATGATTGATCACTTGGCGAGGCTGTGAAAATGAAGGTGAGAAGGTTGTGTTTCAACTGTAGACATAATCACACCGCTTCAAACTTTAAATCACAGACAAGTCAGTAGTTGATCATAGAAAGGTAGAGGAAGGATAACATTCTCATCAAACTGTAACCTCATCACTGGATCCAAACTACAAACCAAAATCAAAGTCATTATCATCTAGATACACAAATTTAGGGGGCTCATCACAATTTTTTCTTTCTTTTTTCTTTTTCAAATAAGTTCACCACACTAGTTATCTATTCCATCATAGCCAAATACCATGTCCTCCTTATGTCCTTATGTCTCATTTGATATGATTCAAGAATATTCTATTTTGCAGTTAGAGCTATAACTCCAACCAGTTGTGCTGCTTCCCAGAAATAAGTCTTAATAATTAAGATAAAAAAGAGCTGAAACAGCTTACTTCTGATCTACATCCGAATTGCTTTTCAAAGTTTTTTCTCCCCTCAAGCTATCTTACTTGGTGGCCACCACCGATCTCCACATAGCCTCTCTCTTCATAGCATATCGCCACAACTACTTACCTAAAAGGGTTCGGTTAAACTGAATCAGATTTTTCACCCCTAAACTCCCTGAAGTTATCGGAGTACATATTTTCGACAACTTCACTAAATGAAACTTAAACTAATTGCCAATACCCCTTTGTCTTAATCCACATGAGCTACTAAAGAAACCATATGGAAATCCATTAATAAGAATGAAAAACCGCACTGTAGTTATGCAATGCTCTATCTAATCTTGCCATCTCTTCCCAAAGCCACATCTCTTCAACAAGTATAACAAAAACTCCCAATTACCATGATTATAGGTCTTCTCCAAGTCCAATTTACACTATAGCCCTGGTTCCCCATATCTAATTCAACAACCCAAACACTCATTCGCCACCAATACGAAACCCATAATTTTTCTGCCTCGAATAAATACATTCATTGAACTTGAAACAATCTTAACCCAATATCAATTTCAACCTGTTCGCCGAGACCTTTGATATAATTTTATACACACTAAACTAAAAGGACAAAAATCCTTAATCTCCACTGCACCAGCTTTGTTAGGTATGAGAGAAACAAAAGTAGCATTGAAACTCTTCTCAAACTTTGCTAGCTATGAAACTCCTTTAAAACTTCCATAATGCCTTTTTTTAATACCTCCCAACACTTCTTGAAAAAAGCCTAGAAAAACCACTAGGTCCTAGAGCCTTGTCCCCATTAAAATTTCTCACCACCTCCAACACTTCACTTTTCTAAAATTCTATTTCCATCCAATTTCTTTCATCCTCATCAATTGAAAGGAATGAAAGACCATCCAACTTTGGTCTCCAATTACTGTTCAACATACAACTATTTATAAAAGTTGATGATATGTTCCTTTATTTCTGCAGAATCAGAAGTCATGTTCCAATTTACAAATAGGGACTCTACCGAGTTGTCTTCTATGCGAATTTGCCAAACGAAGAAAGAAATTAGTATTTTTCTCTCCCGGCCTTTGACTTCTGTCTCCAACTCTCTAGAGTTATCTTCATTCCTCAACCTTCAATTTTGCCAAACAATTAAAGGTCTTTCCTCTACAATCATATCCAGCTCACAAAGACCATCCAACATCTCCTTCTTCTGCTTCGCTACATGAGCTCCAAAGAATGGTTTCTTTCAGAAATCTAGGTGATTCATTTTGAAATATGACTAAACAATGAAGAGGAAGAGTTGACTAGAGACCAAAGAGAGCCAGCACCATCTCCTTGTGACAAAAGGAATAAACATTTCACTGCAGATTCAAATGGATCACATCCATTGGAAGATTTTATTTTTATTTTTCCTGACTGATCAATGGGTTAAAGTAATTTTGACATTTTTGACTAAATTGTGCAGTCATATAAAAATAGTTCCATAATTCTTTGATTACTTGAGTATTAGAAAGAGTATCCAAACTGAGAATGTGAAATACAAGAAATGATGCTGGAAGAAAGATCATATCCAACAATTCATAACCAAAAAAAAAAAAGGATCATATCCAATGCAGTTCCGTTATAATTAAACAACGATTAACTTTACATAAGATGTTGGAACAAGAGAACCTACCGACAGCCATGAGTGTGCCAGTACTTCTTTCCACCTCCTATAAGCACATAGAGATTCAAAAAATAAATTAATTGTGCATCCCATTCAAAACAAAACACGCAGCAATAATACCTACTAACCTGAACCATCAATTGGCGAGTACGGCGTAGGCTCTCAGTGATACTTTCAGCAGCAGATGTCATTCCAGCTTTTGTCCTGAAAGACGTGTACAAACCCAAGTTAAGAATAGTGACTATTTTGTTCATGTTCATAAAACTTGCCATAAATTACAATGACTGCACCGAATCTGGATATAAAGCATTCATACTTACTGCAAGTTCCGTCTGCGAATTGTGGACTCTTCTCCACCACCCAAAAGTTGTTCTCTCTGCAATTAACACAACAACATGAAATCATACCTCATTCCAAGCCTCTCTCTCATAAGCATTGCATATGTCAATAATTGCAAGCTTTTCACAAAATGAGAAACGTTAAATATGGGGTATCAGATAAACTACCAGAGAAAAAATCGTTTTTAATGACTACCATTTTAATAGCGTAATTTAATATGGAAATGATTACCTCTTCCTGAGCAGCTTTCCTCATGTTAGCCTTTGCTTGCAAATTGGCATTCCTTAGACTCAATCGCAAACTGCAAACAAAGCCCATGATCGAAAATCACGAAACTATTCATACATGAAAATCCATTATATGGAAATTAATAAATCAGGCCGTTAGTTGCTTGCGCATAAATTAAGGAAAATAAAATAAAACGTAATCTTCCACTCAATGCATCTATTTTCACTCAGTTGGCTTGAAAGCTCAATTATTTTCAGGCAATTCAGGTTAAAGAATTCAATATAATTCTCCGAATTTTCGTTCCCCATTTCCTCCATTTTTTCTGAGCAACCAAACAGACGGTACAATTTGTTCACATGGCGAGAGAGAGAGAGAGAGAGAGAGGAATTGTACTTTTGGGATTGGCTCTTCCAAGAGTGGAGCAAAGCCGTTGCTGATTGGACTTCATGATCGGAGGGCAACTGTGGCGCAAGAAGATCGAGCTTGAACTGGAGCGAAGAGAGCAAAGCCAAGCCGTCCTGCGCGAGCCCATGCAATCTCGGCAGCGAATTCTTCTCCTCCCTCGATTTCCCGTAATCTTCGATCGCCTTTATATGCTCTTGGGTTCGACTATACGCTTCGTCCCACTCCTTCTTCGCCTTCTCCACTGCCTCCGCTACCTTGTCCATCCAGATCTCACCACCTTTCGCAATTACGTCTGTCGGGTTGCCGAGAAAAATGTGGGAAAATAAAACGAGAAATTAAAAGAAAAGCACCAAAAATGAACTAAGCGCACCGTTTTTTGTGCTTTTGTAGTGGGTACTCGGTGAAACGTATATTTTGCTTGTCTCTTCGAATGTCGGGTTTTTGTCAGAGCGCGCCACGGAGATTTGCTTTTGGAGGTATTGTCAGATTCTGAATGGACAAAAATGTTGCTCCGAACATCTCCGGTAGCAAGCAAAATAGCTACTTAAAAAGTACAACTATTTATTTTAGTTATTATTTTTTTTATTTTATTTTCAACAAATTTTTTATTCTATTCTCTATTTGCTTTAAAATATTTTTTTTTATTTTTTTTATTATATTCTCCCAAACACTCAATTAATTAATGTGTTAAATTTTTTTGATAAATGTGGGATTGGGAGCACAAAAACCCCCCATTATTTCAAGCAGAACAGTGGACAAATTACAGAAAATATTGTGATATGTTCAAATGAGAGAAACCCACAACTCAAATGTGATATGTTCAAATGCAGAGTAGTGGATGAGTTGCAGAGAATAGTCTGCTGGAGTTTGGGAACCCACAATTCAAACCAATGAACTCTAGTTACAGAAATCCAATATAACGAGAATCATCCACCAAAACATCACAAATAGAAATCCAACCCACAACCCAATATACTGAGAATCATCCACCAAAACATCACAAATAGAAATCCAACCCACAACCCAATATACCGAGAATCATCCAACAACTTCATACCTAAATCAATTGAAAAAATAAAAAATAAAGGATGAAACTCACATTTGGGGATGGGCAATCCGGAGCTCTACCTGCAATCGCTACTCTTTTTCCTCTCCTCTGTCGCACGGTGGTCGGAGTAGCAACGCAGTGGTGCACAGCGCCAAATACCCAACACTCTCTTGGTATTTCGTTCTCTCTCGCCCAGGTCTCTCTCTCTCTTTCTCAAGCTCACTCTTTCTCGCTCATCAGCTCTCTGTCTCTCTTAAGCTCACTCCACTTTTTTCTCGCTCATCAGGTCTCTTTCTCGCCCAGCTCACTCTCTCTCAAGGTCATGTATATTTTTGTCGAAGAGTGGATCAGAGAGGAGGAAAAAAGAAGGGAGAATCAGCAAAAGGGGAAGAAGTGAGGAAAACAGAGAAGAGAGAATCAGGTGTGCGTAGAGGAAAAAGAAAGAAAGAAAAATGAATAAACAAATGCCAACCGTTTCTTTTTTATCAATATTTTATTATTTGTAGAATGAAGCCTATTTATTGTTCATTCTATAGTAAAAATTAGCAAATTAGAGTACTCACATTGGCTCAACAAAGTAACTAAAACTGTAGCAAAAATTTTACAAAAAACTCCTACATCCGGCTCAGCAAAATACCCAATATTTTGCTGAGCTGCTACAGTGCTCAGCAACTTTGCTGAGCACTGTAGCTCACCAAACCATTTTTTAACTAACAAAATAATTATCTCTCTCTCCTCTCTCCTCTCTCCTCTCTTCTTTCTTTTCTTTGTTTTTTATCCTGCACCTTTCTTCTCTCCGGCTCCTTCTTTTCTCCTTTATTTTTTTTTTCCTGCACCTGCTTTCCTCTTTGGTATTTTTTTTTTCAAGTATTCCTCTTTGGTATTGAATGCTTCATTTTTATTTTTTTTTAAAAAAGACCTTTAGAAAAAGATAGAATTTTTTAAAAAAATGACCATTATGAAAAAAATGAATTTTTAAAAATATGATCAATAAAAAATGACAAATTTTAAAAAATATAACTGTTAGAAAATGATAAGGTTTCAAAAATATGATTGTTAAAGAAAGAATAAAGAAAGAATAAAAAAAGAATAGATAATGAATATTTAAATGAAATGGTAAAAATTATTAGCTAAAATATTGAGCCGGATGTAGGTTTTTTTAAAAAGTTGTTAGCTAAAATGGAAAAAGTGAAGTTTTAGCTAAAATTTGGCTAAACATTTGCTGAGCCCAATGTGAATGCTCTTAGCTAATCTGCTGGAGAAGAAAAAATACTGAAAATAGTCATTTAAGACTTTTGACTAGTCTGGAGATGCTCAAGAGAGTAAGTTTAAAGGGTAACTCTAGGAATACGTGGGAAGTTAAACTGGGGATCTAGAATCAGAAAATCCTCAAAGACTCTTTTATTATTTCTTTCCCATTGTACTCCTTCACTGGCCTTGTTCTTTGGATACCCGCTTTGAGTCATGAGAAATGTACACGAACCCTTTTTTACACTTCTAAAAGCATTAGCAGCAGCTTCCCTTCAACTTTTTTATAATGTAGGAAACAGAACCATTTTTTAGTTCCCTATATAAATGCACTCCACAGCAGCTTCCCTTCATCTTTCTTTATATGAATTAAATACTATTTAAATTAAATGCTAGAAGAAAGAAAGAGGAAAGAGAAATTATTTAAATATTGTTTTAAACAAATGGTAGAGAAGAGAGAAAGGAGAGAGAAAGTTTTTATATTAAAATAATGTTAAGGGAACCATTTTTTGTTCCTTAGATGAAGGGAACCAAAAGTGGTTCCCTTGGTATTTCTATAGTTTAGGGAACACTTAGGAAAGCTGCTGCATGGACTTTTTTGTGTTTTTTTAACAATTTTCCCTACACTAAGGAAGGGAATGAAATTTAAGGGAAGCTGCTGCTAATGCTCTAAGTGTCTATTCTTTAATATGACAGTAGCAAAAAGAGAGTAAACAAATGGGATTAAAAAAAAAGTTATATTAAGAAGTTGACATGACAACTGCCAACACTTTCAGAATGTAAAATTGAGAATTTGTATAACATTTTTCTTTTCTTAATGGACTCCAATTCTTGCTCGAATTACAGCCAATTGAGAGAGTCCAACAGCCAATTGAGAGAGTCCAAATAAGATTTACCTGCTACATACTTCATGTTGCACAAGCAAGTAATCCAATCAAGACCCTCTCATTAGAATTTAGGTTCTCAATAGAATTTGGATCCTCTCCGGTTCGGAGAAGAGCCAGTCATTTATTGTTGACAATTTTACCTTCATAAAATAAAGAACCGGCTCCTCTCCGATTCATTTGAACTGGAGAGGGTCATAGTCCCTGTCATTAAAGGATTGGGCTGGCTGCAATTCAATCAACTAGTTAGAGTTCCTCCTCTCTCTTTTTTAAGCAGAGAAGTTGAGTGTTAAACTTGGAATTTTCTGTTCTAATTTTCACCAATCCTATCTATCACATCACAACCAAAGATTACCCCAGCACAAATAATTATAAGAGAACCCGGTTCAAATCAACTCAAGATTAATTAATTGAGATCAGTAACTGAAACCTTCATCCCAATATATTAGGCTTGACTATTTAAATACTTTTTATTAACTAATTGGAGTTAGTTGCATGAAACGATGGTTATAAAAGATGGAGAAAGAAAAAAGAAAAATGGAAAAAATGATACCATTAATATGAAGCTTTATAATTAGTTACCAATCATCGGAACCCCCTGTGAAAACTCAATTGTCCATGCTAAGAATAAAAGGAGTTCATGGAAGTGGTGCATCTTGCAGGTAGATGGGCAACTCCTAGAGGAGACCTGTTATTTTTTACATCAATATGCGCTCCTTGCAAGCCATGTTAGGCCTAGCAAAAGTTCAAAACCTGTCCGAAGTAGTCGAAAACAAAGTCCAAAAAGAAGTGAACAAGGAAAGAATGGGAGAAGTATAACTCATGAAATAAGAAGAAATTTATATACATCTGGCATTACTGACAGTAAGATTAGATGTCAAATAACAACAAAATCTCACCCCATTTACTGGGGGTGAGGACCTTAAACAGCAAGTGGAGCGACAGACATCAAAAAGACAAAATTGCTGCAGCCACTGCCAGACCAATTTCACAGCCTGCTGCTTTTGTCAATGAATTACATCCAGTAACATAGCAAGGCCAACTACCTCGTTCTTCTGACCGCCTAGCTATGGGTGGCACAAAATGGGGGATCAAGGGCTGCAGCGTCATGAACACACAGGCACAGGCACACTTTCTATGGAGATGGATGTGCCAAAATTTCTGTGCTTACCGTCAGCCACATTGGTCAGTTGAAACCCTTGATTAGAAAGCTGGTTGATGAGAAGAGTTTCCAGTTGGCAAGCCAGACTCTTTCCTGGGACTAAGAAATAGATGAAAGTTGCATTCTCCATCCCTTCCTTTGATCGATGTGTACGGACTCGGCCCTCAAGATCATCCGTCTATAGCAACAGTTTTTGAGAAAGACGATTTAGATAGGTGAGAGTTATAACATAAAGATATTTCACAGCAAAAAAAGAAGAAGAAGAAGAAGAAGAAGAAGATAATCGGATTAATAATTGGCGTCACTAAAATAGCCTTGATGAAGAGTGAAGACAAATACATTGCACCAGATACTGGACAACGGTTGCTCAGGTCATCTTGGTGAAATAGCAGTACAGGTTGTGGTTTGGTGTAATTAATCATCTTGAGAAAAGCTTAGGGACAACTTTCTGAGTATGAACTCATACTTGATAAAATAAATGAATATCAAAAGAAAAGTACCTCTCCGACATATAATTTCTTATCGGGTCTAAGCATCACATAGACACTTGAAGCACCTATTGTTGATGGAGGTGGCTGTTCCCTAGCATCAATTAGGACACAGCGTACCTCAGCAAATTCTAATATTTTTTTCATCTTGTAGAGCTCAATCAGCTTCTTCTGACATATTACCGTGACAGCATTCTCAACTTCCTTTTGTAAAACTTCCACTTGGTTCGTTGACTTTTTCCTATTAAAGGCAGCTTCTTGTCTAATCCTACTCAATTCAAGATGGGATTCATCAGAATGATTAATAATCGTGTTAGAACAAATTTCTGCTTCTGTGTCATTTCTTCCAGAAAGAACTTCTTTTGCATAAACTGAAAGATACAGGCCTTCAGCTCTTCGGATTATTGTTTCAGGCATTCCTTCCTTTTTGGCTGTTTCAAATGCAAGGCTTTCTCTACATATCCCATCTATCAACTTCCAAGTTGGTTTTGTTTTGCCATCAACATATACTGTTCCCATTGCTTTGTAAACCGCGTTCTTGGTATTGAGTGGCAAAGTAAATATTCCATGCAAGTGAGTGGATACAATACCCAAACAACCAATTTCATCAAGAGTTTCAATGACGCTCCCTGCGATACAAGTCCCTTTTGCGGTTTCTGTTCCTCGGCAAATTTCATCTATAAGCACAAGGCTTCTTTTAGTGGTTCCAGCAATAATGGACCGAATTTCTGACATTTCTACCTGAGATATTAAAACCAAGGTGAATTGGAGAGAAACGAATGCCAGTAATTTCAAAAACTCTTGAGAAATCAATGGTAGAGTTAAAAGTTATGTTCAAATCTTTTTATGCTTGGATGGCGATGTACAATAGTACCATCACTTCTCTAATTTTTTCAGAATTCTTGGACTTGTGTTCTTTTTCTGTCTAATTAGGGGTCTCGTATCTTCCCGTGTGCTTGGGTTGTGCCCCTCCGTGCTTTTAATGAGATTAAATTACTTATCAAAACATAAGAAATCAAAGGGGTAGGCTACAAGAATTATGGTTCACCATGTTGCTCTACCAATCATCATAGAGCTAGACGAGAACATATTTGCTCTGATAACAAGAGGAAATATGATGCAGCAAAAAGACACAACTTTGCTATCCAGTTGACAAATTAATTAGAGTATAGAGAGGTGGATCCGACAACAATGCTAAAAAATAAAAAATAAAAGCAAGAAAATTGAAGTTGGAATCTACAATTATAATTTTCTAGCCTTCAAGAAACCAAAGAAAGACTCCATTGCCAAAACACCACATATACCAAGATATTTAGAACTTCAGAATACCTAAACAATTAGAAAAATATTTAATGCTTTACCTGAAATGAACTTTTCCCATCGGCAGGACTATCATAAGATTTCATGTGAAGCATGATTGAATCAAATTGAGGAATCAAGGCTGACTCTGCAGGCACCATAAATCCACATATTCCAAGTAAACCAGCAGCGCAGATTGATCGAAGCAAACTTGATTTACCACCCCCATTAGGTCCTGTCAAAAGAAACAATGATTGCATATCAACTGTATTGTGTACAGCACTGCCTTCTGCTACATCAAACCAATATGGCGATAGGCCAATTATCTTCATCCCATATGCTCCATCTAATGGCTTTACATCCTGCATTCAACGCATCAATATGTGAGACACCACCATGTAAGAATGTGATGATGATGGTTTCTATATATTAAATGACAGATGTAGTACTTCTAGTATAAAAGACTCAGCAGTAACCCAGGCAATTCAACATTATGTCCAAACATGTAAACCAATGAAGCACAGGTCATTTAATGAGCAGCACATTTTAAATAACAAAGACATAAAGAGCTCTCCATCCCTCTTCCTCACACATCTTCTCATCCTAAGCTATCTCATGACAATCCTGAGAAAGTAGTGCAAATATGCTGTTCAAAGACAGTGATACTCTCTCCTCCAGTTCTATCTCTGTGAATATTAACTGCCCTATCTTTGTAAATAAATATTAACTGCACTACATATGAAAACTGTGAAGTATCACAAGACAGTAAGATATCATTCACTGCAACATATAAATAGTTCCTCTACTGGAGTATTCCAACAATTTATCATATTCATCAAAAGCCTACACTTCCATGTCAGTTAATAGGACAAGGCACCATCTCTTGTAAATAAGGATACACCACAAACACATGGGATCTATAATTCACACCTTCAATATTAACATGGACAAATGGGAAGACACCAGTTTCATATATCTAGCATGGATCCGTCATGATTACAAGCTAAAAATAGAAAGAAATTCAATAATGAGATTGCGTTTTGTTTAAAAATCATCATTGCAATAAACAAGAACATATAAATTTTGAAGTAAAGATTGTGATATTTATCACAAAACATATGGTAAATAGGATTACTATCACTAGAAGGTATCATATAATATTCACTCAGCCATATGTTGATTTGTTGAATACAACCTCGGACCCATGGGACTTTGCAAGAGTGGGAAAAACCCATTTCCTCCTTCTCCCTTCACTGCAAAATGTCAATCAAACAAAATTAAAATACAGACAGCAAGTTTAATGAAAGACTAGTGGTGATTAAAACAAAATATTACATCAAGAGCTAAAAATTACACAACACAAACTTGTTAGGACACAGAAGATGAAAAAGTTAACAAATTTAAGCATAATGAATTTTGACCAAAGGTTGAGTTGGACCTCAGTTGCAGCTTTTGTGTAAACCAACCAACCAACCATAAGAACCTTCAGCTAAAGTGCAAACAGTATGCATATAAAAAGTGTTTCCATTAAGTTGGATCATTTTTATGATTAAATTGACAATTTATACAACTCAATTAAAACCTAATAATATAAATATGCACTGATGCTACATATTAATTTTTATTGTTTTCTTAATTCCTGCAAAGTTCACAGGCTGATTGAATATTTTAAGCTGATTCTCAAATACGCAAAGACTAAATTGATTTCAAGCCAACTCTTTCCCAACCAAGTTGTACACCAAGGTACAAGACACCCTATATATGTCAGCACCCTAATTCTTCTAACTCATAAGTAAACATAAAGTCTGTTAAAGAAAGCAGAAGCTTTATTATTACAGGTATGAAAGTAATAGGTGAGATGAACTACTGTCACAGATATGTAAGTAATGTTGCAAATACTTATTAAAGATATGTGAATCCAACCTCACATGAGCAAATAATGCCTTTGCAACAATAAGCAACATGGAAGCAAAGACAAGGATATTAATTTTAGATTGTAATTCAGAAGAAAGTCCCCTCAATAATTCCAAGACCTTCAGTTTTGCCTTGGCACCTGCCTCATGGTACCTAAAACAAAAAACAAATAACTTTATCCATTATAAAAGATGTAATTAAATACATAAAGCAAGTATTTTACTGAGGAGAATCATTATAATAACTTCCATGGCTTTATGTGGGTAAGCACACCTTGTTAAAGCATCCTCCACCTTCCATGTGGTATACCATTCCTCTCCAACCTTTTTACCTCTCGAATCTGAAGCAGGTTTAAGCTGTTTGATTTGTTCCTCCCCAGGAGTCCCAGCCCATACAGATGGTGCAAACCGTTTGCCCTTGAACCAAACAGCTTCATGCTCTCGAGCGTATAAAATTTCTCCCTTTGGACCTCCAAGAGGGGCTGTGGAAGCTTTTATTCTAGAAATTATAGGGACGAAATCTTCAGTGACCTGCAAATAACTGCCCGTAAATAAAACCATAGACATATAACACATATACAATTAGAAAAGTATAAATGTTAATAAAAAACGATGAAAAGGGGACTCACAGGAATATAACAACATAGCTTGCATATTTGTAATACTGATCTATGGTGAGAATATAATGATTTCATTTGATTTTCAAACACAAGAGTGGCAAATGCAACAACATGCATAGTGTAGCAAGTGCAGTAGTACAAATCTGGAAGCTGTACCCATACTTGCTGTGTGTCACATACAGATACTTCTTCTATGTTCCCCAATATGAATATGCCATTTCCTACCCAATACAGATACATTTTTTTTTTCCGCTTTTATTTTAAAACTTAGATATGTATTGGATGAAGAATATATATGAATTATTTCCAAAATCATAATATAAATGTAAGAAGAGTTTATGACATGGATTTGACCCTTTTAATGGTAACATTATCTTATTTCTGGACACAGATGGAAAATGCACGCAAAATTAATTTAGAATAGCTTACAACTACAATGTTTATAGTACACACATACACACATACAAGATTCATCATATTGCTGTATCCATATAGTATTGTACTTATAACATGTATCCATATCCATGTTTCACAAATAATGACAAAAATACAAGAATTGAAGGCTAAATATTTGGACAAGGAAACCACAAAAAGAAATATTTTGTAATAAAATTAGGCAAGGAAGTGGATACACCCTGAAAACAACTGAGCAAAAAAATACACGTATAATGAAGAAACAATGTCAATATCAAATGATCTTCTAAGAATTATTGGATTACACAGAAGGTATGATGGATGTTGACCTTACAGAGCCGAACCACCTTAATTTTGTGTTCTTTCTTTCTCAATCTTCTCTTCATTTGTTTCTTATTTCAAATTTCAACATGGGATCAGAGTATGCCTATTGGACCTTGCTTGAATCTCTTTACTAGCTTCATTTCCCTCTTGTCGTGATTTCAGTCATCACTTTTTCAATCAACTATCACTATCTACCTCCTTTTTCTTTTCATATCTTCCCTACGATTTTTTTTTTTATGAATAATAATTTTATTTAAAGAAAAGAGCGAAGCCCTCGTACACAAAAAGTATACAAGATAGCCAATCACCCTATAAGCTTATACAATCTAAAAAATTAACCAGATCTACCAAGTCCAATGAGGAAAAATTAGGAACATATACAACAGCCCAATCCAATAGGGATCTCAAAGAAGAGGATTTTAAAGAAAGAACGTTGAACTCGCAATTCTCAAAGAGATGAAGACTCCTTTCTCTCTAAATGCTCCACATTAAAAAAGCAGGAATTACTTTTCAGAATGCTTCTTTGGGATGTCCTCGCCCCCAGATCTTCCAACAATGAAGCAACTCTAGGATGTTGCTAGGCATCGCTCATGAAACTTTGAATAAGTTGAGAACCAAGTGCCAGAAATCATTAGTGTACTCGCAATGAATGAGAATGTGATTTATAGTATCCTCATTCTTTTTGCATAGATAACACCACTTAACAAGAGAGAAATCCCACCTTCTAAGATTATCAATTGTGAAGATTCTGCCCTTGGTTGTTGTCCATAAGAAGAAAGCAATGCGTGGAAGGGCCTTAACCTTCCAAATACTTTTCCAGGGAAATGAACAATGCTCTCCAGTTTGTAATGTTTTATAATAGGTCCCACTTCGAAACCATGATTAACAACTGGGGTCCACAACATACTATCAACTTCCTCTAACTAGGTTTTTGAGGAGTATAATAGATTGAGAAATGAGTCAAAAGATTCTAGCTCCCAATCCTGGATTGCCCTAATGAAACTCAGATTCCAATGGAAAGAAGAGCTGGAGGGATCCAGGTAGTCTGGCACTAAGGCCTCTTTGTTATAGCCTATTGGATAAAGTTATGGACATAAGTACTTAAGAACCACTTCTCTGCACCACATGTTATGCCAAAAGCGAATGCCGAATTCGTCCCCAACCTTGAAGGAGACAAGATGGGAGAAAAACCCCAACCCATTATTCCTTCAAAGACTCACCTCGTAAAGCCCTCTAACTTCCTTATGCGGTACCTCCCTTACTGCGACTAAGTCATATTTTCAAAGGTTGACCTTCAATATTTCTTGACTAGGAAATATTTCCACTTCTTCATGCATTTTCCACTCCTAACGTCATAAGTTATAGTAAAAGATCTAATTACATTAACATCACTGTGACATCTTCAAGAAGGTTCTATTGTGAATTGATCATTGAGGGGAAGTTCCCGTTCTAATGGTACTTATTTTTATGTGCCTCTAAAGCACATCCAATTTGGTGTCATAAATCAAGTTTTGGCTTTATTGGCTGTATTATTGAACTACACCTTTTTGAAAGACAACTTCAAGCTTTCAAATTCAAATGTTTTAAGTTGTGCATCTCACCATGGATTCCATGCACAAGTTGAGACATAGTGTTGAAGTATGATTTACTTATCATTTCAAAATGAGTAAATCAAGGGAGTAGTTGTTAAAAGTACATTATGAGATTATATCAATTAATTATATGGAGTAACTTTACTTAACCCCCATAAACTTTCATTACTTTGCAATTACTCCTCCAAAATTCAAAAACTCTCAATTTAATATATCGAACTTTCAATTTTTTGCAATCTCACCTCTGTCCTTAAGGTTTGTGGTTAAATTAGATAGTCAAAGGGTAAAATGTAAGGCATCTGTTAGGATTTTCAATTAAATCCTAATAAATAGGTGAGATTGCAAAAAATTGAAAGCTTGATACACTAAATTGTGAGTGTTTGAACTTTAGGGGGGTAATTGCAAAAGTGAAAAAGTTTAGGAAAGTTAAGCGAAGTTCTCCCTAATTTTATTGATTCGATATCCTAATATCATAAATTAAAAGTCAACTTTCTATTTCAAATTGTATAAATTCCGTTATAAGAAAGGGTTCATTGAATTGTTTTATTATCTAAGTCAACGATAAAAAAAATGTAGCCACTTGGGCTTTATGTATGGTGGGTGTCAGTCTCTAAGGCTGAACCGCCTTAAGTCTTTGTATTCTTTCTCTCCATCTTTTCTTCATTTTTCTTTCTATTTCAAATTTCAACAATATTCAATCATGACAAGCAAAGTTTTGAGTCTGGGGGACCTACTGCTAAAGATAAGGCCTCAGCTGCCCATTGAACTTCTGCAAATTCTTCCTCTATATGGATCTTCTTCACACGACCTTTCCAAGAAGACTCCATATCCTCAAAAAAGTCACTGGGAATGACAGAAGAGGAACTAATTTTTTGATCACTTTCACCATCTAGAGAGATCATTTCACCAATTTGACCTGAAGCCCACGCACATTCAGTAACCTGGAAGAAAACAAGGCCGGTTAAAATAATGTGCTAAAAAAGGATGAGCTAGGCAGAAGAATAAGAAAGACATATTGATAACATCAACTTTGAATTATGCCTAATATTCAGACCTGCAACGGTAATTTAATAATCCAACAATCATCAAATTAAAGTTTACTGTTCATGAAATTAGCACAAGTAAATAGGACCCACAAATACTGAAGACTGGAAAAGTGGCATGTTTTATGTTGAAACGATCACTTTGGTCAACGACAATGACTAATAATCAACAAAACATTTGAGTACTCCCAGAATTATTATGAAAGATAGAATAAAAATGGTGGAAAGAGGAAGGTTTCACATTTTTTAAGCAGCCATGTCAGTTGGTCTGGGTTGAGGTTTGCATAAGCTCAGCCCAAAGGAAAATTTCTCGTCCAAGCTCAGCAAGGCCTGAGGTGAGTTATTATAAGCCTGAGCTAAGCCCATAACACGGGCATGCTCGGGGTTGAGTCTTGGCCAACCGCTGAATATCATTACCAAAGGAATCAATGGGTATTAATGCACAAAACAGCCTAATCATGAGTTGAACCAATTGTAATGTCCTAGTTTGAAGCCTTCAATGATATGCTCAGTCACTTGCAAGAAGAATAACAATACTCCTAAACAGAAAAGCACAAGTAGGATCTTGAAAAGGTGCAACTTGAATAATGGAGTCCATACCGATGGCAGTAACACTTTTTTTTAATCCAAAACTCTCAGTAGCACAAAGTGTTCTTACAACATTTCACAAGGTAATAAAGCAACATTGCCATGGTTCATTGATTAAAAGTGATAAGTGCAATTTGTCAATTTTAGAAATCCCCATTCATTTATCTATAATATGCCCATTTCATACCACATGAATTACTGTTTCTTTTTCCCCCAATAGAATACACATACGATGGAAGTGCAAAAACAATCTACAAAGCCAAATTCTCCTACTTACCAATATGTCAAAGTCAATTTTTAACCCAGTTGCCACCCATGTCGGATCCATCAACAATTTCAGGATTTCCTTGAGCTCAGAATTTTTATACATGTGCAATATTTCATCAAGTACATTTTTTATTCTACAAAACTCAATATGATTGGCCTCCCTCTGTTCAAGTAGCTTCACAAGCTGCATAACATACAAAAAGGCAAACCAAAAATCAAACATAATAGGCACACAACATATTCACATATAGACAAGCATTTACACATTGTCAAAAAAAAAAAAACTTAAGGGGAAGAGAGAGAGAGAGAGAGTTCAATAATTACATTTTCAAACCAAATTGTTAAGAGGATGTGAGAATATGAGAGATTTGCTTCAAAATTATTGGCATACAATTACATTGCATCAGATTGCAGTTCATGGTAATGATTTCCGGAAAACTATTAAGTTTTCAAGCAATCAATAGAATAGTTAATGTCAACCAACGAATTAAAACTGTAGGGGCAAGGAATGACTAGTAAAATAGAGGACTACGCTGATGGAGAAGAATTTTAGATAATCCAAAGATCCACATTGTGTTGCTGAGCAACTGAAACTTGAAATGATGATGGCATTCCACAATGTATCGATAGTTATTCTTTTTCTTCTGATTTCTATCCAAATGTTTTTTTTTTTTAAGTAAAAAGTTTATGCTTTCAAAAATTATACAAAATTTCTATACAATAGAATAGAACTTCTATACAAATTTAATAGTGAGTTAATGGTATTTTTACAAACTGTTTTATCCTAGTTATGACATTCCTTTCAGTATGGTTACCAACACTGTTGGTATCATCAAATCAGTTCCATTACAACCTCTGCTCCTTTAATTCTTGTTTGAGATGTGAACCCTGAGAACTTCCAATCACGACTTAAACTCACTCACAACTTGGTGGCCTTTTTAAGATAGAGCTTACTGTGATGAGAGGGACTAAAGCACAAATGAACTGACCAAAAGTAGCTTTTAGAATAAACCACTAACAATCTTCTACTACACCAAGAAAATTACCATAGATCAAGTGCATACAACCTAAAAAGAGGAAATGTAAGCAATAATCATTTCAAAGATCAAGTGCTCAAGGTTTCTTTACAGTTACCGCCAAAAATCAAAATCTGTAAAATGCAAGCATAGATTACAGGAATTTACTCATCTTCCACTAGATGACAAAACATATGGTTGTGCTTTCTATTAATATCACCAAGCATAATGAGGAAAGAAATTTGGTTGCAACAATATTTCATAGAAACTAACAAAAAGAAGCTCAAGATAAACCATGTGTAGGCATTTTTGTATAAAACCCATTAATAAAGTAATTGGAATACAACCTTTGCAGATGAAACGCAAGTAAACTCGGGAATCGAGCACGCTACATTGCTCATAAGCTTACAAGTTGCTGCCCAAACAAATACAACTTAGAGAATATTCAAATATGAGATAAAATACCAGAACAGTACCACATGGAAAAGGAAAAGAAAAGACAAAAAACAATCTCAGTGATCACATGGTAAATTGGCTATGAGAACTGACTCAAACAAAAGTTTTTTTTAAAAAAAAAAAAAAGCAGGAAAATATAAGGTTGATATTTCAAAAATCTTTAATTGTGTGCGCAACCTCATATGAAGGTTATACCAGGTTAGTGGTTTCTCCTTCTGTGACTCTTCTCACTTTGAAATAATTTATGTGACTTGCAATTATTATGTGTTTGGTTAGTAATTCATAGGGAATCTGTTCAATAGCGAACTAGATTCAGGAAAAATTGCCAACCCAAGTATGCCAAGGAAAGAATTAAGTCATGCCTCTTATTATTTGAATTCCAGCAAGCATTTTCTGCAAGCAATCAGTTGCACTTCATAGAAGCCCCTAAAAAATAAATACTACCAAAACTTGTAAGTTACAAGTTAAGCCATTAATATGAGAATGTGGTTGAGCCAGTTAATGCATTCAAATATTGAATGCTCAACTGAAACTAGATTTTTGCAGAAACTTTAACTGTTTCAGTTTTACCTTTTTTTTTTTTGATAAGTAACTGTTTCAGTTTTACCTTTTCATAACCTATTGTTGTTTTAACAGAAGGAAAATGCTCACAAAATGTGTTAAAAGTAAAATTCAGAAGAACTTGCAAGGTTGCCCTAGGAAATTTAAAATTTCAGTAAAAATATATTTCCAAGAGTCGCACAATAGCTTGTTTTGTTATCTTTTTAATTGAAACTAGATCAACCCATCTCTCTCTCTCCCTCCCTTCCCTTCTTCCCTCCTGTTATCAGAAAATAAACCTCTTTTCGGATGAGAAACATGAATTATCTTACTTAGACTCAATTCTTGGTAATTAATAATTTAATAACAGTCCCTTTGCCACTTAGGTTTGGTTCAAGAGTTGAAGGGTTAGGGTGGGGGTTGGATGGGTCATAGGTTCCAAACTTCAAATCTTACCAAACATGAAGAAGATCCTGTGATCATTGATCAGTAAATGCTCACGTTGGGTTCTTAGCTTTTAAGTCTAAAACATTCTTGGAAGGAAAAAAAAAATAGTAAATGAAATAAAACCTGATCAAATTATCACCATGTAAATTTCTGCAGTTCATGGAGAAACTAATAAATTAAAAGAGTGCTACTTTAGCTCATATTCATTTACAGATTTCTCATCATATAGAAAGGTACAACACAACTCACCTTGAATTGCAGATGCAATCTCATAAGCAGGAGGGTTAAGAAGAAGATCTTTTATATACCTACGAAATAAACAAATTATTGGAACTAAGGAAGAAGAGTTAACCCTAATATGTTGCAGAATGCAGAAAACAGAGCTAGAACAGGTAATTTTATTGCCATATGAGCATGTGAATATCAATTATGGAATGGACATGAGCGTAATGTTTTTTTATGAAAGAGAAATTGTTACCATAAAGGCATAATACAAAGAAAACAATATAGAATTCATGGGCTGCATTTGAAATAAACATAAAGATTGGCAATTTAAACACAAAGGAGACAACTTTTAGAAAGCCTTTATTACTATGTAAAGAGCATTCATCAAGATTGATATCAAAATGAATTAATTAACTATCATTCACAAATATCACATTGCCAACACTAAGGGAAAAAAAAAATTTTATAAGTAAGCTGAAATTTTATTTAAAAAAAAGCGTAAGGCGCCCCTAAGTACACTAGAAGTATACAAGAGGAAACCTAAACAGAAAAGGAAGAAAACAGAAAATAAACCCCAAGCCCCCACCACAACACCCCTAAACCCGCAAGCACGATCTATTTTTAACCCTGCTAGACCCAATACTTCCCACATCAAAGTTAAGGGAACATTCTAAATTTTTTTTCGTTCCCTCCAACCCTTTGGTTTTACAAAAGAGCCCCCTTCGTCCACAAACACACCCTCCCGCTTATGACCCTCCTCGATGTCGCTCAACAGATCAATGAAGCCTTTCTCATTATCCCCACACGAGATACCCAAAAAAGGAGCGATCGCCAATGCATCAGCCACGGCCTCTGGGTATCCAATAGCCTCCAAGACCCCATCCTCAAACTCAACCCCATCCTCTGAGATGTTCCACGGTAGCTCAAAAACTTCCCTAGGCACTTGACCCCTCTCAGATAAAATCCCAGCAGATTGCCCAGCCTCCGAAGTGGAACCAACAGCAGAGGATTGTCCAGGCTCAGGAGACCGACGTGAAGCCCCGCCACTTGGCCGAGGCATGAGAAAGCCCCGCCGGAGCATGCCCTTCGCCGGAGAAGAAAGAACCAGAGACTTACCGGCCTCGTCAGCCGAAGCTCGAGAAGCCCCTGGAGCCCGTAAAACCACCTCCTTGGAGCCCGTACACCCACTAGACTCAAAAGCCGAGAATAACCCGGAAGACCCGCCAGAAACCGAGCTCTGACCACCCACCAGCGGCACAGAGCCAGGGGCGAAGCTTATCAGGTCACCCGCAAACTGACCCATATCCATCTTCGACGCTCGCTTGACCTTGTGCTGGCGGTTGTAGAAGTGCAGAGGCTTGGTCGGCTTCTGGGGAGAACCAGCCGCCGGAAAGTTTGTAAACCAATATGTCAATATACCTAGTTAGTTTACAACCACCTTCCCATTCTCAACACTCGTTTCTGCCCAATAAATAACTATATTTCTCTCCAGTAAACCATTTTTTCTTTTTTCTAAATCTATAAAATGTATTTGATTTAAAAACTTAATCTAATATTCAAACATACATATAAACAAAGAAACAATTTGTTTGTACCACAAATCAGGCTAGCCAAGAGAAAAGTGTGGCAGGGGTAGATGAAGAAGTAAAATCAGTCAAACTCACATATCAATATGCCTAATTTCAGCTTTAAGGTCAACAGGATGCTCAATCCATCAAAAGGCTGGTATCTGGTGCCATCAATAAATTCCAAAACAAGCACAAAGGAGCAGCTCCCCAAACTGCAACTTACTACCAAATTTTTCCATGCCAACGAGAAAGAACCTCAAAAACTAAGGATAGAAAAACTCAAGACACCCCAAATAAGGAATACGCAAAGTGCGCAACTCATAAATATTCCCCACCACCCATAGCACCAAAAATAGTTTTGAACACTGAACAAATTACTCAATAGTACGCAATCAAGGAAGCACAGCGCATGTGCAGAGGTGCGCTTGGCCACAAGAAACTATGCAAAGCAAACTGGGTTTGGAAGAACCCTCATATCCAAATTATGTAAATCATATGGTTAGCAAAAATAAACTGCGGGGTTCAATAATGTAAAATTGGAACTTTTACATCTAAGAAAATTAGATCTAGCATGAGTTTGAAATCTAGCACGAGTTTGAAAGACAAAAGTATGGACTTCTTTTGAAGTTCACCTCGAACCTCTACAAACCCATTCCACTCCATGCCCTAAAGTGATATGCTATATCATATCAATAATTCTCCAAGATTTCGCCCACTGTTACCTCTTCTTTCATTTTTACTTAAAGTAGCTATAACGGGGAATAAGGTCTAAACCTATCACTAATATAATAATACTAGCACTTAACAGTAAACAATTTTTTTTAAAAAAAAAAAAAACAGTTAACGGTAATCACATGAAGATAAACCAAAGTTCAAAAAATGTAAAGGATCAAAAACACAAATTATTACATCCAAAAGATTTAATTGATTTATTGATTAAATCTGAAGATTATAACACATTAGAAACATAGCAATTTCTGACTCACAATACAGGTAGGCCAGTGCAATTAGATGGAAGCAACACCTTCCACAAACAAGGTATTCCCTCTGTTGGTATGGCACCTGCAAGATGCAACACAAGAACATATATATATATATTTTTTTTTGATAAGTAATAGTAACGTATCGTATAAATAAAGCGCAGAGGGGCGCAACCCTAATACACAGAAAGTATACAAAGAGAATCCCTTGATTTAAAGAAAAAGAATGACAGAATGTCAAAAAATCTACAAAACTATCAAAAAAAAGACTGTGATGAACACAAGAACATATATTGTTAACATGAATTTGTTTTGTATATGATAAAATTAAAATTGAGCATTGTCTGCAAGTAAACTAACCAATTTGTGTAGCTGTTCCTAGGGTTAAAGGCTGGGGCCTATTTTCTGAAGACACAGTGACATTCCTAAATGTAACTTCATCATCAAGACCATAAAGCTCCTTTACCTATAAAATGTTTAATAAATCATGACATGTATTATTTTCAGACAATAAATTAGTAAACAAAAAGACTGGCTCAAAAGATGAGCACCAATAAAATCAATTGCAAATGAACCTTAAGCAAAAGCTCATTGACAGGATTCCCTTCAAACCATTCAAATTGTCTGGCACTACATTCTCCCCACAACAGACCTCCCTCACCAAATTCACCCCAGCGGCAAGTGCCTGTTATCAATGGCAAGGCAGAAAACATAAAATGTACCATGTGAATTCTTCTTTCTCTAATACAAATGATACTTCTATAAAACCACTTTAAAAAACCAGCATGGGTTAACTTTACTGAATAGACAAATACAATAAAGGCTAAGAGCAAATGAACATAAGCAAAATTTACTGTTTGTGAGTGAATTTAGACGTGTCACCCAAAAAAAAAGAACTAAGGTTTATTTTTGTTAACAAAAGAACCGGAAGTAATTACATTCCAAACTAGTCTAGTGCCTCTAGGCACCATAAACAGTAAATTAGCAACTGCCCTCCACGCACCACTTAGAAATCTCATAAGTTATAAACTAATAAACATGAGCTAAGCCATGGGCTGATTGAGTTGCATGACAAATAGCTTAATGTAGTACGCCTAACAGGAGAAAGAATGAGGCTTAAATCCCACAAGCCGAGACTTACAACCCTTCAACCCTTACGCCTTCCGGTATGCCTTAGGTTGTGTTTGTTTTTTGCAAAATCAAGGAAAAAACTATTTATAGGAAATTTATATATTCCACCAATTAGTTTTATAGGAACAATGTGGGATAGGAGGGTGGTCAAAAAACTGTGTGGGGGCAAACTCCAGGACTTATTCCTTTAGAAATGTTGATGACAACTTTGAGTGGGCCTTTGCTTGTGTTTATGGTCCTAATGTTGATAGTGACAAAAGAGTGCTTTAGGATGAACTAGCTGGGTTGATTAGTAGGTGGAATGTTCCTTGGTGCATTGGGGTGATTCCAATATCGTCTGCTTCCCAAGTGAGAGATCTAGCAGTTCCCGTTCGTCCCCAGCTATGATGGAGTTCTCCGAGTTCATTTTTTGAACAAGGTCTTTGGGACAACCCTCTTGTTGGCAGTAACTTCACGTGGTCTACTAACCGTGATCCTCTAGCATGGTCCAAAATTGACAAGTTTCTTCTCTCCTGACTAGGAAGCCCACTATCCTGACGTTTCTCAGAGAAGGCTCCCTAGAGTTTTATTAGATCATTTTCCTTTATAAGTTGAATGGACTGATGTTGTTACAAGATTGAGTTATATGGTTAAAATCTGAGAGTTTTGTAAAAAAGGTGAAAGAGTGGTGGTCATCTTTTAGCTTTAAAAAAAATTCTAATTTTGTCTTGGCTCGCAAACTAAAAGCCTTGAAAATAGAAAAAACAAAGGAAAATGTTTTCCCAGATTTACTCCATAAAACATTTTCCCATAAGCACTAATGAAAATTTCAAGCTAATTAATATGCTTGAGATATTTTAGGAAGTAAAATTTCTAGAGAAAAGGTGATTATTAATGCTTTTATTATAAAAATAAAATATAAAAATAAAAAACTTTCCCTTTCTGCACTATACTTGGAAAAATCCATCCCATACCAACAATTTTGGAATTGAAAAATTCACATATTATCCTACCAAATATTTTTTCCTGAAATATTTCCTGCTATGGGAATATTTTCTGGGGAAACAATAACAGTCTTAGCCTGCACCTCATAAGCATGTTTTCTGTTTTTGTTTTTAACTTCATTTAAACAAATCATTAACATAGTTATCGTGAAACCACCTACATTAACCGTAGAAGTGGTCATAGAGAATGCTTCTGTTGGTATTCCTAATTATTTCTTAAAAGATATATAAACATAAATAAATATACAAAAGACTAATGCCTCATTCCTTAGAGCCCCTGCCTCATCTTATTTCAAGTCTCATGTGTTGCCTGCTTTCACCTTTGCACCTCTGAAAAAGCAGGATATTTATAATCTACCAGACTGGAACTTCAGCAACCCAATTATGGTTCCAGAAAATGATTAAAAAAAAAATGATTAATACGATCTAACATATATTGGGCTATACTGTGGATGTTTATATTTCATGAAGAAAAAAGAGAACACCCTTTTTTTCCCTGTTTCGAGGGCAGGATGTTCATGAATTGTGTATCAACCAGCAGAATGTCATAAACTAAGTTCCTTTCATCCAAACAAAAAGATCATCGCCTAAACAATGAAGCAAAAAAGATAATGCAAACCTGAAGAATTGTTTCTCAAAGATGTATGCAGATATAAATGATGATATCGACAAGTACGAAGCTTGGCAACTAAGGCCTCTTCAGTCAAACCATCCACAGAGGAATATGTCTTCATGGTCTCCAGGACTAAATTTATGCAATACCCCCTTGCAGAACGAGATATTCCTACAAGCACCACATATACAGAATTAGTACAAACTATGAGTCAATCAAAATAGTCAAATTAGAGAGTAGCATTAATGGAGAAAAGTAAGGTTACTAGAATGCACCAGTTGAATTCAAGGAACCTAAGAGATGTTCATTAGATCTATACTGATAATTAAGAGGGACATCATAAAAGAGAAATTAATCCGCTATAGGGTGGGATAATAAGATTATAAAGGCCAAAAAGAGGTGGGGGATTTAGACAGCGTTCAACAGAAACAAATCAATTTGTGGAGAAAGGTAATTGGACTCAAATAAAAAAATTTAGTAATATAAGATGATGCGATATACCAGTACATCATTTTCCAAATGTGACTTCAAATTCTGATCTAGACTCGAGAGTTACCAGTCAAGTGGCAATAATCACTAAGATGTAGTATGGGTTAGCACATTTGGCAAAATTAACTATATAGTCTGGTTCTCAATTGTGGTGAGCTGGAAAATATTTATGATCGAAGAATAAAATAATAGCCAGAGAACTTGATTGAAGAGGAAGGTGGATCCTAAGCAAAACATATGGAGTTAAAAAGAATCAATCTTTGGAAGTGAGTCCTAAAGGCATGAAGGTAAATGCTAAAGATGTCTCCCCTTGAAAAGCATTTTAAAGAACCTAAATAAAATTTCAAAACAAATTTGCTAATGGAACCTTCCAAAAGCAGATGAATAAAGTCAATAAACTAGTATTTCACCCTGCCAAGCATTCGAAGTT
The DNA here is from genome assembly GCA_900184695.1 of Betula pendula. Lineage (NCBI taxonomy): Eukaryota > Viridiplantae > Streptophyta > Magnoliopsida > Fagales > Betulaceae > Betula > Betula pendula. The sequence continues at coordinate 41,950 of FXXK01000178.1, read as the reverse complement.
ATCTAAACATGCCATCAGTTACAAAGATAATTATGAGGTATCAAAACTTCAGGCTATTTATTAATCATGCTTAAATCATTTCACCCCCACAGTGCCACTATCTTATAATATGCAACACAGGCTCATTTCACACAGAAAGAAGTACAGGAAACTATTAATAGGATTCAAATGAGGCATTATAAATTGGGACCTACAAAGGTTAAAGTAACCAGGACCAGACCATCTTATTGGTGCACATGACAAGACCATCTTAGTCGAGTCTCCCTCATCTTGTCCCCCAATGTTTCCATGTATATCCTTACCTAAAGTTATATAAAAAATGGGAATGTCTCGTAAATAGTGCATTTTATTTGATAATGTAGTTTTACGCTTTTGTCCTTTGTTTGTCTTCTTCATTGTTAAGTCAAGTAAGATTATTTTTATCTTTCACAATTTCTTTAATCTTTAAATTGTAAAATTATTATTTACAACTAGATAATGACAAACAGTTACAAGTAGATAAAGAGAGGCAGTTACAATTAGATAAACATGGGTTCAGTTATATTTACTATCAAACGATTTCTTTATCAACTTTTGTTTGACAGGATTAGATTAAGATCAGATGAAACCTGATGAAACTTCGACAATGTAACGTGAGTTTAATTTTCATCTCCACCGAGAGTTTAATTTTCTTCTCCACCGAATACAAATACTATATAGAGCAAATAACAATTTCTTTAGTTTGTTTTGAATTACAACCTCAGGTTTGATTCATCTTCTTTAACCATTCTTTTTGTTCACCATTTTCTCAAATCTGTATCGCTTTGTGGTATGGTTTTATGTTCAGCCAAGTGATATTCTCATAATTAATATATTTTTTTATTAATTTTTATGCTTAGAAATGTATATGTAATTGCAAGAATTTTCTTGATTGTAATAGACTGATTTTCTAGGCGACAATTTCTTCGCTCGCCTCTACGCCTTTGTCGAGTATAAGATTGAAGGTATTATTCATATTTGATCCTTCTCTCTTAGTCTCCTTTTTAATTTTAGAAAGAAAATTTACATTGTTTTCTTTTTATTGGTCTTTGTCATTTTTGAAAGATGGGTCTGACTTCTTCTCACAAATGCAAACATTATAAATGTCCTTCTTCAATGATAGTGATTTCCTTAAATGTTTTGTTGTATTTGAGACTCGGGAATTTTAGAGGGTGGTAAAAAATAGAAGAAGAAGAAGAATGCAATGAACCCAATAAGGGATTCCAACCATGGGTTGTAATAATGTAAAATCTCTACAATTTTTTTTCTATAGTTTTGTTATACCCCCTAATTATAGATTACAAAAATAATGTTAGATTGTTAGGATTTGAAATGGTTGTTGATTTTGGTGGATGTGATGTTTAGACCCATTTTGACTAATTTCAATTTTTTTTAAAAAAAAAATGTTCTTTGTATGTCATTGTGTCATTCAAATTTATTTCGAAAATTGAGGTTAACAATTGCAAAGTTACAAGGCAACACATAGTACACATCACAATTAAAAATACATAAATACCTCACTTCCATTTTTACGCTTTTAAGTGCACATTTTTTTGCCTTAAACTAAAAAGTAGTATTTGACTCAAAATTCAATAGTAATCTATCTATAATATATTTTTAGTATATCATATTTCTCAATTTATAGTTTAACTTTATTCGTTTAGAAAATTCAACATATACTTGTTCAATAATGTAGGTATTAATATTATATAATATAATATAAGTACGCAAAAAAATGTGCACTTAAAAGCGTATAAAATGGAAGTGAGGTATTTATGTATTTTAAATATAAATAAAATAATATATTATATATATATAATATAGTATATATATATATAATATATATAATGTTAAAATTATAATATTAACAATTATAGTGAGATATAACAAAGGAAACCAAGCACGTGCATTGCACGTGCTATCCAACTAGTCCTCTCACAAATACATTCAAATTTTTGCACATATTTTTCTATTTCTTGCAAACTTCAATGAAAGTTTAAGTGAATATTACATAAATGAAACATTATGCCACATGATGCAAAAACCACTGGATAATTATAAAATGTGATATACATATTACAGAAAAAAAAAAATATTCACTCATTTATTCATTACAAAATTTATCCAATAATTTGAAGGCTTTCCAGAATCTCTTGTGAAATATAGGTCATCAGTAACTGATATGCAGTTTGTTTCAGCAGAAAATATTTGCTGAAAAGTTTTCTGGGAAAAAGATTAACATTTTAGGCTCCACTTACTTATATGGGTATTCCCCCAAGAATCTGGAGTTAAATTTATCAGGTGTCTTAAAGGTCAAAGGAGAACATATCTACTCAACAATAAAACAAATGAAACCTAAGAGAAATATCTATGTGCCAGCCAGGTGCTTCTCTTAGACGTCATGGGAGACTTTTTGAAAATCCACTTATTCCCTATTACTCTGGAAAGACAAGATACAGTAGACCTTAAAGATAGTAGGTTGTGAGTAAATAAAGTAAAAGCTTCATAGAGCCTCACCAGCCTAAGTGAGTCACAAAACAGCCAATGCACAATGAGCATCAGTTGATCCTCTCATACTCATGTGGTTACAAGCCCAAACTAAGAATCTTACCCAACTGTCTCAATTCGGTTGAAATTTTGTACCCTTCTACAATTTTTTTTGAGGCAACCCGTGATAAGAACATATATTATTGACATGCAACTTTGACTATAAAATATGGAGGTATCAAGAATACAATGTCTGGTTTTCAGAGCAATATCCAGAATACTGCACATAGTGAAGATGCTATATTATATTTCTCTTGTCATAAGCTAAAAATTCATAATCCCAGCCATTTCAGTTGGGTATGCATGACAAAACTGTTCATACACAGAGTAACGACTTTCAACAGAATAAGAAATATTTCTAATAACATAAAATAAGCTGCACAAGATGGCAGCATATGGCCTTAAATAATTAAGGGCATTGAAACATACTTTATCAATATGCAATAAAACAGACTGGATAACTTAAAGCACAATATCTACTGAAAGATTTATCAAGATATAACGATGCAGTCTGTTCATACCAACTACAGGCATTGGTTCTGGAAAGTCAAGATCATGATCGACACCTACAAGTCCAAATACATATGGGTTACCTGGATGTGCATGCCTGGGTAATTACAAATTACAAGTTAGAGCAAGATCTGCATGTCAGAACTAGTGAAAAATAAAGTTCCCCAGCAAATAAAAGGGTAAGGTAATACACAAACTTCAATTTCCAAACCCCAATATCAGGAGACTCCTTGCCATGATGAATGTACAATAATCATGACAATGTACATATGAAGAATTCAAGTAGCAACTTGTGTTTGTGATACAGATTAGTCTCACAGCAAAAATGACTAATGACCACTGTTTTTTTTTTAATCTAACACAACATGAGAATAATGCAATGTTCCAGGGAACAACTTGAGCCTATAATGTATGCAAATCTTGGAAGAAAAAGGGACTAATCAAAACATTTAGTTGTTTCATTTAAGTGCTCAGTATTTCAAACAAGATCAAAATGATTTCATAGCATGTAGATAGTACTAAACTAATCAGCCATCTAAAGGAAATTTATAGTTTGAATAAACATTCCTATTGAAGTTGTTCCTTGTTGATAGGTAATGACTCTAAATTGACAGTAAGAGTTATAGAGTAGTTTCAATTTCTTGGAACATCCAGACACCACAGTAAGGCATAAAGTAATCCCCCAAGAAAGCTAAAAAGCAAAAAGGTACATGAATCTAAGAATTATCCTTTTATGGGCACATATGTCCAATGCCATGGCACACCTTACCATGAGAAAAACATAGAAAATGGACTCCCCAGGCCATGTTGCTTTTGGAAACTATGAAGAACCAGTATAAATTAGAAAACCGTATTTGACTTTAATGTTGGTCTTACCAATTGAAAACATTTTTTCATTGAGAATACATCAGCAACAGTAGCAATTCCCAATTAGAATCTTTTTTATGCTTTGTCTGGAAATGCATGCTCCAAATTAGATGGTGAAGATAGTAAATGATTAATTTGCATTCATCAATTAAATCCTGTTCTTTATTTTCTAATCAATCATTCTTTTCTATGTAACTCCTAGTGTTATATTGTGTAGCTTCCTGATAATTTTACTTTAATGTCTTCCATTTGAAAGAATAAAGATAACAGATAATAAGGTCCCTCGATGAACTAGAAACCCAAGGGGATAACATTTAAACGCCAGAAAGAAAAATATGGAACGCATGTAAGCAATTCCTTCAGTCCATTGATTCTAGTCAATGAATGCTTAGTATATGATTAGCATCAATAGAGAGTAAAGACTTCCAATTAATACATTTTTTATTTTTTTTTATAAGTAATAAACCAATCTCAATTAATACATTATTCAACTTATGTAAATAACAATAAAACAAAGAATCCATACATTTACGTTCTATTTGCAGATTAAATCAGAGAATGCTTGAAGAAAGGAGAATTACTGTAAAGTTTCTCCAGTGTAATTTATCAATCAAGCACTTCAGCATGAGTACCACAAATCCAATCAAAAAAGGATATACAATATTTTTTTTGATAAATAAAAAAGGATATACAATATGAAAATAACTGGTAACATTGAAGCACGAATTGTTGCCAAGTACTTACCCAGATATAAAACGACCTTTACGAGCACGAGCCTGTGTTGGGCCCTGAACTTCCTCCACTATGCACTACAAACACCAAACTACGGCCACTCAGTAAACCAATCTAATAATTAATGAGAGCTGCTTCGACTTATACTTCATGGGCAAAAACAGAAAGAAGGCCAATTAGGCAATGGAAGAGAAAACCCAAAATTTGGCTCAGGCCATAAAAGCTGGAAGATATATTCAACATGAACATACAAAAAAGCATGGTAGAAGCACTTGTCAAATCGACAAATAAAAGAAAAATTCTTGTAAGACTAATAGTCAAAAGTGTATTACAAATAATTGAATATTTAAATTTTTCCCTTTTTCTCTTATGAACATGGGAAGCATCCAGTCTCAAAGCTTTTGACCCTAAAGGACAGCTTCTTTTATTCTTTTGATTGGTAAGTAAGCCACACTCTTCGCAGGATCTGAATCCGAGTTCTCACCCATCATCCAATACTTACAGAGGCGGAAGTACCATTTCACCCAATGGTCATTGGCTTCTTTTGAGACTTACATATGGAAGGAGAGAAGATCAAAATTGGCAATTCAACTAAATGCAAGACAAACGTAGGAAGAACAGAGACCATGGTTGTTGGTTGATAATCTAAAGGACCTCCAACGGAAGATTGTACAATTGGATAGTGACTCTGGCCATCAGACTTTTCTGGTGGCTTTTAGCCCACTTCTTTCTTTATTTGATGATCGAGTAGTACAAAGAAAGACAGACAAAGAAAAAAGAAACCACACAAGTAATATGCATAAATAATAAGTTATTGACAAATTCCAGATCCCTGCAAAGATGTAATGCATGTACTCGGGAATTAATTACATAATATTCATCAATAACCTGAGACATATTGGAGATAATGGAACTTTAACCTTCATTTTCTTTCTTTAGATTACTATTAAAAGGTTACAGTATGGAAAGAGTCTTCAGCCACAGTATCACGCCTCCTACCAGCCATGCACAAAATAATTTTCACTGCCATTATCATACCTAGTATCAATTTGATCAACACAAGTGAAGGGAAAACTAGTACTCACTAAAGGAAAAAGTGATAAATGACAAGTTTTTTATTTTCAAATATAATCACCCAAACAAAAAGGTTCAACTCCTTTCAGAGTAAATGCCAACATAAATTGATCCACTGATATAATGTCATTTATGGCTCTCGGTTCATACATTATGAAGAGGTGGAAAAATAAGAAAGAATATTCAACTTCTTAAGGATAGTGTGGATAAATATCACAAACTTAAGGAGAAAAGTCCACACTGAGATCCAGATATTCAAGAAAAATCAAGTTTCCAACCATTGAATCCAATTTAATTATTACCAAATCTCAATCTTTTTGCCTTAACATAAATACATAATACAAAGAGAGATCCAATTATGAAAATAGTAAGCTAAAGCCATTAGGAAGTAAGATTTGAAATGGAAAATTTATAAGGAATCTTCGTTTTATGGCTGCATCTTTATTGATCACAAACCATAACGTAAACTTTTTCTTAAAACAAATTTCTTTTTTTTTTCTCATAAAGGATGGGTCCATGAAAGTTAAGGATCACAAATTACAAGAATACGCAAACTTGTTCTATTACTGAAATTACATCATAATCCATAATGTTGAGTATACAATAATAAACGAATAGACCCATTTAGAAACAATTAGGCAAGACAATATCATCAAAATTGCTCCACTCACCACTGAATACCCATTACGTGTCAAATCATCTAAAGTTTGCCGAAGATTCTGAAAAAAAAAAAAGAGCATTTAATGAGATTCAATAAAGCATTGACTATCAACAGAACATACTAAATGGTCAGAATAAATAATTACTCCCACGTTATTAATAACAGAAAGCAAAGAAACAAGAGGTATGGCACAACTGACATACGGAAGAACTAATCTAGCAGTTGCAGAGTATGATTTTGCTTGAACCTTGGATAATAAATGGATTCAGGAGTTTCATAAGAGAAAAGCATACTTTGAACTACTTCTGGCAATTTTTAAGCAAAATTAGTTCTAACTTAACGTTATCTAAATTTTTTTACCTACTTTTTCTCGTGAGAAACTTAACGAAAAAATGAAAGAGCCTAACTGTTATTCTTTGTAACAAATATGAAGATTCTAGTCTCTCATGTTTATAGAGAAGGAAACAAGTTGCTTATTTACTTGCAAGTTTAGGACATCTCTTGAAGGAAAAATAATAATTTTTGTAAAAGAATTATTTAGGATTGTCACCAATGATTTTTAAGGGCCATGCTACGCCAAGGTTGTGTTTTACATAGTTTCCATATGCTTACCACAAAATATAAATAGGTGTTACCCAAACTACTAGTGATGTCTCTAGGAGGTTGTACCAAAGGTCTAAATTGATTCCAACCTTCATTAGTTTTTACATTTTGTTTTTAGTGCAGCCACAAGAAGAAGACCAAAGCAGAACCTATCACAACCTATGCATGAGAAAGTAATTGTGTTATTGAACAAATAAAAAATAATTAATTATTTCCAACTCAACAACCTTGAATTTGGCAAAGCCAAAAACCCAAAAAGCGGCCCCTTGAGCATTTCCATATTTGCCGAGAATGACAGAGAACCAACCAACTAATCAACTAAACCAAAATAAATAAAAAAGTAAAACAATAGAAATAAATCACCAACCCTGCTGGCTAAGATGCAACCTCAGCTGGTATTATACTGTTAAGCCCCTATCTAAATGTTGCACGGGTTAACTACCATTCTTTCTATGGTAGCAATCTTATCCATACCACATTGCGGATTTCCCTGAACTAAATCAAGGAACTCCATTCAACACTTGATTAAATCATTCAAACAAAATGCAAATGGTGTAGTAGATAGTTAGCTCAACATCCATTTACATATAATCATTTTTTCTCAAAAAAAGGAAAGAAGAAGACTAACATTTCCATATTTCTTAATGCAACAAGAAACCCAAGTATAACATCAATGGAAAAGAAAATATATGATACCATTACAGCAACCAGCTCTTGGAACGCTATCTGAACGTAGACCCCCAAAAGGATTCAAGCCTGCGTATTCAACAAGGATACAAGCATCTATTCCAATGGATTCATAAAATTCCCCAACCTGAAACCACAATCGACCGAGATGACATGTAGAAATGAAAAAACAAATGCTCAGTGATGCAAAACTGCATACTATGGACCCCAAAATAGAAGGAAAAAAGAAACATATATATTTATATATATATATAAACTTGAAAAGTAAGGAATTGGGGGGCAGAAAAAGAAAAATAGCATACTCTGCAAATCAAACTTTCGTGGAAACCTATATATATAATATATATATATATATAAACTTGAAAAGTAAGGAATTGGGGGGCAGAAAAAGGAAAATAGCATACTCTGCAAAGCAAAACTTCTCGTGGAAACCTTGACTTAAACTGCAACATCTCCCAGTTGAGTGTTCCTTCTTTTAGACTACATTGAACACAATGATGTGTTAGTTTTATGTAGAAGGAACCCATCTCTAAGATGCTTTTGAGAGAACTCATAGTATTTGTAATCATGTGAACACCATTAAAGACAGATTAATAAGGCTCAGAAAAGTGATGTGAAGAATGCTCATAGAGTATAATTTCAACACTCTGGAAAAGTAAAGTAAAGAAATTATTATATTGGAGCTTACCAAAGGAAACAGACATTCTTCTACTAAGTCAGAAACAGAACATAACAAAACCAGTTTCCCAGAAGCACTTAATGCCCAGGACACTAATATAACCACAAATTCCTGAAAATTTAAGGCAAGATAGTCAATCAATCCACTTGACTTAGGCATACAGCAGGGAATTAATAATCAAAACTGCTGATCAATCTCAAGCCAGACCCACCAACCAGCACAAGTTTTAATCAGAAACCTTAAACCTGCCTCTTTTTCAAGATTCAATTTCACAACCAAAAGCCTTTTGATAGCTTATCACCAACCCACTATCCAGCTATAATGCAGCTGCCGTCCATTCCAATCATCAAAATTGTATAAGAGCAATGTTCCCAATTAGGCTAATTCAATTTTGCCCCTCGTATAATCTAAAGATGCAAAATAAGAATGATTTCACTGAATATTTACTAAAATTCCAGATGGCAACAAATCATCAAACCAATTAACAAAAGCAGGAAAAAGAAAGGGCCCATTTAGGCCTCTCTTCTTCTTTTTTTTCTTTTTGGTTTCACTAAATCATAAGCATGCATGCAAAATATCAATAAGCTGATTGCGACATCATAAGAGCTCACCTCCCATTTTTCAAGTTACCATCCAAGCCTAGCAAATTGGAATATGTAAGCCTTTTAACCAGCTGAACAGTTGAAGGCTTTCTGCACATCTCCAACCTCTACAACAAAGAAACCATGACATTCAAGATCTTATTCAATAAATTTAATATTCCACACATATTAAATAAGCAAAACTTATCAAGCAACTTAACAAAAATGTATGAAGTAGCACACCTCCTTCCACCATAGTAAGTGAGAAAGATCCTTATCATTGAGGGCACCATTTAATGCTTTATATTTCTTGGTGGTTTTTGAGCTTCCCTTCAAAACTTTCTGACCTTTGAAACAACCAATCCGCTCCAACTGTCTGCTGCTGTAGCTTTTAAAACAAAATCTCATGATTTAGATGTAAATCAAAACAGACAAAAGAAAGAAGAATTGGATATTAAGTACGATCAACAGCCACATCACTTCAATATTTTCTTTACCAGAATACTCTTCACATCTTAAAAACATAAATAAGTAGGTCATACATTATCGTTGGCTATGGCACATTCCCAGCAACATACCGAGCAATGACAATCACATTGTCCATTTTCTAATCGCCAAAGCACCAGATCAAGCATTATAATCAATTCATTACACATGTTCCCAATGGACTTACTTATTTCAAAAGCAGAAACCACTCACAGATTAACAGCTCATATTATTATAACAATGCCAAGCACATCAACCGATCAACGCATTTAAGTGGCTTTATTACCCCACCCCTCGGAGGGGGCCTTTTTTGCTTATGGGTCAAGCATAAATGGGTTATCTCACTTATCACACGGAAATCATTAGTATTACATATAACAGGTAATTTAACGTGTAATTTGACGGGGAAACAACATGCCTAAGAAAAATTCAAAAGGGAGTAAAAATTTTGTAACAAAATGCCATTTTAAAGCACTTGGCGCACATCAAATACACAAAGACCAAAAACCCATTTCTCACACTCATCTATTACATCAATCAAACTTCACAAATGCTACTCCATTTCCATTAAAATTATTTCCTAGAGATGCATAGAAGTAACACTTTTTACGCCATGAGAAACAAAGGTAAGGATTTTCACAGAAATTTAAAGACGAACCAACCATGGCATATAAATGCACAAGATTAATAGTAACACAACAAAACGACAAGCAACAGACTCTAGCACGCATTAAAACACACACACACACACAGCGAGCGAGAGAGAGAGACCGAAGCGTCGGTGAAGGGCTGGATGAGATGTGTCTAGGAGCAGCGGAGCGAAGCAAGAGAGCGAGGGAACGCCACCGGGGAAGCGAAACGACGACGCTTCTAGTTGCAAGCCAGTACATAGTGAAGAGTGGAGTGCTTAGTGGATGTTTCTTTATTTCTTCTGTAAGAGAATCCTATCAAAAATTACTTAGCTTGCTGGCTGGGCATTGCATCAGAATGGGGGATTAAGAAATCGGGGGCTCTTTAGGGTTTTTAATCTCCCCCTCTTAAGAGAAGAGGCTTCCCGCCACAAAGAAAGATTTTGCAGTGTATGGTTTGTGTTGGAGGATATTTTGGGAAAGTGAAATGGCACGACGGTAACATTGCCGTCTTTTCCTTTCCTCACCTCGGGTTCTCGACCACATCGTACCGTTTCAGCACTCACCCGTGGAATTATTTCATTAACGGTTTGCATGTGGGATTATTATCATCAACGGTTGAGATAATAAAGTTTTAGCATAACCACATTTTTTTATTTAAAAGAAAAAATGCAAAATCAATAATTACTGGATTTGCAATCGAAATGATACATACACTTTTAAGGGCTTAGAGCATTCTCATCCGGCTCCCTACTATAGGGATATCCTCATAGTAGGGAGCCAAAATGAATTTTTCATCATTTTATTGCTCACATCCGGCTCCCTACTTTGAGGAAAAAAGTAGGGAGCATAAAATGGCTCCCTACTAGTAGGGAGCCATTTCACTCCCTACTCTTCTTTTTATAATAAAATATTAGTTTCTCTCTCCTATTTTTAATTTTTCAAATTTTATTTGTTTTTCTCATTTTTAAAAATATTAATATTTAAATGAAAAAGTCAAAGTGGATCCCTAAAGTAGGGAGCCGGATGTAGGTGTTTAGAAAAAGTGGCTCTTTAAAGTAGGGAAAACTGATTTTACTCCCTACTTTGAGGATAAAAATAAGGAGCCGGATGAGAATGCTCTTACGCATAAGTGCACACTCCCTAACGTCATTTTGAAAATTAGCATTGAATTCAAAAATTTAACAATAATTCATTCAAAATCTAATAGTCTCTACACTGAATTTTTATTTAATTTTTCGTACAAAAG
>FXXK01000178.1:10605-24864 GCA_900184695.1 Betula pendula | reverse complement strand
TAGGATGGCTAGTGCAAAACTTAAAATAAAAAATGTTTGATGGTTAAAATAATTTCAGTTTTTGGCACATCAAGATGCGTGTTTTGTTGCAACAATAAAGATTGGCGAAGATTTTGGATAGTGAGGCATTATGATCAACATCATCAAATGAAAAAATTGCTAAACTTCAAAAAATTCACACTACATATAATACCCCACTTCAAAAATATAAAAATAAAATATGAAGTAGAAGGATGGGCAATGTGGGACAGAAATTAGCTACAAACTGGTTTGTAGCTATTAGCTATAAACCGACCTAATAAAATGACAAGTGTCTCTAAACATGTGCCTCTCACATGTGAGTTTTAATGAATTTTAACGGTGTTAATTTCGTTACCTCTCATTCTCTTTCTAATGTTTCTTCTTCTTTTAACCTAATATTAGTCTCTCAAATCAGCCGTATTGATACATATGAACAATTTTTTTTCCACTTTTTTAGGGAATCTAAAAAATTGAATTACTTGAAAACAATAAAAATGAAAATCTTCTTTTTTCTTCTGCATTATGAGTATTGCCATGCACACAACCAACCATTTATTTTCAAGTAGATTTTCAATTTTCAATTTTATTTTTATTGTTCAATTTTAAATTTTCAAATTAAGAAGAAAAAATAAAAATTTTATTTTTATTTATTGTTCAATTTTTATTACGGCAGTGCTCATGAGTCATAATGCAAAAGAAGAAATAATATTTTCATTTATATAGTTTTCAATTATTTAATTTTTTTGAGATTCCCTAAAATGCAAAAGAAGAATAAGAAACATTAGAAAGAGAATGATAGTTAACAGAGTTAACACCGTTAAAATTCATTAAAACTCACATGTGAGAGGCACATGTTTAGAAACACTTGTCGTTTTATTAGACCCGTTTGTAGCTAATGGCTACAAACCAGGTTGTAGCTAATTTCTGTCCGGCAAGGTGCATCTTGGGAGGACGAGAGAGAGGAGTGAATGAAAAAAACTTAAAATGGAAAGAAGAAAAAAAGAAAGAAAGAGAAATACAAATATGGTAAAATAAAGAGATGAGGAGAGTGTGGCATGAGGTAAAGTGCATGAGAATAAGAGAAAAATGTAAAATTAGTCATTGTGTTTATATTGATTTGCAATAAGCTCTATGTGGTATACAAATATTTTGAGAGCTTCATGTGGTATGTAAAAATAAAAAATAGGTTCTTACACCTAACTTCAGTCCAATTTTTTATGGAAACTCTCAAATGCCATTTTAACATCAATCAAATTATGACACGTGTCACCTAATTTTGTATATGTGGACAAAGATGAGCTCACAAATGCAAAAGCAAACTCTTTAAAAAACAAAAATAAAAAAGTCACATATACAAAATTGGATGGAGTTGGACAAAAAAGTTGGAAATGTAACATTACTCATAAAAAAACTATAAATCTATAAAATATAATTAAATTATAGTTTTTAGCTCGCTTTGGTTCCAAAATGAAACATCTGAATAAATTATAGTTTGCATGAAAATAGGAAAAAATTATGACTTATTAAGAGCATTTTTTGGTAGATGGTAAGATCTAAAGTATCTTCCTTAAAAAAAATGAAAAAAAAAAAAAAATGATATGAAGCATCATGCTATGTCACCTATTTAATATATAGTATTTTTCAAGTCATTTAATGCAAGGAACAACATTAATTTTATAAATTTGAAAATATAAATTATAAGAAATCCTTATCCCTATCTCTATTTTGTATCCCACAATTTCAGCTAATTTCACACGTGAGAAAAAAGTGTTAAAATATTACTTAAGTGATAATTTAACACTCTTGTTTCTACACTTCCGTAATGATAAAGCCAAAGCACGAAGGAATCACGGATGATTTGTTAATAAAGAACATAGGAAAGCAAACAGAAACAAAGAAAGAACACATGCAAATTTTGCCCTTATGTTGGCCATGCCCATTCCTGTAGGCTGTATCCCAAAAATGACAATTATTGTCCATCGATCTTTGATTTCCTCTTAAGTCTTAATTGATCACCTCACATGATGCTACAACTAGCCAAAATATTCCCGGCACTAAGCGCCACCTCCAATACCTCCAATGCCCGAATTGCGACCGACCAATTACTTTCTTTCTTTTTTTTCTTCTTTCCATTTTAAGTATTTTTCATTCACTCCTCTCTCTTGTCCTCCCAAGATGCACTTTGCCAAACAGAAATTAGCTACAAACCAGCTACAAACGAGTCTAATAAAATGATAAGTGTCTCCAAACATATGCCTCTCACATATGAGTTTTAATAAAATTTAACGGTGTTAACTCTGTTAACTATCATTCTCTTTCTAATGTTTCTTATTCTTCTAACAATTTTTTTTTTCCTTTTTTAGGGAATCTCAAAAAATTTAAATACTTGAAAACTATATAAATGAAAATATTATTTATTGTTTTGCATTATGAGCACTGCTGTAATAAAAATTGAACAATAAATAAAAATAAAATTTTTCTTTTTTCTTCTTAATTTGAAAATTGAAAATTGAACAATAAAAATAAAATTGAAAATTGAAAATCTACTTGAAAATAACTGGTTGGTTGTGTGCATGGCAGTGCTCATAATGCAAAAGAAAAAAAGAAGATTTTCATTTTTATTGTTTTCAAGTAATTCAATTTTTTAAATTCCTTAAAAAATGGGGGAAAAAATTGTTCATATGTATCAATAAGGCTGATTTGAGAGAGTAATATTAGGTTAAAAGAAGAAGAAACATTAAAAAGAGAATGAGAGTTAACGGAATAAACAACGTTAAAATTCATTAAAACTTATATGTAAGAGACACTTAGCTAATTTCTGTCCGCAAAAGAGTATGAATTAGCTGTTACTTTCATTAAATCTATTACGTTATGAATCTTTTGATTCCGTACGTTCCCGTTAGAAATGATCTAATTTAAGAAGTTGTAAGATAGGGTGTTGCATTCATTGCCTTTGTTATATGTTTTGTGAGTGCTTTTCTTTAGTCGAATTAGAATTAGCTATTAATAATAATATCCTCAATTTTCTATCCATCATCTCTCTAACTAAGGCTCCGTTTGTTTCGACGTTAAATGATTTTTAATTTTTTATATTTTTTAGTGTTTGATGGAGCGTAAAATAATAGTCAACGAAAATCATTGTCAATTTGATCGAAAAATCTTCTTTAATTTTCATAAAATGGTTTCTTCTTTTTAAAACCGTAAACCATTTTTCAAGTTTGAGCGTCACATTCTCAAATCGCCGGAACATAGCCAAAACACCATTAGATCCTGTCGGAATCTAGTCGAGACTCGGCCGGGATATCCCGGAACTTGGTCGAGACTCACCTGAAACATTTTCAGGACTTACCCGAGACATCGTTGGAACCCGATCGGGACATCGCTAAGACCCGTCCGAAGCCGGTCGGGACCTGCCTGAGACATTTATGGGACCCGACCAGGACATTTTTGGGACCTGCCCGAGATATTTTTGGGACCAGCTCGGAATATTGTCGGGACCCCACCGAGACATCGCTGGGACCAGCCCAAGACATCGCTGGGATCCGGTCAGGATAACGCCGAGACCTAGTCGGGATATCACTGAGACTCGCCCGAGACATTATCGGGACTCATCCGGGACATCGTCGGGACTTGCCCGAGATATTTTTGGGTCCTGCTTAGGACATCGTCGGGATTCTCTTAGGACATCGTTGGGATCCGCCCAGGACATCGTTGAGACCCGATCGGAACATTGCCAAGACCCGATCGTGACATTTTCGGGACCCTCCCGGGACATCGTCAGGATTCGCCCGGGACATCATTGGGACCCGATCGGGACATCGTCGGGACCCGCCCGGGACATCACGGGGACCCGCCTAAGACATAGTCGAGACTCGCCTGAGACATCACTGGGACCCGATTGGGATACCGTTAGAACCCGACTGGGACACCGCCGGAACCCGACTGGGACATTGTCGGGACTCGACTAGGATATTATTAGGACCTAATCGGACCTGACTGGGACACCTCCGGAATATCATGGGACCCGACCGGGACCCACCTGTGACAATTTATATTAATATTTTTAAATTGTGCATAAAAAAAAAATTATTTATTTTTTATAGGTTAATATGGTTAGTTAAAAATATAAAAAAAATATTTGTAATTTTTCATACGCACCAAACACCGAAAAATGTTTTCGACGAAAATTATTTTTCTGAAACTATTTTTCAACGAAAATTATTTTACGTTGAAATAAACGGGCCTAAGTAATATATTTTTCCCATAAATTAAGAGAGTTGAAAGAACCGTGATGATCTGTAAAAGAAAAAAAAAAATGGCACTAGTTGCTTAAGCTTCTGTAAGGAAGCGCTTGGTAGCTAAGAGACCGAGCCTCAAACTCGATACCCAAAAACCAAGGTGCGAGCTTGGCGTCAATAAAATAACTAACGAACTCCATACAAGAGTAGGAGGCAACCTGAAAAGGACCAGCACAATCGCTTTGAAAAGGGGAAACAAATTAAAAAAAAAACAACAACAACAACAACAAAATTCCCAATGTCCGACTAGTTATATACAAGTTGACCATATATGTAAATGAGGGACAATTGATAATACCATAAATAAGTTAGACACCCAAAGCCTTGAGCCCAATGGACACCTAAAGGCCTACTCATTAGAAAGTCTAAAAAGTAGGAGCCTCTAGAGTCACAAACCCACCATTGACTTTTTTTTTTTAATGAAATTGGTAATAGTTAAACAAGAGTTTAAGATACCTGAGGAGACATCTCCAAAAATATGAGTCATTTTTCTTCTTAGACTCTCTCTATTCTATTTTCTCCTTATGAATGCTCTATTGACTTAATTATCAGAGGCTCTTTATCGGCCTCTGGCCGGCACCACTCGAATGGCTATGTTCTTGTCTTATAAGTGGCCCGTCGTCCAATTTGGCCGTTCGAAAATCTGCTTTTGCATATACCATTCCTGTTTCCTCGGGCAACACGTGTTTCAATCCGGACCTATTTGTGCATTTATCTTAAAAATTACAACGTTAGCAAGACTGATTTACTTGCGTGTACATAACTTAACTTGAAAGAGGGACTCGCCCTAATAGTCATCTTTAATTGCTTAGCCAAAAACCTGGTACGTACAATTAAACAAAGACAAGAAAATATTATTGATGTATATAATAACGCCATGTCTGTGACATATGAAGATACCTAGTTCATGATGATCATAAGAAGATTCCCAGTATAGACCGAAAGTTGCAACTTAATTAAAGTGGGGAATAATAACAAATGAACCTGCCTTTTTATGATTCGTAGTGGGGGAACACTGTACCGGAAAAAAATAAAATAATAGTATTAATCTACAGATTCTGCGATTTTTCCGCCTTCTTTTTTTCTTTCCTCTCGGAAGAACACAACCCCAAAGAGATTAGATCATGTGTTTCAGAGTAATTAAGATGCATTGGACAGAGTTTAATATTCTTGTGTTAACTGCATCGAATAAAAATTTAACCCATTTTTTTTTTTCCACTTACTCCTCAAACTGACACTGATTTTATAAAAACATATCAAATTATCATTTGTCACATTTATCCCCTATAAACTTTTTATTATGTTCAAGAAAAGAATATTGCCATGAGAAGTGAGAACCAGTCTTCTTCCATCTCAATATATATGACGTGTTGACAATTATGCTGCACATGGATTAGCTAAGGCTACAACCAAACAAGTCATATTTAAATAGGGTATGAATGAAAGAAATTTATAATTATATGTATATGTATTGCTGTAACTTAATTTAGAGTAACATGCTCTGCTATCTTAGAGCAATATGCTATAGATTTTTTCTGTACGAATGAAACTTGAAATATTTCCTTAAGAAAAACAAAGAAGAAGACTTCCAGTACCTATGAAGATGATACACAACACCCCAAGAAGCCGTGATACTGCAGAAGTAGATCTACTCCTAGTAGCTTTTAGAATAGAGATGTGTAAATGGTAGTTATTGTAATCAATTAGTCTATAAATGCAACGAACTGTTAAAGTATTGATTAAATGATTAAATTTATGGATAATTTCATTTATTCTCTTGAATTTTCACCCTTTTTGCAATGTCCTCCCAAATTCAAAGTCTTTTAATTTAATCTATTGAAGTTCCAATGAGTTGCAATGTCCCAATCCATTAGAATTTTTCGTTAAATCATTTAAAAATTTCCAAAATACCCATTTTTTTTTTAAAAAAAAAATCAAAGATTCAAGCGTGGGTCCGTAAAATCCTGACTAACATCTAAATCTTTGTAATTTTTTTCCTAAAATATGGATGGGTATTTTGAAAATTTTGACACCCTTCCTTTAGGATTTAACGAAAAATCTTAACGGATGGAGGACATTGCAACTAATTGGAACTTCGATATACTAAATTGAGAGACTTTGAATTTTGGGGGACATTGCAAAATGTGTAACAATTTAAAGGGATAAATGAAGTTATTCCTTAAATTTATCTCTTCTTATCAACTTTAGCTTTTAGAATAAGTAGTAATTTCATATAGTATTATAGTAGAGATGAACCATGTTTTCACTATTTACCTCTCATTTCAATTAAATATTCTACGTATATGTTGAATCTCACCTATTAAAAAGAAATTCGAACCACAAAAATACTGTCATCATAAGTGGGCCGACTTTTGGATATGTTCTAGATCGATCTTCAAGGTATAAAAGATAGAAAGGAATCAGACCAAAAGTCAGTTTGCTTTTTTCTAGGGAGATTCGAAAATAAACCAGAAGAGCATATTTGATTCTTTTTTAATAGAGTCTTCTTAGAGCCCGAGGTCAGGAACTCAGGCAGCAATGGAAGATTTACATGAGGCTGCAATAGCTTACTACAACAATGCCCCAAGAGACCTTCAGCTACTAGCATGGAACTTCTACCTCGCCTTGGACAGGGATGGAGATGGCCAGGTCAGCTACGCGGAGTACGTCAAATTCCTCCAGCAACCTATGGCTGGATCCGACCCAACTTCTTCATGGACCTGACCGCAACCGCAGTGGCAGCCTGGATTTCTGGGAGGTCCTCACTTTGTACTACGTGGTTAAAACCCGCGGCGGCGTTTGGTGCCAGGGCTGCCAAGCATGCTAAGTCGGACTGTATTTCACGTGCGTTGCATGCTTTGACAGCGGGTCCAAGATTATGAGATGTGTCCTACATGCTATAAACGGAGGGAGGTTCACACCAGCACAACTACTTCTTGGATAAACCATGTCTTGCTTCGGGCCAAGAGGGGTCTTCCACCTGGTTTTACAAACGTCAATCTTGGGTCATTAATTAAGCCATTAATTTATATTCAAAGGTTCATGCACTTACATCTCTCTCTTTAAGTGGCTAATATTATTTTATGCAGGCACTCGCTCCACGACCTGCTGTTGGTCCTCCCGACTACTCGAGAGTACGTAATTAGTGTTGATTGAGACTATCACGTCAATATTATATGATATATAGTTATGAGATAAAAATGATGACTGTTTAGAGTTAATTAATTACCTAATCTAGCTAATATACCATACATAACACACGTCATTATTCAATTTATGATTATCATTCTTTCAGAAATTTGCCAATGTCAACCCATTCCGTCTAAATTTAGCGTTAAATCGTCAAAATACTTCATATTTTTTTGTTTTGTATTTAATTTTAATTATTATTATTATTATTTTTGTAACTTTATAAACATTTTTTAGGGAGTATTTTAAAATTTTATTCATTAATTTGGATAGGAGAGTTTACATTGCAAACGTCTGAAAGATGACAACCTCTAAAATTGATATTTTTTAAAATTTAAAGAATGGTTGTAAAAGTCATGATGAAAGATCAGTGGATGATAAGTTTAATTTTTCTAAAAACTTAATATATAATACATTTGGATATACATACATAGATGATATATATTCGAAATTTCAAATTGAAGAGGTTTAGCATTGATTTCTTAATAATTTGTATACAACTCGTTTCTGGATTAGGATGATGACGGATGGATTGATGGAAGCATTTCAACATTGGAAGGTGGCGGGTTGCGGCGGAGAAATCGCCGTAGTTGTGTCATTATGTGATGGGGGTACGTACAAGTTAGGCAGACAGAGCACAGCCATGCATGCATGCAGCTGGTTGAGTTTCAATAATAATGGCCAATAATATTACGCCAAAATATCTCCTAGCTTGTTTCGTATTCCCCTTTGTTTTTTCTTGCTTCAATTTGGTTCCGGAATGGAACATCTGAATAAGCTATGGTTTCCATGACAGTGTGATGATAAAATTATGTATGGAAATTTCCTTACCTAAAGGTATATAAAAAGTGTGAATACTTCTTAAACTATGCTCTTTTATTTGATAGTGTATATTTACGATTCTGCCCAATAAGGAGATTTGTCTATATTTTTTAGTCTTTTGAGTAGTTACACGTGTCCCATAGAAGTTAACAAAAACAAGCAGCATGGTGGTTCAGTTGTGGGGAATAGAACCATTGACCCTTTATTATGAAAGGTTACCTTTGAACCGCTGAGCCAACCACATGTTTGTTGTTAAGTTAAGAGATTCATAATACTTAACCGTTTCTAACTGCAGATTGTGAGAAGTTGCAATTTTTCATAAGCACCTCTTCAATTTTTATAAATAGAAGATCTATCCTTTGCGAATTTTAAATAACTTATTTCTATTATTCTCTTAAGTGAAATAAACAATTTTGTAGAAAAAATCTGAAGAATAAACTTCATAATTGTTGTCTGCAGTCGGTGACTTTATTGTATCATTGAGGTGAATTGCTTGTAATCCGACAACAAACACTTTCGAACATGAGCAATTATCACCTTAAATATAGTGTTTACATACGTCTCAAAGTCGTATTAATTTTTCTAATTATTATTTTCACTCAATTTTGCTCAACAATTTATACAACCTATTTGTTCTTTGTTTGAATTCCAATGAGAATTTGACAAAGTTAAGAATTTTATTATCGTATATGGTTGAATTGTGTGAAACTAGAACTGATTATATGTGAATTGTTGTGGAATTAGTGTATGTGATTAACTATTTTTAATAATGCAAACATGTATGAATACTAAATTTTGATTTTTGTAGGTTTTTTTATCATTTATTCTACTATGTTATAGAGGTTTTGATGATTATTGGGTTTTTATAAAATGTCAATTCAAAATTTATTAAGCTTTTTATTGTTCAAACATATTTTGCTCCAGGTGTAAATGGAAATTATGAGGTTATTGCATTGAACAAATCATGGTAAAGGTATGAAGATCGTTCATTTTTATTTGTAAAGTCATGGGCTGGATTTTATGAAAGAAGTTGGGGGTAGAGGGGCGATTGTCTGGTGCAATGATAAAGTTATGGGTTGCCAAGTGCAGTACCCCACTTGGATTGTACCAGCATTGGATGATGACAATCTTTAGAAGTAAGTTAGGGAGGGGCGATCTTACAGTGGGAAATGTATCAAACATTGTAACGATTACTATTATTGTTTAATCAAAATAAGTTGCATGTTTCCATAATGTGTTCTGATTATCTAGCAAGTATAACATGTGTAGGTTTTTTATTTTACATATTGTTAAGAAGTTAGGTTCAAATACATTTATAATATAAAGTGTATTATTTTGTCTTATTATTATATTAGTAGATTAAGAACAAAAACATATACTATCTTTTGTATTTACAATATATATGTGCCATTTAGATCAACTTTTACCTAGGAGGTTTTTTTTTTTTTTGTGTGTGTCTTAACATTATATCTACTAACTTTTGTAATCTTATGCTATCAATTTTGTAAACTCACTTGGGTATAGATTTAAATATTAACTTTATTGAATTTTTAGTGATAAGTATCACAACAATACCTAACACAGGGAACCAAGCACGTGCATTGCACGTGCTGTCCAACTAGTTTAATTAAAATGAGAAGTAAATGATGGAGTCAAGGTTTAAATTCAGGACCTTTAGCTCTGATACTATGTTAAATCACTACTTGTCCTAAAAGCTAAAGCTGATAGAAAAAGGTAAATTCAATAATTTAATCAATACTTTAACAACACCAACAAAGAGCACCATTCATGTGCAAAAAATTCCAAAATCAATGCAATCTCTCGGCTTACGGCTACGTGAGAAAATGGAGAAGTTAGTTCAAGCAAGAAATGTGGAAGAATTGTTTGAAATTGTTACCATAAAACAAAGGAAAGGTTGACCTTTGCCCTCGGCAAAATTAATCAAAAGCATAGTACCTCAACCGCCTCCACAACCTTCTATAACGCCTTTAGGGCCGAGCCCCACAAAGAGGCACTCCCTGTATTAATTCATGTATTAGCTATACATCTCTTGCTGTGGCAAAAATGTCATCAATATTAATAGCATAATATCAAAATCAAAATAGTGCGTACTTTACTCTAATAATTGTCAGTTCACCATCAACTATTGAATAAATGGGTTAGAAGAAGACCCATCTTTACATTTTTTTTTTTTCTTTTTGTACGAGATTCTTCTTTACGTTGTGAAAGCATATGTGAAAGAAATATTTATACAGCAGGGAAGCCCAACTTACACCAAATATCTCAACTTGGCCAAGCAGTGGGCAGACCATGTTGGCTGCTGTAGGCAAACCCGTGGAAGATGTGATCTCGTCTCCTTTATCATAAGTGGTTTAAACCCTTTGTTTAATTCCTTTGTCATCGCTAATTAGTTTCAGCTCATTATTTGAGTCAAAGTCATCAAGGAGCATTTAATTTGTACACACGATCGATTGCCTGTCATTGAGACAAAATGAAGAATGGATTATGTATAAAAAAAAAAAAAAAAAAAGTAAGAGGATGGGGATAAGGAGAGTATTTTTTATGTTGAAACACTACAATAGCTTGACCTTTTTATAGCGGAGCTATCTAATTTATATTGAAAAAATATGATCGTTGGAAAATATGGTTGTTGAAAAAATATAATTGTTAGAAAAGATGAAAGTTAATTTGAGAATATGACTGTGAGGGCAATAATAATAAAAATAAATAAATAATCTCATACGGTTTACATTGAAAGAGTAGTAACTAAAATAGAGAATTTGACGTTTGATTGGCTACTTTACCTAATCTTGCTGAAAATTAGGAACGTTATTTCTAGGACAATCGAGATAAAATGGTCTCTTAAAAGAGAATAACACATTAGCATGAAACAACAAAAAAGCATACCATTAAAATACCATATTTTTCTTCAACTCATGTCTAAAACACTGGTTTTTCTTTAACTCGTCAAAATCCCTATCCCAAGGCCACCGCCCTCTCTGAATGCCACCACTTCCGTTTCTCCTCTGAACGCCAAAGTGTTAGGCCCATTTTTCCTGAGTTGGACTTGGCCGAGGTATCGACATGGGTTTGCTTGGAGGAAAGAAGGATGAGTCGGACCGAAACACAGCTGTGATATGGTCAGCTATATGGCACCTGTTGCTTAGGCCCATTTGGCAATGAAAATGACTCTAAAATTCAACTAGGAGCTTGACTTTAGGTTTTCTTTTTGTAAAGACCCAGAAAAAAACACTAGTCACATCTGCGCTATCATTTCAAAATAACTAGTCAATTTTAAAGGTTTCCTAAAATCACTTGTAAAGCTCAATTTCACCTAGTAACTAGGCAATATGAGACTTAGCACTCATGACTCTCTTTATAAACAACCTACTCTATGTGGACTATTCCTCATATTTCCAATATGAGACGGGAGTATTACACCTTTTTTTTTATCCTAAGCCCAAAAGTTTGTCTTTGGGCTTTGATTAATGACTAGGCGTCCAGTTCTCTTATTCTCAACCCAAATTAGTTTTTTTTTTTTTTTCTTGAAAAAAGTTGTTTATCCAAGACTACATATTGGAGTTCCATATGTAATTCTTGACTTTCAAATTGTTTATTTAAGGTGGGTACGGACCGGATCGGGCAAAATATTGAGAATATATGATACCTAACTCGAGGCCTTTGGGTTTGAAAAATGCCTACCCGATACCCGATACTCGACATTATTAAACAGTAATCGACGAGTATTGGGTATAGCGGGGAGCGGGGCGGATTGATAAATTAGATGATTCAGATCTAATTTGAAAAATCAGATCTGATGAGATCGTGACTCAGGTGATAAGACGCGGAGATGATGTGGCCGCGGGACGGTGTGGGTGTAGCAGCGGGACTGTGTGGGCGTGGCAGAAAAGGAGAAAAGAAGAGAAGGAGAAAAATGAGAGAGACGGAAGGATGAGAGAATAAGAGAGACTGAGAGTGAGAGTCTGAGATTTTAAAAACTATACCCGAAATTTTTAGGAGACCCGTCTAGGTGCGTTTTCTTAAAACCAGTCCGGGTCGAAGTGGATCACAACTCGAAATTTTAAAAACTATACTCAACCCAACCCGAATAGGTTTTTAGAAAACATACTCATACTAGGGTTGGCAAAACGAGTTGGCGAGTCAGGTTCAGGTCCACCCGCTTGACCCGCCAACCCGTTTAATATAAACCCGAACACGACCCGTTTATTAAATGGTTTGACACGTTTCAACCCATTTAATAAACGAGTTTAACCCGACACGACCCGCCAACTCGTTTAGTTGTTGAGTCGTGTCATTCGGGTCGGGTAGACCCGACCCGCAAATTAGCCAAATGTACACACTACACAGAGAAATAGAGTGATTCAGAGAGATGAGAGATCCGGACCTGAACGACGGACTGACGGAGAGAGTCAAAGACGCAGTGAGACAAAGGGAATGAGGGATGCCGGGAGACGAGTCAGAGATGAGCAGCGGAGAGAGAGATCGTTGGACCAGGACATGCCGGAGACGTGCGAGACGAAGAGAGAGAGAAATACCTCATACCGCCGGGGATTATCAACGGAGAGGCCGTCTGAGATTGAGGAGATCAAGCATTCAAGCGCCGTGAGAAAGGGAGGTAGATCGACCGCCGATTGGCCGTGAGAGAGAGAGGGAGATCGAGAGAGGTGCTGAGATGGAATCGGGCTCAGTCGACTGGAGATGTAGATCGAGAGTGATGGAGAATCGGAGATAGTGAGTAGGGACGGAGCTGAGCTCGGGCTGCTCGGCGGTGAGAGACGGTGAGAGAGAGATTGAGACTCTTAGTTTGAGAGAGGAAAATCGAAAAAAGAAAGAAAGAGAAACTGAACTGAGAAGACGGCAGACGGGTCAATATACTGTGTGGTTTAGGTTTTTAACTTTTATCAGTTTATTATCTGTTTATGTAAGGTAAAAATGGGGGGCGGGGGGGTTAACAGGTCATAAACAGGTTGACTCGGTAATCCGGTAACCCCAAATCCAAACTCACTATTTTTGTGTCATGTTCATGTCGGGTTCGCAGGTCGTGTCAAAAATTGCTACCCCTAACTTGTACCATGCAAAAAAATTAAAAAAAACCGTGCAATGCGGGTTCTGTGGGTGTGGGCGGGTTTCGCCCACCCCTATTGTTTATAATGCTCTACGGTGACATTCGGAGAGGGAGGTGGCTTTGGGGATTAAAATTTTGACGACTTGAAGAAAAATGAGTGTTTTTTTACATGGGTTAAGAAAAATTTGGTGTTTTCGTCTTACTCTCTTTTATTATTCCATGGTGATGTGGTTGTCTCTCATTAGAATGCACATGATCAATGTGTGCCAAATTCTTAAGAAAGTTATTCTCCTCCGAAATGCACTCATATCTTTGATGGAGTTGTTGTAATGGGATTTTTGTTTTAGAGTAATGTTACATTTTCAATCTTTTTTTTTTCGACTTCATCCAACTTTGCATATGTGGATAAAGATGGGACCCACAAATGCACAAACAAACTCTTTAAAAAAAAATAAAAAAGCCATATATACAAAGTTGGATAGAGTTGGACAAGAATGTTAAAAATGTAGGCATTACTCTTTGTTTTATAGTGTGGATCCTAGCATGTAGCATCTACTTCAAAAAAATGAAAACGTGCTATAAAGTGATATAATACAATAAAAATGTTTGTTTGAGCTACCCATTTTCCATACTAGAATAAGAAAGGGATAAATGTAAAATTAGTCTTTGTAATTGGCTTAAATTATAAATCGTTCTCTATGGTATCAAAACGAACTCAAAAGTTCTTGTTTTATTAAAAAAAAAAAAATCCAACCCTTGTAGTCAAATTCCGTTAAAATATTTGACAGATTCCATTAAGTGTCACGTTATAGCCAATAAAATGGTGACACATGTCACTCTTAA
>FXXK01000177.1:3721-20304 GCA_900184695.1 Betula pendula | reverse complement strand
CATGAACTAAAATCTCACCTCCTCAAGTGAGCAACAAATTCCTGCTGGCTCATTTTCTTCATTTCATATCATAACCCCCTGAAGTTCATATGTCAAATAAAAATTGATTTAATTAATACAATTACAAGATTATTTATGCAAAGTTCATCATTATTTTGTTGGGGAAAAAGCTTACCCAGATAAACTGAAACGTGCCTCATTCGATTGAAATGGCATCCACAAGAGTCATGAACAAGGGAAAGTAAGATATCAACACAAAATGGGCCAAAAATTACAGTAAAAAGGGAATACTTCCAAACAAATACTGTGAATGGCTTTTGTGGTTTTGTTCTATTTCACTAACCTGGTTTGCCCTTCCTTCTTGCAACTGTTATCCTACAGATGGGCCTCATATCTACCAGTCCATCTGTGTATGGTGGATGTAAATAGAACATTCAGAGGGGAAAAAGTTAAAAAAAAAAATTACATTAGACGAACAGAGGAAAAACAAACGTATTAATGATTAAAAAACTCACAAAAAAGGAAAGTAACACAAGTAAACCATATACTATGAACGAACCTGTATACTCCTTTAAAATTCTTAGTCTTAAGAGGCATCTCAATTGAGTAATCACGTATTTCCCTGCGAAAACAGCTAATTAATCAGTCTAATATCAACCACTCATGTTCTTAATACATGAACTAAAGGCCTTTATCACCAACTCATTCTCTTCCATGTTCGGACTTCATAAAAAGGGATAGCTAAAGAAAATAACAACTTCACAAACTTGTTGAAGTGATTAATTCACATGTCTAGTAATTCTTTATGATCAAATTGGTTACAGTTGGAAAAGCATAAAGATGAAAAGAATTGACAATTTGTTTTACAAGCAAAACAAGTATAATGAGATAAATTAACAACATATTGATTTGCAATATTTTAATGTGAACCTATGCTTCACAAGGAATCATAGCCAAGAACTAGCTAGGTTCTTGAAATTAAAGCTATCATTGATGTTAGGTAGCAGTCTTTAAGTGCTAACACAAAATAAAGGATGAAATGAAACAAATAAAGGATATTTCTAGCATATTGCAACATATGTTTGACATCCAAAACAAATGAAGCTATTCTGCTAGCTTAACAATTTATTAATATAAATTTAATTACATGAGGATGCAGATACTTACACAATTGTTTGCTCGTTGCTGCATAATTGTAGAACCAGCTTTCTTTGACAAAAGACATACTCCTGTATGTTTCAGCATTTGATTCCCATCTAGCTTCCACATAAAGAATCAAAAAAGTTGAGAAGCTAACAATACCTGAAATGAAAGAGAATTGGGTTTGAATTTGATTACAAAGAGCTAAGAAAAGATATGTCATCTATGTAACTGCATAAACAATGGACTTTTGAGTCCTTTTCAAACAAACTCTAGTAGTCTTACGCCACTCTTGACCCACTCCCACCTATATACCATGCTTTTCATAGATGAGAAAAGAAAAAGATAAACAAACTTCCCGAACTTGCAGTTCTCGTTTTTTTGTTATAGAAAGGTTTACAGCTTTCAATGTGAGAATCAGAGGATGGAGGCGGTGCTCGATGCTGAATGGTGCTGGCTGTGTGGGTGGGAGCGCGTCATGTCCCTGTCCGGGCGCCGCGTGGCTATAATGGGTCGGGGTCGGTGGCACTGCGGGTGGGCGCCCGCCGCCTGCCAAGTCTGGACGGAGACGATGGGTCATTTCTCACTTTCTCCAATATCAAGTTTAAAGATATTTAAAATTTAAAATTTCATTTCTTTTGAAATCTTCTTTGCATCAAGTAAAGCGTAAAGTGAATACTGAATAACATCTAAAAAATGATACTTTTCTACACTAAATCTCCAAGCTATAGTAGTTTTTATCCAGACATCCCTACCAAACACCACTTACTGTTTTTTGTTTATCCTTTTATATATCCTTAGAAAATAATGCAAATCTCTCTTTAAAACAGCAATAACCACAATGTTGTATGACTATAGCTAATCAGCTATACAAAATTCTGCAAACAACTTCCACATTACCTCGTAAGGATTAAAATTACCATTAAATATACAAAAAAGAAATAAATCAGTGTAACTGTAAGTAATATCCCAGGATTTTCCATTGATAAATTTAGGATTCAGAAAAACCTCTAGAGAGAGAAACTCTCCCTCCAAAAATCTCTAAAACTAAACCCTAAATCTCCCCTCCCCACCCTTCTAAGCCCTCCTCCTCACCTCCTTAGGGGAGGAGGGAACCCTCCCCCCCTTCTCTGTTTTTCTTTTTCTTCTTGGTTCTTCTGCGCTCACCTTCCCCTGTTGTCTTTTTCTTCTGTGGTTCTTCTTGCCCGCCCATCAGCTGCTGCCGCCTACCACCGCCGCCTTCCACGCCTCAGCTTCGCCGTGCGCGCCTCGTCTGCCGCTGGCTTCTCCGGCGCATCTCCTCTCCGTCTCCGCCCTCGCAGCTGTTCTCCGGCGTGTCCCAGATCTGCCGCTGGCGCTCCTGTCCTGTCTTCCCGCCACTCTCCCCGCTCCGCCACGCCACCTTCCTCCTGCCCGCCGGCTCCCCCGCTTACGCCGCTTCTCCCCCAGCGCTTCCGGCCGCCAACGCGCCGACGGGTGATGTCCGATCTGGTCTTCCAAAACCAGCATTCTGCAGTCTTCCGCCGGCGTTCCCCACCAGAGCGCATCGCCTGCCGCCTCCTTGTGCGTCACGTCCGCTGCTCTTCGTGCCTACCGGAGTCCTTCGCGCCGGCGCGTGGTCTGCCACGCCAGCCTCTCCGACGCCCGCTGTCCGCACCTCCCGCCCCTGCTGATGGTTGGGTTTGAGGGTTTTTTTTTGTAATCTGGGCTTTTCTGTATTTCTTGGTTTCGCTTTTTCTGATTTTCTGCGGTTTGGCCTCCTTGTGTTTGGCTTTGGGTTTTGGCTCGAGGGTTTTCCAACTTGTGGTTTGGGCCTCGGGTTTTGGGCCCGAGGGGTCTGCTTGTTGGTTTGGCTTTCGGGTTAAGGCTTCATGGATTTTCTGCATGGAGGGTTGGGTTTTCGGTTTTTGCCTGCTTGTGGTTGGCTTCGTTTGACTCAAGGGTTTTTGGGCCTCTGAGGTTTGGGCCTCCGGGTTTTGGGCCCGAGGGGTTCCTACTCTGTTTGTTTGGGCTTTTGTTATTGGCTCGTGGATTTCCTGCTTGTAGGGTTGGGCTTTGGGTTGAGGGGTTTGCGTTTGTGCCCTCCTTGTTGTAATACTACTGTGTAGCTTTGGGCGCCTTACGCTTTTAATAAAATTTACTACTTATCAAAAAAAAAAAAGTATCCCCAGACTAAGTTTGAGTCTTAAACTAAATCGACGGCACCACGAACAGGTTGCTTACGCGACATCTCGAAGACAGCCAGTGCCAACTGTCTTGTGGATTTGGGATATGAATTATTGTCCTAGCCTCCTTCAATATCCACCACTTCTCATTCTCTCAAGTATTATCCCTGAGCCTCTTATCAAATTAAAACACAAGACATAAATTAGACCCCCCTCTGTTTTTGAGATCAAGAATAGCTTCACCGAAAGAAAGGCCTGTCCACTAAACCTTGCTCATATTGCTAGTAAAAATAGCAAGGATTTCCTCACATTATGTAAACAGTATCAGTAACAATGAACATCTGTTAAAGTGAAAACCAATCACGTTAACCTGAAGATGTATGAACGGATTGTGCTTAAAAGCTCTTAAGAGCCCAGAACCTAATATCCACCTGAAAATAAGAAGCTCTTGAAACATCAACTAATGGTCTTAAACTAAGGCAAACCTACCTATAATAGCTGATATAGAAGTTAGTAATACAAAATAATCTACTAGAAATATCTAGGCACAATTTCTGTTGAAGACCCGTACCCTGGTAAGGCGGCTATATTCCATTACCATATGTCCTCTTGGGTCCGTACACCCTCAAGCTTTTGTTCCATTCCCGAAGGGCTAGACGCGTCCCCCATGGCAGAACCAAGGACCTTAAGTCCCTTGATCACTAACCATGAGTACCCCTGAGGTACGATCTAGTAATCCAGTCTGCTCTTGAGTACTCCTCAAGTTGTTTCACTCCTTCACACATCCATTGTTGTGCAAATGAAAAGAAGATTCATGACATTTAATCCGGCTTAATGTTGACTTAATTAAAATAGGTTGTTTAGAAAGCACTAGTCAACTAAGGGTTTCCCATGGCACTTTGTTGTATGTAACATTGGTATTTTATTGACTTTGTAGGAATTGATTAATAATTGATATACATTATCAAGAAGTAGAAGAATGTATTCAGTTCTAGATCATTTTCCCAACAGATATCACAATTCTAATATAGCGATGTGGGAAGACCTTTGGTCAATTACTACCAGTTTTGCCCTCTGCATCATGCTCACATAAGTGGGATATATCAACGTAAACCTCGTCTCTGTGAGGATTGAAGACAGTGGATGTTTGATCCAAAACCTTTTTCTTATAAAATTCTGTCAACCTCGCCCTATGTGAGTTCTCTCTTCATTGTTCCTCGTTTGTTAATGCAGACAAGAAACCTTCTCCAAATACTTCTTGAGGAAAGTCAAGCAACTTAGTTGTGGCCTCTAGTATTGCAAGAACTCATCCTTGGGTCGAGCTTCAGATCCTGCGTATAAGGAGTGCCCTTCCAAATAAATCCTACCATGACTACACATCGAAAAACCAAAAAAAAAAATAAATAAATAAAGAGGAGAAGGAATTGAAATGTAGCCTTTCTAGAAGCTGAAATTCCCAGCCTTAAAGAGACCACATAAAGTTTCTTCACTAATTCTCAAGAAAATGACATCACTCTGTTCTGATTCAAGGAGCCCCTGAACTCCCAAACCATTCCAAGCCAAAGTGTCATACAGAGCTCAAATTCCATACCTTGTTGATGTCATTTACGAATTCATTTTTATAGTAATTCAGAGTAGCATTGATCAGCGCTTTGCTCCTTGTAGCCAAGATCCTGATAAGATCCTCATGATTGTAAGCCTTCTCTGAAATCTTCTCGTGGAGTATTTTAGCCTCTGACTTAGCCAGAGTCATGTTTACCTCATCTCCCTCATATCGGTATGAGCTTACAAGAGGTACCAAAAGCTGGGAGGAACAAAATATATAAAGTCATTAGTATTTTGTATTTAACAGAAAAAGGACTAAGATAATCTTAAATGGACTTTTTGACAAAAAAAAAAAGAAAATGCCCAAAAATTTCAAATTTCATATTAAGAAGCTCATAACAGAAGCAACTTAATGTAAATTCACTTGCCATTTCTCTAAATACAATCATTGCACAAATCCCCCATAATTATTGTACCCCATTTTGCTTTCATATGCATTTCCCTCTAAAATTCAGAAACTCAAATGAATAAAAGAAACAATAGCTCAAAATGATAATGCAAATAAAAATCGTTCTAAGAACACAAGCAGTTTAACTCCAAATAGAGAGTTACACTCTACATAGAACGCAAAAATGAAAGGAACCCCTCCAAACGAGACATCTACTGAAGTGAAAATCACCCACCTATGTCTGTAGATGAAAAACAGATTGTGCTGTTAGGAGCTCCAAAAATAAGCCACCTGGAAAATGGGAAGCCCCTGAATTTGTTGTATGCCAAAAGCATCTACATCAACCTATTGTCTTAAACCAAGGCGATAAACATAAAGAAGTTAGAAGCAATATGAGAATGGAATTATTCAAGTGCCAAATAGTTTAATTGATTATTTGTAGATAAAGTGACATGTGGGAAGCTTATATGTAACAAAGAATTGAACCAAAATGAATACCCGTGCAGCAAGGTAGTTCTCAGAGTGTTGTTGCTAGATTGGATCTTCCGCACAATATTTGCACGAGTTTCACCAAGTGCCAGTTTTCACTCTGTTACAACAATGAGAAATTAAGCACCAAGAATACATCACCTCATCAACGCTGTTTACACAAAACTATGTATCCTTAGAAATGAAGAAACGAAATAAAAAATACTAATAATAATTTACAAACCATTTCTCCTAAAATGTGAAGAATCATGTATGCAGTGCCCTAGATTTTTGAATAAGCTTCGAATCCTCTGTTTCATCTGTGCTTCAATTCGTGGAGCACCTAAAATTTAACAACCAAGAAATGCCGAGAGAGAAAAATTAAGAAAATGAAGGTGTAGAAGGTGGGTAATTCAATTTCTATGAAGGATTCAAATAAAATGATGAGTAATATACCTGAATCAGTCGAAGATGCATGGGTGCTTGAATTTTCTTCTTGCTGAAGTGGATACCGTAAGTCTAAGTCTGGAATGTGAGCAATCTTGGCCCAATCCTCACCTGTGTCTCTCTTACATCTTTGCAATAAGATGGGACATTCCCAAATTTCGAGCCTCTGCAAAGAGGTTAGCCTAAGTATTCCTTCGGGCAGTGATGCCAAACTCAAGCAGCGACGAATTTGAAGCACTTGAAGTGATTTGCAGTTGTGGATCCACTCTGGTATAGCCGTCAAGCTTTGACAATTCCAAATCTTGAGCTTTTGTAGAGTGGTAGCATGTTGAAGCCACGAAGGGAGAGACACCAATTTTGGAAGTTCATAAAAGCTCAGATCGAGGAGGCTCGTAGCATTGGCATGGAAGTCAACATAGGGCATTTCACGATGTCTAATCTTGAAAGACGAGGAAAGGAAGGGAGTAAAGGATGCTCCGTTATTTCAACGGAATTATCACTATCACTATTGACCTCCACAGAAGAATCCCTCTTCCTCCACCACCCCTTGAGATTAGGGCAATCCCAGAGTATGATTTCCTGGAGGGATGGGAAAAATGGTACTGGCGCCGATGAAGAAGACGAGAAGGCATTGCTATCTGATATGTACTCCATATCATTCATATACTTAAGAGAAAGATACTTGAGAGAACGCAGTTGACTCAATGGTGGCAGATATGGGCATTTCCTACACTTATTTAATTGAAATCTAACAAGATTTGTGAGTGACAAAAGCCAACTCGGAAGCCTTGAACCCCAATACTCTGTTAAGAAAAGCTCTTTCAGATTTTGGTGCGGTTGGAAGCATTCCAATGACGCTTCATCATTAGCAACGTCTGAATCATTGACATCTCCTTCACAACTCCACCGTAATTTCAAAGAATGAAGATGTTGTTTCTCCTTTATATTTGCAGCTAAACATTCTGACGCAACACCTTTCCCATGTCCCACATTTCTAATCTCTAACATCCCTCTCAGATTATTTAGTCCGTTCAATTCTTGTAAATCACTGCTATTCGAGGAATCCGAGTGGACCACAAATTTTGATAATGTCTGAAGTTTAGTTAGTTGCCCCAATCCTCGTGGCATATAAGTCAAACCTTTACATCCATTTATCTCGAGATGCCTGAGGTTGACTAATCTTTTAATGTTTCTAGGCAATTCCTTGAGTGACCAACAATTAATGAGTCTTAATGTTTGCAAATTCTGCAACTTTGTTATAGAATCGGGCAGCTTCTTGATAGTACTGTTTCTAGAAAGATTAAGATATCTTAAATGCTTCAATTTTCCGATTGAGCTTGGCACAAAATCAATATATCTGAAATCCAACACGCGCAACAGCTTAAAAGTTGAAAAAATTGCATCACAGTCTATCTCAGAACTAAAGCTTTGGTCACAAAGAAATGTTCGTATCCTACTTGCTTTATACAAAGAAGTTGGAATTGTTGAAAAAATTGCATTACAATCACCAGTAAATAATACATGACGAGTTGTCTCATCAATGTTTCTCTCCTTAGCATCTAATGTGGTGATCATCATATCATCTAATGTGGTGATCAACGATCCAGCCACTAATATGGCAAGATCATGCATGAGGTCATGTATTTTGCATCCAATTATGTTACCAAACTCATCCGTTCTAGCTTCTTGAAAGAATGATCTCCAAAGTAAATCCATAAAATACTCATTGCCAACATCTTCCAAGCATCGGTTTTGATCCGATAACTTGATAAACCCATGTGCCATCCAAAGCTTAATCAGTGTTGATTTACTAATCTTGTAATCCTTTGGAAACAAACTACAATAAGCAAAACAGTGCTTCAAATGTGAAGGAAGTTGATCATAACTCATTTTCAGAGTTGGTAAGATGTCATTTTCTTTCTGAGATATTTTTGAGAGTTCATTATTCTTAAAAGACAACCACTCTTCTAAATTTTTGAAGCGTAGTAAAGTTCCAATTGTCCTTATGGCCAGAGGGACACCACAACACTTCGCTAGGATCTCCCTCCCAATTGATACGATGCTTGAATTCTCCTCCGGCTCTTGTCCTACCTCAAATGCCATCTGCTTAAATAAAAACCATGAAGCGTGTTCCTCTAAACCCCTTAAGGAATATGATTTAACTGTCCCGCTAATCCTTGCAACGCTTTTATTGCGGGTAGTCACTAATATTCTACTGCCTCTTCCTCCACCCATCAGCACTGCTTTCAAGTGAGACCATTTTTCATGATCCTCATTCCACACATCATCCAATACAAGTAAGTATCTCTTTCCGTCGATTTCTTTTCGAAGATAACCTATCAATATATCCATTTGAACGCTTTCTGGNGACCAAAAACTGCTTCTTTAGGTACAAAAGAATGAGTGTTATCCCTCTCCCTATTCCTGAATCGTGTTTCTACATGGCGTACCTCAAAGTTGAAATTCTTCCTATTGGCGTCGATGTCTTCTAACCTCTCTCTTATCGCCTTAATCTTATGACCCATTTTGAGAGCATATAAAAGCTGGTTTGATTTGGAAAAGAATATGCGTACCTGTGACATTCAACCCTCGAAAATAAGTTAATCTAGTTTACATGGATCAAACTCAATAGTATAACATTATTACTATTAATTCTATTATTAAAAAAAAAAAATTGAAGAACCCTAGATATAATGAAAACATGGCCACATGTTGCATGGTTTTGCATGGAATTTTAATTCTAAGTGTATGTTTGGCATGCGGATTAAAGCATGGAATAAAATAGCTATTCTCTACATTTGCTTGATTCCTTTATTAGTGGGAAGAATAACTATTTCATAGGAATTGCTATTGCTCAAAATGTGGAATCACTATTCCTCCTAAAAAGAAGATGAATAATTATTTCATTCGGTTGAAAATAACATTTACACTAATACTCTCCAAAGAAGGAACCACATGCACCAGGTTTTTTGATGCTCCCACTATGGATAGACATGCCAATCCCGCAGAGAAGAAAACTCTAGGCCACTGCCTCTCGATGGGAGTTCCAAGCAACCTAAAAATAGGAAGCAACTGCAGGAACTCAGAGTGTAACACCTCGGTCCCATATTGGGAAGATGAGAAATAGCCCACATAGAGTGGGTGGTTTATAAAGAGAGTCATGAGTGTTGAGTCTCACATCACCTAGTTATTAGGTGAAATTGGGCTTTATAAGTGATTCTAAGAAAACTCCAAAATTGACTAGTCCTTTTGGGGTAATAACGCAAATGTGGCTAACGCTTTTCCCAAAGTCGTTACAAATATTGTAATACCCCGATATCCCTTTAGAGAGATATATGTAATTTTAGCATGCATAAGGTTTATTTATTTACGTTATCATTATTATTATTTTTATCTATTCATTTAATATTTTAAAAATATTTCGAAAATTAATGTTTCTAAAATTATTGGGAGACAAAATATATTTTTTTAAATGAAGATTTCATTCTAGCATTTACCTGAATTTATTACCCCACTTCTAAAAAATTTATGATACCTATTCAATTTATTTTCACATGTTAAAACCTTAGTCGTATGACACCACTATTATTCTTCCTTCTTCCTTTGGTTTACATTCTCCTAATAAATACCAATAAGATAAAACCCTAGCCTCACTTTTTACGCCCTAGCCATAAACTACCCAACACCTCACGCCTCTTTCTCTCTCTCTCTCTCCCTCCCTACAAGCCTACATGGCTACAAAACATCAAGACCAATTTTCTCTCATCTTTCCCTTTCTCACGTGAACTGCAGGTATTGTTTCTTCTACCTTGTCATTTCATCCCTTTAGTCTTAGCTTGTATTTGTTTAAAAATTCAGTACTAGTTGTAGTGCTGTCCTTCTTGTATGAAAATTTGTGCTGGAAGATGTTGGAAGTTCTCACATTGCTAGAAAAACTAGGTTAATGTGCTCACTTATAAGGTTGGTTGGCACGCCTACTATTCAAGGTGTCTTTGAAGTTGAGTTACTGTCCCTACTTTTCACATATTGTTGCTGAATCCTAATTTGGTATCAGGGCCAAGTTTCCTAGTTTGTGGCCCCCTTGTCAGCCGTTTCCACAGTGGTTGGCTTGGATGTCTCCCGCACACGTGAGGAGGCGTTTGTTGGAAGTCTCACAATTGCTAGAGTAAACTAGTCAATGTTGCTCCTTTAAGTTTGACATCCCACTTTCAAGGGGTCTTTTAGGTTGAGTTGGCCCATCTTTAAGCAGTAATGTGTGAATTCTAGGATGCCACAACCTTATAAGGAGCAATTCAACTAGTTTTCTTAGAATGTTGGGACTTCCAACAGGAAAGATGTCTTATAAATAAGAACCCATAAAGCCAAGCCTATTATTTGAGAAACACTTTGAGTCACATGTGATTACCATTGTTTTGCTTTGAATATATATATATATTTCTTTTTCTCTCTTTCCTGATCCTTAAAGAAGCAATATATTAACTTGGCCTTTGTGATTTGTCTTCTATGAGAAAGCCCTTGCTTTGCATGTATGTAGGAGTGGGAATCTTACTATCATTTAGATATTTTTAAGCCATTTTTACACCTATGCCATAAAGCTATTTTACATGTATATCAATACTTGCAGATTAATTTAAATGAAAGGGTTGGTTGTACAGGCAACGTTTTTTTCTTATTGATTTTGAAAGCCATGATTTTTAATACTAATAACTCCTCTTTTATACGAAAGCCTATGTTTTAAAATGCAAGGAAATATTTTAACTCCAAGAAAGAAGGATTCAGCCATGCAAGAAATTTTAATGATAGTTTATTATACCTACTACAGACTCTGATTTTTTTAAATATAATACACACACACACACACACACACACACACACACACACATACACACACACACACACACACGTATATTATGTTTAATGGATCAAGTGAATGCCAAATGTTTTAAACGATAGCTACTAAATTATGTTAAACATAGTATCAAAAATCATGACATTTTATGGAAGTTGCATTAAGCATGAGCATTATTAATTCTAGAATTTTATGTCTAGAATGTATTAAAAGTGAATTTCATCCTTTTTATATAAGTTTTGGAATAAGACAGTGTTATAGGTAATTAGGTTCAATTATAGTTAGAAGTGTGTTACGAGTTTGGTTCATTTAGAGTGTTTTGGGCCATACCACTAGAGTCTTGGTTAGAAAGGACCATTAGTGTTCTTTTAATATGACCAGAATTAGTAAATATTATTAATGTGACTGAATACTTGGTTCAGGTAGTTAGCAGGCTAAGCATCTTCTAGCAGCAGAATTCAGGTAAGGAAATTCTTAACCCTTTTAAGTGTATTTTCATTGTATGATTATTAATGTAAATGTTCTTTATTACTTTGTGCAAAAATATATATTTTATGATTATTCTTATATTTATTTGACATGATTATACATGCATGAAACACTTTTCTAAAGATGTGTTCAATTTCTAAATTTACTTTTGTCAGTCAAATTGGTGTGGATGCGGCGTTGGTCTCATATACATATTTCTAATTGGAAGAGGGTTGTTTTAAAGAAATTATATTTATAGGAAGTTATAAATAAGGAAAATTTCTAGTGAAGAGAAAACCTTCCCACACATTGTCCTAGACAATTTCATGAGAAGTAAATGAACGATAAATGATTTATTATGATAAGGATACGGGTGTGGAGGAGATAATTTTGGCCCTAGAAACGTTTACAAGATATGAGCTCGGTACCGTTGCTTGAGATGGAAGCGCAACCGCTGAAGGAAGTTGAGAAGACGGTAATCCATCGATATGTCGTGCTAAGTACACTTTGATTAATTAGCTGACAGGCAGTTTTGTAGCCACAGTCGCTGCCATGGTCACAAGGACCACGCAACCCTAGTACACAGGGTGTAATAGTGTACATGGGCTCTAATATAAGATTAAATGTGATAACCTATGAATATGAATATTTTATAAGGAATATGAATGTGCTTTATGATTACTCTACTGAGGATTGATTATGTATAAACTAAGAGGTTATCCATATTTATGATACGATATGTATTAAATATGCTTGCAATGATTTCGAGATGATGATATTTTTCGAATAATTATTTTAAAGAAAATGAAGTTAACTCAACCGTTTTATGGTTGAGGGTTTTTTTACTGAGCATTTCTCGCTCACCCCTTACTATGTTTTGTTTTCAGATTATGAGCATACTGGTCTAGGAGGTCGGAATGGGGGTGGGACTTTCTAGGACTTCATGCATTTATTTTATTATTAATTTGTTTACAATAAGTGCTTTAGCATAGTTTCCATAACTATAGGTTTTCCAATAAGGAACGTTGTATTTTTTTGACATATCGTTTCCGCAATTTAAGAGATTCATATTTTATATGACCCTATTAATTTATTTTAATAATGCACATATCATCTCATTTAGTTATCGCTTTAATAGGCCTTATTAATCTTTGCGCCTCTGCGATGATAAGTTGACAAACCTAACCCTTCCCGGGTTGGGGGTGTTACACAGAGTCTCTGGGATAGAGGGCCTAGCGTCTGACCATCTTGACAAAGATGCATCTGACGTGTTTTCTCCAAAAATTTCATACTATTTGGCTACCCCTATTTGACCATCTCGGCAAAGGCCAACCTATTTGGCTACCCCAATTTTTTCCAGAAATTTCAAACTTCTCTTCAAGATTTCATACCACATGGCCAACAGAATTCAAGCAACAAATTTTCTCTTCAATCTCTTACTTCCCAAGTGCAAGTATTTCAATTTTCCTGAGCTCTTTGTGCAAAGTTTAATGTTTTATAAAACATTAAGCTTATGTCCAATTATATCATATATGTGGTTTGCATAAGATTGTTGTGTTTTTAGTTGATAACAAGCATGTTAAACATTAGAGACACAAAACTTTGTCATATTATCAATGGTCTTCATCACACCAATCGGATTTCACCTGATATTTAAATAAAATCACAGCTAGCTTAGAATTTGTAAAATCTCATAAAGATATTGATTCTGTAGATTTTAATTTGATTACATGCAAAACATCATCAAAAACCACTTGGTGGTTCGCTTAGGTCCTTAATGGAATCGATATGCATAATTTCTATATTAAAGTTTCAAAATTTCATTTGATATATGCATGTAACCAATGGTTTTGTGATTTAAATGTCAAAATTGTATGTTGAGAAAACAAGGATCGGCCAAGGGTAGAATATAACCCAGCCGAACCATACTTAGTTCTTAAATAAATTGACACGTGTTTTAACTACAAATTTTATTCTAGATATTGTAAAGTGTATTTTTATGAAAAATTATTTTACAAATCCTATGATTTAACATGAACTCAGCCATGCCAAAGTCTTGCAAGGCTGAAAATTTCATATGAAATTTTTTTTTTAAAAAAAATTTAGAATCAATTTTAATTATAACTATGTATTTAAATGAAAATCGGGTTTAAATCATACTAGTTTTCTCAAAAAAAAAATCTAAGAAAAGCTACTTATTTGAATTACTTTCAGAAAATTTGTAGTATGTTTGATGCGTTGTAATTAGATTATGGGCCTAAAAAGGTGTTTTATGCTAATTAGGCCCAAAACTAGCATGTTATGTTTTTTTTTTTAAGCCCGTTTAAGTTGTTTATAGCTTTAGAATTGACAAATTAGTTAAGAGAAGGTCCAAATGGGCTATTTTTGGCAATTGCCCAAATTAAAAGTCAGAGAAGTAATTTTAAATTTTTTTGAGAATCTTCTTTAGTAAACATAGGAAGATAATAATTTTCTAAGTTAAAATAGTTTTAAAAATTGATAAATATAAATAAAATGGAACAAATATTTAATTAAATCAAAATGTTCATTTTCGGAGTAAAATCCAAAAAAATGGGTTTAATTAAGATTAAACTCAAAGCTTCTTTTTAACAAATAAATATTTTT
This sequence comes from Betula pendula, assembly GCA_900184695.1. Taxonomy (NCBI): domain Eukaryota; kingdom Viridiplantae; phylum Streptophyta; class Magnoliopsida; order Fagales; family Betulaceae; genus Betula; species Betula pendula. The sequence continues at coordinate 6,149 of FXXK01000177.1, read as the reverse complement.
TATAAAGGGGAAAAGCTATGAAGGGTTAATGATTAGGACCAACTTTTAACTAAAGTTAGTATGATTAGACTATAGAATTAAGGCTGACGTGCTTGAACTTCGTGGTTTAGGTAGCTGGTTGTTGTCTAGCCTTATTTTAGCCGAGAGGTAAGTGATATTTTTTACCCCTTTTATGTGCATGATTTTTATATTGTGTTTTGATAGCTATTATGCAAATATTTATGCTTTAAATGTTTTCACAGACAATGTGTTCTTTTATATGCATATCATGATGTTAAGTATTTGAAAGTTCTATGATGTCACTCGAATAACACGTGGTACAATTATATTTCTATGAAAGGAAAGATATAAAAGAAAAATCCCAAAAAAGAAATTAAAAAACCTGTCATATTGCCCCGCGATGATGAGATAAGGATTTAAGAAAGAGTATGAAGAGGTAAGGACATATGAAGAGGTGGATATTTTTAGTTAAGCATTTGGCCTAAGAAGCTGAAAAAACAGTATTTTGACCGAAGAACGAGAGCAAGCATAGCACAACACTAAAGCTAGGATGGAGCGCACCACACTAGGTGAAGTGTTGCCGATCACCATGTTAACCAAGTTCAATCATTTGGCTTTCATAACTCTTCTCGCGGCCACAAGATAAGAATGGGTCCTTCAAGATTAGTGGGTTGGCAAAATTGGTTGGCTTGTCAGGTTTAGATTGACCCGTCAACTTGTTAAGGTTAATTTTGATACAACTCGACCCGTTTAGCTAAACGAGTCAGACCCTACAATCTTGATATAATCCATTTAAATAGTGGTTGACACGATACAATGGGTCGTGTTAGGTTGACACAACCCGTTATTTGAAAGTACATTTTTTTTAAAATTTGCGATTTAAAAACATAGAAAAAATTGTATTTTCAATTTGCAAGTTAGAGAGTGCGTTTTAAAAAATGCTCGATTTTAAAGGCTAAACTGCGATTTTACAGGTCAGATTGTGATTTTACCAAACGCTTAACTACATTTTAAAAATTGCGTTTTTAAATAGCACATTTTAAGACCGCTATTTTAAAATTGCACTTTTTGAAATCGCGAATCCAAATAGACCTTTTAAGATTATGAAGATAAGACACTAATGCAATTTGTAGGTTCATAAGGAGTCGTTCGAGGAACAATCAACTTATTTGTTGTGGCATCTTCGGCAATTCATTAAGTAACGCTATAGAACACAGATCGAATATCGAAAGCAGGGCATTGATCTGAAATTGGAGTACAGAGCATGTTCAAATTGCAAATGATTGTCTACATTCGGTCATTTGCAATTTGAATCCCAGAAATGCTAACCCAAGGAAAAAACAAATACTAACAAAAAAAAAGGGCATGAAAAAAAGGAAAGAATTTTGACTAACAAAAAAAAAGGAAAGAACAAACAACTCTTAGATCAGTTCCAAAGACATCATATATATTTATGTGGGAGAGTGGGAGGGACGAGGGAGAGACCGTCCGGTCAACCGGGTCAAAACGCGGGTTAAGCGGGTTGACAGTTTATTAATCGGGTCAACCCAATTATACCCAACCTTAACCTACTAATTTTAAGTTAGTCATATAAAATATTGTCGGCCAAATTACGCGCAACCCAACATATAAGATGTAATGGTATGCATTTGAACCCCTTAAATTACCTCCTCATGTCAAACAAGCCACTTTGTTAGCAATAGGTGTTAAAATAGACGAAAAAGTAGTCAATTGCGCTACTTTTAAATATTTATTACCAAATATCCCTAAAAATAAATAAATAAATAAAACAAAAATGAAATGAAAAAAATAAATAAGTAAAATTTTAAAATGAATAAAAAAAAAAACTGGAAACAAAACACTAGGGGGAGCCCAAACCACCCCCACAGTGCGTGGATGTAGTTCAGTCATTCCCAAATTTCAAAAGGGCTGCCCCTTTTTAAAAAGAAATTTGTTTTTTGTAATAATTTTAATTATTATTTTTTTAATAAATTTAAGGGTATTTTGGAAAGTTAAATGCAAAAATAGTCATGAACAACGTACATGATTGTTTTTCCATTTATTTTGATGTTGATTACTAACAAAGTGGCTTATTTAATTCACACGGGTTGGTAGTTTAAGGAGACCCAAATGTCACTTTTTAAAGTTTAGCAGTATAAGTGCAAAAGTAATAGTAATTTAGGGAGGTATGGTGTATTTTTCCCAAAATTTTACAAAGAGCAAAAACATCAAAAACCAAACACCCATTCAGCTACCCACTATTTTCTAAAAAAAAAAAAAAAAATCATATTTCTCTTCAAGATTTCATACCACATGACCAACAGAATTCAAGCAACAAGTTTTCTATTCGATCTCTTACATCCCAAGTGTGAGTATTTCAATTTTCTTGTGCTCTTTATGCAAAGTTTAATGTTTTAGTTTTAGTTTT
>FXXK01000176.1:62555-80235 GCA_900184695.1 Betula pendula | reverse complement strand
TCTTTTTTTTGTTCCTGAGCATGACAACAACTATTCCCAAGATTCTCACAACCAAGTTCACGCATGTCTATTTTCTTGGGTTTCTGCTTTGAAATTTCTTGAGTGGTCCTTTTTTTTTTCTTCTAATTACTTGAGTGGTCCTTGATGTTGCCAATTTGAAGACCTTTGTACACCATGCCAAAACTCCAAACATCACGCAAGTTGGTATTATCAAAATTGTCAGTTAGGTGCTCAAGTTGTACGTTTCTACCAAAGTCGACCTTCTACATATGTTGTGTGCCACATGAAGTAGATATTTTGATTTGATTTGTACCATCTTGTGAATAATAAATAGAGAGAATATTCGGCTAAAAAAAATTAAATAGAGAGAATATGGGTCTGTTTGCTAATCCTTTTTTTTTTCTTTTTGTTTTCCTTTTCATTTCTACCCAAAAAAAGTCAAACATTAACAAACATCTTTTCTCACAAAATAATAATAATAAAAAACCTAAAAACTCATTTTACTTTTATATAACATCGATCAACACAAAAAACCGCTCTTAAAAAGGATTATGATCAAGCACCACCTATATTGTAGTGAGAATTATTGGCACTGGCACAACTAAAGTCGAGCTCTATCATCGTGGCACGGAAGCATGGCCGGCTCTTCCACCAAGCCACTTAGATGGTCGCCTATGGCTTCTTGTGGAAGAAGGCCCCCAAATAATAGATGTATAATTAAGGTCTCTTTAAAAAAAAAATGTTTAAGACCTCAATTATAGTAAATAAAATTAGTCAATACTTTTTAATTAAAGCCTCAGTAGATTAAAAAATTTTGCTAATGAAAGAGTAAAGAGGCTTGAATGGCACAGATATATTAATTATGGTATAGGGAGAAGAAGAGAAAAAAGTCACATAAAGAGAGAAAAAAGGCCTTAATTATGGTAGAAATGTTAGTTAAGGCTTTCTAAGGCCCCAATTATGAAAAAAAAAAAAAAAATAAAAAAAAGGAAAAAATACAGTTTACACCCTCCAAACTTGTACTGTTTTTTTCTAAAAAATTTAGTTTCAAAGTTTTAAAACTGACAATGTACTCCCACGAAGTTTCATGGATTGTCAATGTGATCCATCTGTTACTTTGATCCGTCTTCCTTTAACGGAATTGGGGTCACGTGCGCGCACATGCGGTTTGGGAGAAAAAAAGTCTAAAATCCCATCAATATTTTTTAAGAAAAAAAAAAAAGAAGAAAATTGAGGTAGCCGTAGCTACCCCATTATGGTCAGATGGGGGTGGATTCGGCCACCCCCAACCATGGGGTGCTCAAAACTCCAGGGGGTGGCTCGGCCACCCCATGCTGGCTGAACCACCTTCATTCCGGCCAAATGGGGTGGTCGGCCATCCCCATTTGGGCCCTTGGGGGGTGGTCGAACCACCCTTTGGGCTTGGGGTGTCCTCACCCCATTCTGACCATATGGGGTGCGAGGCATTTTTTTTTTCTTTTTCTTTTTCTTGATATAATTAAGTCGTTTTTTTTTAAAATTATTATAGCATTTAGTCTTTTCGCTCCCAAACCGCATATGCCGCGCACGTGACCCTACATTCGATCAGAGAGACAGATCAAAGTAACAGATGGGTCACATTGAAATTCTGAATTCATGGGGGTATATTATCAGTTTTTTAACTTTGAAGGCTAAATTGAAAAAGTGGTCATTTAGGAGGTAACCTGTATTTTTTCCCTAAAAAATAATTAAAGTGAGAAAAAAAATCATAGATATAGAGTAAGGTCCAATTATAAAAATAAAAATTAAAAAAAATTAAAAAATAAAAAGGTTTGTCATAGCTCTCTAATTAAGGACCCATTTATGGTAAAATTATTTGATTTCAATAAATTAAAACATTAGAAGATGATAGTTTTGTAAAAAAAGCAAAAGTCCTAATCTTGAATTATTCTCAAACATAATATTTATTTGATTGCTTGGATTTATTTTCAGAACCAAATGTTTTAAAAGAAGTTTTAAAAATAGAAAAAACTACTTCAATTGGCCTACTAAATTATGTAAACAAACTAGATTATTTTCCAAATGCATTTATTGCTAAAAGAATTTTATTAATAATACTTGTTACAATTGTTGTTTCCGCTTAAAGAAGTTTTTCAAATTAAAAATTGATAAAATCCTACCTAGCTATGATTGATAATGTCACAAAAAAGATTAAGTGAATTAGCTATATTATCAATTGAAAATAAGAGATTAAAAAAACTTGAATATAAAAACTTAATTAATATAAAATTAAAATAAATATGATTTAATTATTATTTAAATATAATAAAAATGTTTCACTTAAATTTATTGTCCTAGATCTCAAAATTTATGGAGCCGCCCTGCAAGGAAGGACTTGAAGCAAAGCTGCTCCATACATTGCATCGTTCCACAAGGACAAAGCTCATCTCAATTTCAAATGAAATTGATAGTAACTATTTCATGGTTAGAATTTAAAGTTGGTGCATCTAAGGGTTTACATTATTTTATATTATTTAAATTTTTTTAAAGACGTGCTAATATTGATTTTATATACATCAGTAGATACACTAACTTTAAATAAGCCCACTCGTCAAAAATAAAAAATAAAAAAACGTTGGTAGATGTTCAAGAAGTTACCATACGTTCATAGCTAGCAAATAATTTTGAGATGCCCAAAGATCACTCTCCCTTTTCTTGTCCATCAAGATTTCTCCCTTTTTCTTTGGGGCAATGACCTCCTCTTATCACTCTTACGAGATAGAGCTACTAAGGAGAACTGTGAGAACCTCATGGGAGACCTTTTTATGATAGGTCTGGATAATTGATTGATTATTTTCTTGAGCCTAGTCATAAGATTTGCCATATCAACTCACTCCTTTGGTGAATCTGTGTTATCCATGGCTAACTTCAAGATAAATTATGTGCAATAGTCCTTGTGGCGTAATGTTTCATTCCCACTTTGTACTAAATAGGTGTCCACAACTTAAATTTTTTTACATCGTTTGTTATCAAACGATGTAAATTTGTGTTGATTATTGTGCAATTAACACAAATACAGTTTAACGATCTCATGATTAATGCCGTTTGCCAAACGACATAATCTAAACAATGTAAACTAGTTAACATCATTTATAGCCCTATAAATGATGTTATTCATCAACATTAAGTACCATTTTTCTTTTTTTAACGACAATGGTGTAGAATAGTGACGATGAAGATATTCCAATTTTCCAAACTCCTATTAAGAATGTATTCCAAATTTCCAATGCAATGTCATGTGCACGAAGTTGACGCATGTCTTGGTTTTCTGCTTTGATGTCGCCAATTTGAAGACCTTTTGTATACCATGCCAAAACTCCCAACATCAAGCAAGTTGGTTTTATCAAAATTGTCAGCTAGTGCTCAAGACTCAAGTCGTTACTACAAAAGTCTTCTAAATTCTATGTTGCGCCAAAATGAAGTAGATATTTTGATTTGCTTCTTTACCATCTTGTGAATAATAATGGAGAGAAATATTGCAATGAGTACTATTTTGATCACTAGCGTATAACTCACGCTATATACGAGTTTTTCATTATAATTTAATTTTAATTATTTTTTCAAAAAATGTCTTAAAAAAGAATAGCAAAAAATATAAATAATAATTAAAAAAAAAAGGTTAAGAGAAGTATTCATTAAATTCAAACAACGGTTGATTTCTGTCTTATGATGACGGTTGGGTGGATCAAATTAAACTAACATTAAAGAACAAAAAACAGTCCAAAAAAAAAATCCTCCTGCCATTCCTGGAGCAAGACGCGAGGGATTTTTGGGGGGTAATTGTTGGGATTTGGGCCCAGAAGATATATCAAGGCCCATATCCCATTTAGTAGTCCGGTCCACATGTGAAGGGCCCGAGTCTATATGGTGGCCGACCTTTGTTACAAGGTTCGGTTGTCCCGCTAAGGGCTGCAGCGGTCCAGGTTCGGTCCTCTAGCTAAGAAGGATAATGAACCTTGATGAAGAAAGGACAAGGTTCATTATGACTCGCATTTAAGGCAACCGATCTCGATTGCCGCCCCTGCGCATTTCCAAGATCCACTTGCTTCAAAGATGCGATTGATGTGACAAGCAGGCAGAGGTTCGTATGTCATGGACCAGTGTATGCGTGACACCTGGAAGGATCTTTATTGGGCAGCATGGGCATAGAAGAAAATGAGAAGCTTGAGGCCCTACTGTAAAGGCTCATGAAATGAGCCTCGGGGGGTCCGCCACTATATAAAAGGGGAGAGAAGCTCGGTTGCGGGGTAAGTAACATAATCCAAGAAAATATTTCAAGTCCTTTTTGCTAAGAACTAGCCCTAAAATCGAACTGACTTAGGTATCGAAGCTATCCCCCGCCAGACCCTTCCGGCAAGCTCTTGTGTCTGATTTTTCTCTGTTTGCAGGCTTACGTGTTGTCGGATTCAGAAACTGTCACAACAGTTTGGCGCTGTCTGTGAGAACGATTTCGTTCTTACTACAAACCAATTCTGACAACCATGAACATCGAAGATACTCCACAAGGTCCCCTCGACAAGCAAGGGGAATGAGTAGAGCCTGGGACCTTTGTCTCGGAAACCCCTTACGTAGACAAAGGAAAGTCCACCAGCTTCCAGACTCCACCGGCGGGAACCACCTCCCAAGCTCCAGAAACTCAAATGCAACGTATGGCTAGAGAGATAGAGGCTCTGAAACGCCGGAACGCATCTTTAACTCGCTAGCTTTATCCCAGCCCTCATGGCCGGGTGCAAGTGGAAGGCCGGGAGTTCTCTGAGGATGATGATGATGAGACGAGCCCCGATGAAGAAGAATACGCAGGCGGTGAAGGCCTGCGAGTAGAGAGTCATCGTGATGGCGATCGCCAAGTAGCAGGAGGAAGCCTTCGCAGGGAAGAGCCAATTACGTGGCAAGGGCGCGAGCATGTACTGACGGATGATCAACACCCACCTGAAGGTTCGGGTGGAAACCGTGCAAACAACAGACAGCGCCGCCACTGCCCCTAAGACGAGGCTCACCCGAGAGAAGGTACTGAACGTCGTTTAAATTTTGAAGGGGGCAACCATCAAAACCCCGTGGCAGGACACTATCAGGCTAACCCTCCACCTCTACAAGGGGATGTCCATGCCCTAATTAGGAGTTTGGGGGCCAAGTACGACGCAGTGCTTCGTGGTATGGGAGGAAAACCGTCTGCGGTTGATTCTATCATACAGCATGCGCGCTCAACCTTCACTCCGCGTATTAAAGTCCCCCCAATTAAGCCCTACGACGGAACAGGAGATCCCATCGGCCACTTGGAGTCGTACAAGGTCCACATAAACTTACATGCAACAACTGATGAGATAGCCTGCCGTGCATTTCCCCTAACTCTGGACGGTAGCGCTCAGAAGTGGTTTGGAGGGTTGCCTGCTAGCTCCATAGATAGTTTTGAGGACTTAGCAAAGACCTTCCTCACGCAGTTTCTCGCGTCGAAAAAATGCAAGAACACGCTGTAGTATATGCTTGCACTGAGGCAAGGAGAAACAGAGTCTCTCAAAGATTATCTTCAGAGGTTTAATAAGGAAAGAGTGGAGGCGGAAGACATGTCGGAGAGTGTGGTCTTGACCGCCGCTATAAATGGGCTCTGGCACAAAGGCCCTTTTGTCCTCGAGTTGGCAAAGAAGACTCCAACAACTCTGCAGGAGTTTATGGAGAAAGCCAAAGAGTTCATTAGCCAAGAAGAGATGATAAGGATGTACGCTGAGAGGGAGGCAAAGCGCAAGAAGCAGACCAAGAAGAAAGAGTTCCGCCGAGGAGAAGGGGCTTCCAATCAGGGGAAAAGTTCGAAGAAAGGCTCAAAGCCGCCTGAGAAGAAAAAGCCCATAACCGAACAAGAGTACAACTTTACCCCGTTGAACACGAGCGTAGCGGGAGTATTCATGCAGATTCGAAATGACCCGGGTTTGAAGTGACCCGAGAAAATGCAAGCCCCTTCAGAAAAGCAGAACATTCGTAAGTACTGTGACTACCATCAAGACCATGGCCATGAGACCGAGGAGTGCGTCTCTCTACGGATGGAGATAAAGAGAATGATTAAAGGGGGAAAATTGGCCCGATTTGTAGCAGCCAACCGACACACAAAATACGACAAGCCGCACACCGAGCAGCGTCACCACGACGAAGCTCGCGCTTATGACGACTGTCGTCGTCCAGCTACTCCCCCTAGACGCCGAGGCCATGCAGACAACTACCGAGCCAATAGCGAACCAAGACATCGTCGGGCCGACAGTGAAGCGGGACGCCACAACGATCGCAATGTCCGCCGGCGAGCGGAGCCCGAAAGGGGACAGGAACCCATTGGAGAAATTCACACTATCACTGGAGGCTTCGCAGCTGGAGGCTCCTCCAGCTTGGGGAGATGGGCCTATGCCAGGAAGCTGCCTTCTGAAGAAGTACTGTCCCTTGAACGGCCTTTAAAGGCTTGCAAGATAGAGTTAGAAACTGTCACGTTTTCTTCGAGAGACGAAGAAGGGGTCTTTTATCCCCATGACGATGCGTTGGTGGTAACCCTGATGATAGGAAATTACAATATTCACCGCATCTTGGTCGACAATGGAAGTTCAGCTGACATCTTGTTTCTCCCTGCTTTTGAAAAGATGAAGATTGAGCGTAAGCGAGTGGCCCCGGCTCCCACGCCCTTGGTAGGTTTCACGGGGGAGAAGGTTCTTCTAGTGGGAACGATCTCCCTCCTACTCACAGCAGGTTCGGTGCCTAGAGAAAAGACCATTATGACGGACTTTTTGGTCGTCGACAGACCGTCGGCCTACAATGCTATAGTGGGGAGACCGACCCTCAATAAGTTAATGGTAGTGACGTCTACTTATCACCTAAAGATGAAATTCCTTACCGACCATGGAACGGGGATAGTGAAGGGGAATCAGAAGGAGGCCCGTCAATGGTACAACTTGACCCTCAAGGAGCCTCACGCCAGAGAAACACTTCCTGTCTACTTCAAAGTAAGGAATGACAGTATGGTACAGAGAGTGGAGCCGAACGAAGATTTAGTTGAGGTAGCTGTAGATGGCCCGGATCGTGTGGTGAAGATTGGGTCGCAGTTGCCGGAAGAATCGAAAGTCGCGCTTTCGGAATTCTTGAAGAAGAATCTTGATGTGTTCACCTGGTTGCATGAAGATATGCCCGGTATTGACCCTACCATCATTTCACACAAGTTGAATATAGATCCCGCTGCAAAACCAATCAAACAGAAGAAAAGAAACTTCGCTCCTGAACGAAACAAGGCGATCGCCGAAGAAGTGGACAAGTTGATGCACGCGGATTTTATCAAAGGTTCATTACCCCGACTGGCTGGCTAATGTGGTGATGGTAAAGAAATCTTCGAGTAAGTGGAGAATGTGTGTAGACTTCACCGACCTTAACAAGGCTTGCCCCAAGGATAGCTTCCCACTCTCACGAATCGATCTCCTGGTAGACTCTACTTCGGGTCATAACCTCCTGAGCTTTATGGACGCCTTTTCGAGCTATAATCAAATCCGGATGCATGAGTTTGACCAAAAGGCAACCTCCTTCATTACGGATCGTGGTTTGTATTGTTATAAGGTGATGCCATTTGGGTTGAAGAATGCTGGCGCAACCTATCAACGGTTGGTGAACGCAATGTTCAAAAACCAAATTGGGAGAAACATGGAAGTATATGTGGATGACATGCTGGTCAAAAGCTTGAAGTCTAAAGATCACTTAACCGACCTTGAAGAGACTTTCAGTGTTTTGAGGCGTTACAAGATGAGGCTTAACCCCGCAAAGTGTGCTTTTGGCGTATCTTCTGGAAAATTTCTAGGTTTCATGGTCTGGCATTGAGGCATTGAAGCTAACCCAGAAAAAATAAGGGCAGTCTTGGAGATGGAATCATCTCAAAACACAAAGCAGCTTCAACGGCTCACCGGGCGGGTAGCCGCCCTTAAGAGGTTCATTTCCAGATCCACGGACAAATGCTTGCCGTTCTTCAAGATCTTGAAGAAGGCTTTCGTTTGGGGGGAAGAGTGTGAAGAGGCTTTCCAGCAGCTAAAGAGCTACTTAGTTAATCCCCCACTCCTTAGCCGAACGGTAGAAGGTGAGCCACTTTATGTTTACCTTGCGGTATCTAACTCTGCCGTCAGTTCAGTCCTAATCAGAGAGGACCAAGGGGTGCAAAAACCCGTATACTATACTAGCAGGGCTCTACGAGGCGTAGAAAGCAGATATCCGCAGATCGAAAAACTGGCCTTTGCATTAGTGACTTCGGCGAGAAAACTGAGGCTTTACTTTCAAGCCCATACGGTTCGGGTGTTAATCGACCATCCTTTGAAAAAAGTGTTGTTCAAGCCCGATACCTCGGGGCGCCTAGTAAATTGGGCGGTGGAATTAGGCGAGTTTGATATCGAGTACTTGCCTAGGCCAGTTGTAAAGGGCCAAGCGTTGGCCGACTTCATAGCAGAGTTCACGAGCCCTAACGACCAGGAAGACCGACCAGTGAATAACCTCTGGAAGGTCTGTGTAGATGGTTCAGCGACCAAGAGGCGAAGTGGAGCAGGCATAGTTCTGACAGCGCCAGAAGGTCAGGAGATTAAATACGCTATCAGGATGGATTTCGAAGCCGTGATAGCGGGCTTAACAATTGCTCACGAACTTGGAGCTGAGAATGTTGAAGTTCATATCGATTCGTGTGTAATAGCGGGCCACATCTTGGGCGAATACAAAGCGAAGGGTGAAAAAATGAAGAAATACCTTGCGAAGGTTAAGGAATTTTCGGCTCGGTTCGCACATTTCCATGTCAAGAGGGTCCCTAGAGAAGAAAATATAGAAGCGGATAGGCTTGCTCGAATTGGGTCGGCACAAGAAGAAGAGCTCGGGGGCTTTGGAGAACAAGTTCACCTACTATCTACGCCGACCATCGTGGGCAATCCCCAGGTGTGTGTGATACAGGATCCACTAGAGTGGGCTAGGGAGATATTCCAGTATATTACGAGGGGCCAACTCCCGGCAGACTGAAAAGCTGCTACCAAGATACGCCTAAAAGCTTCCAAATACACAGTCATCGATGGATCCATCTATCGACGAGGACTTACTCTGCCATTCCTTAAGTGTTTATCCCAGGATGAAGCTGACTATGCCTTGAAAGAAATTCACAAAGGAGTATGTGGCAGCCATTCCGGAGGGTGCGTCCTTGCCCACAAGATGTACCAGTAATCCATGAAAATGGTGAAAGCCTGTGACAAGTGCCAAAAGTTTACCAACGACCAGAAGAATCCACCTGAGCAGCTCACTCCAATTGCCTCTCCATGGCCCTTCTCCATGTGGGGGGTGGATATCGTTGGTCCCCTTTCACCTGGGAAAGGAGGTGTCAAGTTTGTATTAGTAGCAGTCGACTACTTCACTAAATGGGTAGAAGCAGAAGCCCTCTTCAATATCACCTCTCAAAACATCACTAGGTTCCTTTGGAGATCAGTGGTTTGCAGCTATGGTCTTCCCCATGCCTTCGTTACGGATAACGGGAAGCAGTTCGACTGTCAAGCATTTAGAGACTGGTGCAAGGATCTTAAAGTCAGGAACTACTTTTCTTCACCAGGGCATCCGCAAGCTAATGGACAAGTGGAGGCCACCAATAAAACCATCTTCAAAATGTTGAAGAAGAAGCTTGAAGATAGGAAGGGTGCATGGGCCGAGCAACTCCACGGGGTACTATGGCCTACAGAACTACCAAAAGAACCCCTACAGAGGATACTCCTTTTGGCCTAACTTTTAGGTTGGAAGCGGTCGTTCTAGTAGAGATGGAGTTAACAAGCCTCAGTGTTCAGAAGTACGATCCCGAGCTTAACAACGAAGGACTGAAGCTATCGCTGGATCTCCTAGAGGAAAAGCGGGACCAGGCAGAAACTGTAATGGCCGCGTATGCGTCAAATAAAAGGCACACAAGTATTTCAACCGAAAGTCAAACCCCGAAAGTTTAAAATTGGCGACTGGGTACAGGAAGGTGACTTTGCAACCAAGGAACGCACAGATGGAAAGCTGACTCCAAATTGGGAAGGGCCCTACAGGGTCGTGAAGTGCAATCGACTTAGTGTTATCATCTTGAGACTTTCGAAGGAAGGAGACTGCCCACCCCTGAAACGCAGAGCATTTAAAAAGATACTACAAATAATCTCTTACACGTTCAAATTGTATTTTATTTGCTAATGAAAGTTTGCTTTCCTCCACCTTTTTCCCTTCTCATCCTTTGTGTACATGAATGATGCGAGCAAGTATGATGAGGACCAGGTGCAACCTTTTTACCACCAGATCAAAAGATCCGTGTTTCGTCATTGAGTTCACCGACCCTTGACATGTCGAACGTGAGATCCAAGATCCAAAAAACATAGTTCCGTCATTGAGGTCGCTGACCCTTGACATGCCGAACCAAGAATCAAAAGATCTGCGTTTCGTCATTGAGGTCGCCGACCCCTTGACATGCCGAACGTGAGATCCAAGATCCAAAAAACATAGTTTTCGTCATTAAGGTCACTGACCCCTTGACATGCCGAACCAAGATCAAAAGTTCGTGTTTCGTCATTGAGGTCGCCGACCCTTGACATGCCGAACGTGAGATCCAAGATCCAAAAAACATGGTTCTGTCATTGAGGTCGCTGACCCTTTGACATGCCGAACAAAGATCAAAAGATCCGCGTTTCGTCATTGAGGTCGCTGACCCCTTGACATGTCTCGAACCAAGATCAAAAGATCCGCATTTCGTCACTGAGGTCGCCGACCCCTTGACATGCCGAACGTGAGATCCAAGATCCAAAAATTCATGGTTCCGTCATTGAGGTCATCCGACCCCTTGACATGCGCCGAACCTTGACATGCTAAACTGAACCTGGAAACTCAGAGAGCAACGATCAACGTTCTAACTGCGGAAGTTCGGTATCCCTTCAGCGTGCAAACCTAACACATTAACAAGAAAAGGTTTGCAAAGCGAGCAAGGTAACCGAACCGGGCTACAGTGCATATGAACAAAATGAAAGCCCTTGTTGCTTTATGCTGCTCTTAATAATATAAATGAATGTTGTGTTCACGAGGTGCTTAACGAAGACAAAACATCACAAATAGCTCATTTCATTTTAAAAGGAGAGGGGAGATACAGAACAAGATCGTTACATGAGGTTGGAATACCTCCCTCTCAAAACAAAAACAAAACAACAATAGAGAAAAATGCCCAAACAGGGGCAGCAACATTGACAAGCTATGGGTCATCGATCCTTACAAATAATAAAAAAGAAAGAAGAAGGAGAAGAGAGTGAAGCAGAAGCATAACTCCTACCTTAGTCCTCATCAGAAGAGAAACCGCCGGTGATGTAGATGTCCAACCCAAATTTGGATTCCATTGCCATGCGCCGATCGTGCAGTTTCTAACGCAACGGAGCGAGCTTCCCTTGAAGGCGGCGATCTCCGCTTCCAGACAGACCACCCGGTTCTCCAAGTGACCGAGCCTTCTCCCCTCATAGAAGTGATGGGCCCTTGCTTGATTGGGCGTCTCGGGCTCCTTGCTAGGCCCTGTCGCAGAGAAGGCGGATTCCCGCTGGGAGAAGGAGGACCATCGTCCTCCTCTGCCGGGTTCGGAGGAGCTTTACTTCCTCCTCTTCTGGTGGACGGGGCACTATGCCCAGAATGAAGAAAGGATTGCTGTCAGAGTGACCTGGAAGACTCTAAAAAGCGATTAACGGACGAGGAGTCCGAAATCACAATTCTCCAAATTGGCGCCTGGTGGTTGGCCCTAGCGACCCCAACTCGGCCTCGAAGCCGGTTACTCTGGCGAGAGCCAGGCGGAGGTTGGGGGGCAGGAACTCTTCGTGGCCCTTTCCGTCGAACACCTCCATCCATAGTGTGAAACTTTGAAAAAAGAAGAAAGAACACTTGTAATGGATAAAAAGAAGAATGAAAAATGATGATGAAGAAACAGTACGCATAGCCCTCCCTTAAATAAGCGTGTTAGACTCAGAAAACCCAACAGGCGCGCCTCTTGGAGAACTCCACCGTCATTTACTGCGCAACTTGCCATTACCGATGTCTCAGAACGAGACCCTTCAGATTCCCAAAATGGGATAACGAAATAAAGTTCCGTTCTGGTAAAGTGCGAAAGTACCTGGATAATATTCCGAATCGCATTGCCCAAAACTTAAGGATAAGAAGTGAAACGAAATCAGACAGTAGGGCAGAGTCAAAGAACCTTATTATGAGGGTTAGACTTGGTCCCACCACTTTTTAAGAAAAAATAATAAAAAAGAGGGAGAGACACTATTACGAAGATCTGGACCGACCATTCTCAATGGGCCCTATCAATTTGAAGTCCGAATTAACGCAAAATAGCCGAAGTATAAAGATATCGGTACGTCGATTTCTATTATAAAATAAAATAAAAGTTTATATAGAGAATATTATATACGATTATGAGGGGGAGCACTCCCGCCATCACTAGGTCCGGCTCCGGCCTCACCTCCAGCCGCATCTCCAAGTCCGGCTCCAGCTTCACCTCCAACCGCTGGACGAAGTATCGCTATGGGCGGTGGAACAGTCCACAATCCAGTAGCGTATGGCAACTCTTCCACCCCGAACATTTTAAGTTCGTTCAAGGCTTGAGGGTTAGGCTCAATGTCGCGGATGGTGATAGTAGGCACTCTGCCCCGCAATCTCTCAGTCATTGCAATCGCTCGAAAAGTGTCGAATCCCCACTCAAACCAGTGGAGCCAAGTGCGGTTTCTAACTCGGTGAACTATGTCAAGCTGGTGCTTATACCTTCTCGCCCTCTCGATCGCGTCTTGATACTTCAATATCTAGCGATGCGCTATATCGGTGGCAGATTTCTCTTTTTCTCGAAGGTCAGCATTCTCCTTTTCTAATGCCACAATCTTTTTGTTTTCCAACAAGATGAGGAGTTTTTGGGCATCGTTTAGCTCCTTCCGCGCGGAATTACGCTTAATCTCTACAAAGTAGAGATTTCGAGACAAATCCGCGACCTCTGCTTTGAACCCTGCAATAAGCCCTTTCTGTTCGTCCATGATCCCCTACAACCATGATGAACGACCAGATAATTCAGACTCTGCTCGGATTTCCCTTGCAAGCTCAGCCCGAAGGTTGGCCATCTCCCTTCCAAGCTTGGACTTGACCAAATCGAGCCCGAGAACTTCGGAGGTCAGTTCGTCAATCTTCGCTTGCCCGACATCAACGGCTGAACGAAGTTGGTCGTACTCCGCATACCTCTCTTCCAAGGCCTCCTGCCTTTTTAGAGCTTCGAAAAGCTCCTTATCACGGCTGGCCGACCTCCTCTCTAATTCAAGGTTCCGAGCCTTTAAGGCCGCAATTGTAGACCTAGCCTCCGAAAGTTCGCCCTCCCGAACTTCCAATCTTCCCTTCAGCTCGAGAAATGAGCCTTGGCTGGTATGCAAGTGTTTGCCAAGTGAATCCGCGGCAACCAGAGAATCCTACAGAAATAAGCAGAATTAATGGGAAATCCGAACCTCAGAGGAACCGAAGTGAATGATACTAGTTCCAGTTCATACCTCAATTCGGTTGCGAAGAGTAAGGACTGGATCTTCTTGAGATCCAACCGCTCTCCACCATGTGAAGCGGCAATCTCTCCACCCGAAGCAGTATCTGCTGCGGCAAGTTCGGTCTCTTCCTAGTTCGGAGCAGCCACAACACCCTTAACTTCAGGAACAAGACTTGGCCCGCTTAGGGCAACATCCAGCTCAACCTCCCCTGGAGCTGCTACTGGCTCGAGTTCTGCCGCTTCAGCTTCAGGTTCGATCGCCGACGTTGACGAAGGAAGAGACGATGGAGCTGAACCCGATCTTTCACCTCCATCTGGAGGAGCCGCTTCAGTTGCCAGGTATGAACTCTCGCCTATAATGATGAGATTAACACTCCGAGCTTTCCTCGTTGGAGGATTCTCGTCTAGGAACACTACGAATCCAGATCTTTCCACCTCTATTCTCTTAGGGGATGGGGAGAGATCCTTGTCCTCCGTCTCTTCCAGAGTTTTTCTCTTAGGGACACGGGGTTTCAGTGCGAGAGGAACTTCATCTTCGTCTCATCCGGGCTGGTTTATCATCGAGAATGATCGGGCTTCTACGACGAGAGGGGCTTGCCTTTCTCCCGAACCTGCCTCCGACAAAAGAGAGGGAACCGACCCTTCGGATAAGAAACGGATGGTTCGGTTTCCTTAATAGGCACAATGGTCGGCCCTTTGGATCTCGTCCACCTGGTCGAGCCTTCTGATTTCTTCTTCTTCTTTGGACCGAAGAGCACATCTGGGATCCTAGCCATTCCGGCGCATGTATGCTCAGAAAAGCCCAAGTGCTTCTGCAAGAAAACGGGACGAAGCAGGAATCCCAAATTTGATTCTTCCCCTTCTGCCTCCAGACTTTACGAAGACCAAGCAACCATGCGGTCGAGCCTATCTTGCTAGATCGCTGTCAATTTCGGTTTTGGAAACTTTTTCGATTTGAGGTTTCTCCAGTGGCGAGGAACCCGAATTTCGGGTAAGCGGTCCCACAAAATGGGAGGAAGTTCCCATCCCAAACCGGAAACGAAGAAAAAAGATTTCTTGAAAGGGGGGTTACTGCACCATGTGCTAGGAGCAGAAAAGAACTTCTTGTTTCGACCTTGCAAGTTCCAAGTGTGCCCGTACTTAACCGGGACGAATAAATTCAAGAATTCTGAGGCAGAAAGTTGCACACCATCCCCCTGAACCATCGGCCACGCCACACAGCAGGCAACTACGCTCCACCACGCGCTGAGCTTCAATTGAGTGGGAGCCATCCCCAGGATGTGCAGGATCTCACGAGCCATCAGAGAAAAAGGGAGATGGAGTTAAGCCATAAGGGCCTGCTCAAAAATACACACCTCATTCTCCAAAACATTCCCATGAATCTCCTCATCGGGTCCAGGGATCCTAATATTCACACTGTCTAGAATCTCATAAGTCCTCTTTAACCTCTCGGCATCCTCCGGTTTTAGAGAGGACCGCCAGGTGGAAGGGGCCCTAGAGGCGCCGAGCCTAGAAGATTTTGACATCGTATCTGAAAAGAAAGTGTTGAGTTGAAAACGAAAGGTCGGTCGCTGTGAAGAAAGCTAATGAGGTTATAACGATGGCTAGGGATTCTTCGCGGAGAAGATAAGGGAGAATCTTCTCCTCAAGCGAACTTATACACGTCAAGGCAAATGGGTGGATGAAAAGAAAGCACGTGGAGCTAATTGAAAGGAAGGCGCGACATTCAGAGTATTTCGGAGAATGAACCGACGGGATGCTGATCGTCACATCGTTCAAAAAAAAAAATCCTCCCACCATTCCTGGAGCAAGACGCGAGGGATTTTTGGGGGGTAACTGTTGGGATTTGGGCCCTGAAGATATATCAAGGCCCATATTGTGTCTAATTTTTCTCTGTTTGCAGGCTTACGTGTTGTCGGATTCAGAAACTGTCACAACATTGTCCATGAAATATTTGGGCTTAGAAATGTTCATTTTGCTTCCAACTTAACCATTCATCTTCCAATTTTCATGCTTCTTTTCAATGACTATATACATAAATAGTTTTTACCCATATTCAATGCTTATCCTACAGATTTATTGGGACAAAATTATTTTAATTTATCCTTTTGTTTTCCTGATTCCCTAGTTTTAAGTTTCAGATAATATGTAATTAATAGTTTTTTTAATCCTTGGTGGATCGAATTAAAGCAACATTTAATCACAATTTTATCATGCCAATTATCACAACTTTAACCGTCCTAAAATATCACTTGTCAACATTTTAAGCACTCCATATTTCTTTTTTCAAGGTTTCTGCTATTATATATACCATCCTATAACTCGTGCTATGCGCGGGGTTTTCATTATAATTTAATTTTAATTTTGGTTTTTGTGAAAAGGTCTCACAGAATAATAGCAACTAATAATAATGACAAAGAAAAAAAATTATGGAGAAATTCATTAAATTCAAACAACTATAGATTTATGCCTGATGGTGACAGTTGGGTGGTTGGAATTAAACCAACATTTAACAACAAAAAAACAATCATAAAATGTTACTTATCATAGATTTAGACCCACCCCTAAAATTATTCTATATATAAATTATAGTTCTTTTTCAACCTACTTTTTTAACTCTTGTTAGTGGAAATTTTTGCTTAACTCATTGAGATATTTACGCACCAGAGTTGAAAGAGTGGAAAACTTGTTGCCCTATTTTACAATTTTAGCACCAGGGTTGGTTTCTCCTTTGTAAGATACTAGTGGGAGCACCGTCCAAGGCACGTGCTTGATATCCCGATGTTGATAAATTAAATGTTAGATTTGGATCGAAAAATTCAATACCTTATAAAAAAAAATAAAAAAAAGTAAAGGTAATATCTAGATCGTTGTAATCAAGGCACAATAATTTAATTTCTTATACAAGTTGAAGCTAATTAGATAACATTACATGTTTTGATTATCATTATATCTGAAACAGCAAAAGACCGAAAATTGGTACTCTGCTCTTCAAATGCAATATCATCTCAAGAAAATTGAAAAGAAGTTAAGGACCAATAAGAAGATGCAGGCAATAATTGCGTACACATATCTCTTCCTCTTTTTTTTTTTTGTATATATACCTTTTCTTAATTTAGCAGTGGAAAAAATTATTTAAGTATCATAAGCATGCACACACACATGCTTTATTTTTCAATTCCAATTTATTAATTCTAGCATCGGAATCGATATATACTGATTTTCAGTTAGTACACAAATCACTTCCTAATCCCATGGAATTTAGCCAAGAATTGTATTACCACCATAATTCATGCAGTTTTTGTGGGAATGAAAAGAAACGAGACATAACCCCTAAAAACGTTTGCAAAATGTTTCCTACTTTTTTCTTGTAATTGTCTTGCTGGCTTTGAAAAAGAAAATATCTTGAAAATGACTTTTATACTCTTTATACTGCATTTATAGTTCTTGACAGATATAGTAAGAATTGAAATACTTCCATGCCTTTACAATCATAAAGGGTTAATAGTGAATTTTATAAGTGCACAAGAAAGATCGAGCAAGTAGATTTTTACCTAAAGGAATGGAAAATAATCAGTTTTATAGAATAAAAATGAAAAAATCTAAATAAATCTTTGATTTAAAGCACTATTTAAGATAATACCTCAAGTTTTTTATTTTCCTTTTAACTGCATATAGTTTTTAATGAATAGAAGTTGTCATTCTATTGAATTTAAGTAAAGTTTGTAAATCGTCTAGTAGTGTCAGGTCACAATAAAATGCATATATTAAGTACTTTTTACTTTTATTAAAAAAACTAAATATTTGAAAAAAAACAAAGTTCAAGAATGGTTGAACCATCTCCTTTCAAACTACATTATTGTTGACAATGTGAAAAATCAAATTTTCCCATATTTATTAATCAATAAAAAGCTTAATTTTAATTTTATTATGTTTGTTTTTTTTAAAAAAAAAAAAGAAAAATGAAAAAGAAAAGGGTGAAGGGGGTGACTCTCAGCACCCCCAGCCACCATGGGTGCCGATTGGCCCACCCCCCCCCCCCACTACTCTTGGGTGGCCGACACCCATCGGGTGGTTCGGCCACCCGGTTTTGCGGCCTTTTTTTTA
>FXXK01000176.1:20872-37070 GCA_900184695.1 Betula pendula | reverse complement strand
TTTTTTTGGTTTATAGAAAATGTACAGCTTTCAAGTGAGAGTTCGGAGGATTTCTACTTTCTCCAATATCAAGTTTAAAGATATTTAAAATTTAAAATTTCATTTCTTTTTAAATTTTCTTTGCATCAAGTAGAGCATAAAGTGAATATTGAATAACATCTCTAAAATGATACTTTTCTACACTAAATCTCAAAGCTATAGTTTTTAGGGAAAAATCATATTTAATCCCTAAGTTTTTATCTGATTTGGATTTAGTCCTTAGGTTTTCAATTTTAAGAAAAAGATCCTTAAGTTTTACTCAAGTTTTGAAATTAGTCCCTCTATCACTTTTCCGTCAAAATTAATGATTTTCTATTCATCACGTGTGTCTCATTTGACACGCCAAGGTCTATATTAACATCAAAGTTAATGATTTTTCCTTTAATGTTACAAATCTAGAAGATTAAGATGACAAAGAAGATGATTATTGTTTTTTAAGTTGGGTATTTTGTTTTTTGTTTTTTTGTTTTTGTTTTTATTTTTTATGGATGAATTGACACTTAATGATATGAAATTGATATTAGGTGTTGATATGAACATTAACATGTGAATTGAGATACAAATAATATATGACAAACCATTCATTTTAATAAAAAAGTGATAGAGGGACTTATTTAAAATTTGGGCAAAACTTAGGGACCATACTCTTGAAATTAGAAACACAAGGACTAAATTCAAATCATATAAAAACCTAAGGACTAAATATGATTTTTCCCTAGTTTTTATCCAGACTTCCCTACCAAACACCACTTACTGTTTTTTGTTTATCCTTTTATATATCCTCAGAAAATAATGCAAATCTCTCTTTAAAACAGCAATAACCGCAATGTTGTAGGACTATAGCTAATCAGCTATACAAAATTCTGCAAACAACTTCCACATTACCTCGTAAGGATTAAAATTACCATTAAATATACGAAAAAAAAAATACATCATTGTATACAACTATTTTGAATTCCCTGTATAAGACACATATTAGCCCCCCTCTGTTTTTCCTACCCCTCTTCACCCTTTTGGCACTAGAAAGAGAAGCGTAAACCACAACTTTCAAATTTTTAAAATATATAGAGCAGCAAAGGCATGCATTTGGATCACCTCCAATGTATTCAGCTTCATCCAAAGACGAGGCTTTCACTAATCGCTGTCCATCTTATTTTTGGGCCTAGGATAATCAACAGCTCAATGACTCTCTCAACCGTCTATTAGCTAAAACCAAGTAACTGGAAGCACCTCTGTTAAAGTGAAAACCAATTGCTTATACCTGAAGATGTATAACACATTGTGCTGTAAAAGCTCCTAAAAAGCCCAAACTAAACCACCTGAAAATTAAGAAGCTCTTGAACATCAACTTATGGTCTTTAAACTAAGGCAACCTACCCTATAATAGCTGATATAGAAGTTAGAATAAAATCTAATCCTACTATAAAATTTAGGCACAATTTCCATTTAATTGAAATGACAATTTGAATTAATGATGAAAAGTCCAGTCAAATTGGAGCATAAAGTGAAATGCATCCATAAAATCGCATGTGTACATCTAAACTCTAAACTCTATCATATCTCATTGGGTTTTTATTTCAAACTAAGCTAATTAAACAACATTAGGAATTGATATTTAGAGTGGAATCATTCGACTACCAAATCTTTTAATTGATTATTTGAAGACAAAATAACATGTTAGAAGCTTATGGATAACAGAGAATTGAACCAAATGAATACCTATGCAACAAGTTAATTCTTACCATGTAGTTGCCAGATTTGACCCTCCCCACAATATTTAATCCGATATCACTAATTGCCAACTTTTTCTCTGCTTACTCAATGGAAAATGAAACACTTAGGTACATCTTCTCATCAAATCTGTTTATGCCAAACTGTATATTATTAGAAATGAAGAAACAAAACAAAAAAAAAAGTAAGTAATTTACTTGCTGTTTCTCCTAATTTTTGAAGAATCGAGTATGCAGTAAAATTTTTATGAATAGGAGAGAAGAAAACAAGAAAGGAGATAATCACCACTAAGTTGTTAACTTGTTACAAAAATTTCAGTTCACTGGATTTTTGAATAAGCTCAGAATCTCCATCCAATGTTTCTTCTATGCTTCAACTGGTTCTGCTGCTTTTACAACTGAAAATTTAACAACCAAGAAATATTGAGAGAGAATAATAAATAAGGTGCAGGTGAAGAAGGTCGGAATTTAAAATTTAATTAAGGTGGTGTCCTTCATGTATATCCCAGTCTAATGAAAAGTAAATTCATGACGTTTAATCCGGCTTAATTGTTGATTAATTAAAAATAGGTTGTTTAGAAAGGCACTAGTCAACTGAGGGGTTTTTCGGGGCACTTTGGTGTATGTAACATTGGCATTTTATTGACTTTGTAGGAATTGATTAATAATTGATATACATATTTCAAGAAGTAGAAAATGTATTATGTTCTTAATCATGTTTCACTAATAGATATTCACTTCAAAATATAGGATGTGGGAAACCTTTGGCCAATTCCTACCTGTTTGCCTCTAGCATCTCTCCAATTAAGTGGGATAAGTCACTAAAACTCTTGTCTATGTGAGGATTGAGGAAGTGAGATGTTTTATCCAAAACCTTTTTCTTATAAACTTCATGTCAACCTCGGCCCTTGTAGTGACAACCCTAGTGAGTGCTGCTTCATTTGTTCCTCGTTTGTTAATTGCCAGATGAATACCTTCTCAAAATACTTCTTAGTATTGCAAGAAACTCCTCCTTAGGGTCAGTCTTCAGATCCTGCATATAAGAGTGCCCTTTCCAATAAATCCTACCATGACTACACATCTAAAAACCAAAAAAAAAAAAAAAAAGAAAAAATACAGAGGAGAAGAAATTGAAATGTAGCCTTTCTAGAAGCTGAAATTCTCAGCCTTAAAGAGACCACATAAAGTTTCTTCACGAACTCCCAAGAAAATGACATCACTCTGTTCTGGTTCAAGGAGCCCCTGAATTCCCAAACCATTCCAAGCCAAAGTGTCATACAGAGCTCAAATTCCATACCTTGTTGATGTCATTTCCGAATTCATTTTTATAGTGATTCAGAGTAGCATTGATCAGCGCTTTGCTCCTTGTAGCCAAGATCCTGATAAGATCCTCATGATTGTAAGCCTTCTTTGAAATCTTCTCGTGGAGTATTTTAGCCTCTGACTTAGCCAGAGTCATGTTCACCTCATCTCCCTCATATCGGTGTGAGCTTACAAGAGGTACCAAAAGCTGGGAGGAACGAAATATATAAAGTCATTTGTATTTTGTATTTAACAGAAAAAAGGACTAAGATAATCTTAAATGGACTTTTTTTAAAAAAGAAATGCCCAAAAAGGACTTTTTTTTAAGTTGCTCATAACAGAAGCAACTTAATGTATATTCACTCGCCATTTCTCTAAATACAATCATTGCACAAATCCCCCATAATTCTTGTACCCAATTCTGCTTTCATATTCATTTCCCTCTAAAATTCAGAAACTCAAATGAATAAAAGAAACAATAGCTCAAAAATGATAATGCAAATAAAAATCATTCTAAGAACACAAGCAGTTTGATCCAAATAGACAGTTACACTCTACATAGAACGCAAAAATTAAAGGAACCCCTCCAAATAAGACATCTATTGAAGTGAAAATCACCCACCTATGTCTGTATATGAAAAACAGATTGTGCTGATAGGAGCTCCAACAGAGCCAAAAATAAGCCACCTGGAAAATGGGAAGCCCTTGAATTTGTTGTATGCCAAAAGCATCTACATAAACCTATTGTCTTAAACCAAGGCGATAAACATAAAGAAGCTAGAAGCATCAAACTCTATGAGAATTAAACATCTACATAAACCTATGAGAATGGAATTATTCAAATGCTTTGTTCTGATCATTAATTGCTCATAACATGTTATGATCATTAATTGCTCGTTCTGAATTGCTGCTTTTGCTTTGTTGTACAAAGCGAATCCTTGCGTTTGAGTGATCGTAATTTCTATGTTTTTTTAATTTTTTTTTTCTTTTGACTAGTAAATATTCTTGTTTTCTTCTCAAAGCTGAAGCTGCTTTTACTATTGTTATTATTATTATTATTTTTTCACT
The DNA here is from genome assembly GCA_900184695.1 of Betula pendula. Lineage (NCBI taxonomy): Eukaryota > Viridiplantae > Streptophyta > Magnoliopsida > Fagales > Betulaceae > Betula > Betula pendula. Next base: position 32,931 of record FXXK01000176.1, on the reverse strand, counting down.
TTTTGGAATGCTTTTCTTGAATTCCTTGAGGTGTTGAAGTTGCTTTCCATATTATTTTCTTCTCTTTTATTTTGTTTTATTTTATTTTTTGTAACACCTTCTTGAATCCTTCAAAAAGTAATTGGATTCTTTGCCTAAATTGATGAAAAAGTCACTTCAAACTGGGCAAATTACAGATGAAATGCATGCCTAACACGAGGTGAACCAATACAGTAGTTCTCATGTGCTTTATTTCAAACGTAAAATAATTAAAACAACACTTAGTAATTGATAATTTAGAAGGGAATCCTTTAACAAAGAATTGAACCAATGAAATACCCGGCAACAAGTTAATTACTTGGAATGCAAGTTGCTAGATTTGACCTCCAGAATTATTTAACCAAATTATATGTGAAGAACCACATCACATTCATCAACTCTTTTGACACAACTATATATTACTAGAAATGAAGGAAAAAAAAAAAACCAACTGTTTCTCCTAAATGTGAAAGGAACCATTTATGGCAGTGAGATGTTGATACATGGGGAGGGAGATTCCTAATCGTACCGGTTACAATTAATTGAATATCGGATTCCTAGCTTGTAAAATAACAATTATTCCTTATGAACTGCCTTCAATCTCGAGTAATCGTTGAGCAATTGGGTAATATGTTAATTTGTGCTTTGTTTGGGTTGGCTGATCTCTGAGGCAGCAACCACAGAGTGAAGCTCAAACAGATTAAATACTTAAATGGTCTAATATGTCATGATTTCCAGCCTTTTATTTGTTTTCTTTTTTGTCCTTGGTAACTTTTCATGGAAAAAAAGTGGAATTACTTTTTTTTGGATAATGACAAGCTTATTACATCTGAAATGTTTCAATTGGATAGTCAATAGTGGATGTCAGAATGATCCGAAGGTTGCCATGAATAAACAATGAAAAAAATTACTTTTTAGTTAAATCTGAATGTAAAAGTCAGTACTTTTGCTTTTGGTGTGCTTGTTTCATGATGGTCATTTTCATGGAGTTTTTCACTTCTGTCTTTTCCATCATTCCAGCAACCTTTAGCTTGTCATTTAGTCCCATTGATGACTATGGATTTTCATTTCCACTACTCGCTTGTGTTAGCAACAATCCCCCTTCTGGGAAATTGTATTATAGATATATATTTGACTACATACGGCTGTCCCAAGTTTTCTTAAAATCTCCCACATTGAATTCTGCACCAGTATTTGTTTGCTGATGTTTCCTGTGTATCATTATCTGTCAGGTTGATGACTTAGCTTGAAGGAAAACTGTTAGTGCTATATTTTTATTCATACTTGGGAGTTCATTTCTTTTTAATGCTGCTTGAGTTGTCTGTTTTAATCTCCTTTTCATTTTGTTTGTACACTGTAAAACAGAGATTTAATGAAATTTTGCTCTCTCAAATACATGGTAGCTTGCTGGAATGGTGGGAAAGGTGAAGTCATACTATGCAATCCTGTTGACATTTCAATTGAAGTTGCGACAGAGAAGGTATGAGACAGTGCCTCATCATATTATATTGCTTCAGGGATTAATGACTCCAATAGTGAGGAATGCAGATCAGAAGACCATATCGTCAATATCCTTGGAGGTACTCTATTAGTAATTTGAGTAGTTTTGGTTTGATGACTTCATTTTGGGTTCCTTATTAGATTTGAGCCTGTGTTTTTTTTGTTTGTTTTATTTTCCCCAAAGGAAAGAATCATCTGCTTGAGTGTGGTTAAGCTTCATAAACGTGCATCAATTAATTCTGTCCTCTTGATTGCTGTGATATCTAATCAAATTAAATTGGTATGGAATCTACAGAAAAAAAAAATGGTAGTTACTCAAACGTGGATTTTGGAGTCAAAAATCGAGTATTCTTAATTATCCAAAAAAAGTCTTTTATATATAAATATGTTCATTTCCTTCATACTGGTATCCTTGCTTGTTGGTAGAGCCAACAAAGTTGTTGAACTAGTAATCGGAACTGATGGTAAAATATTTCTAGCTTTCTATGCCTAATATTTTATGCTTCTAATACCAGATTAGATGACGTGACTTAATTTTTACCCAGGAGTCGAAAGGCCTGCAATTGTCACGAAAATGAACTTAACATTATCCGCTGATCACCGTATTTTTTATGGCCAAGTTGGAGGTACAATCTTTACATTTCAACAAAGTTTTGATATGAATATTTTCATATTCCATATGGTTTTCAAGACCAATCAGCATCTCTTCTGGTTTAGGATGCTGCCTTGCAAACACTATTTTNCCAGATTAGATGACGTGACTTAATTTTTACCCAGGAGTCGAAAGGCCTGCAATTGTCACGAAAATGAACTTAACATTATCCGCTGATCACCGTATTTTTTATGGCCAAGTTGGAGGTACAATCTTTACATTTCAACAAAGTTTTGATATGAATATTTTCATATTCCATATGGTTTTCAAGACCAATCAGCATCTCTTCTGGTTTAGGATGCTGCCTTGCAAACACTATTTTGCTTTCTTCTCAAGCCTTCTGGTTTTGTAGTCATATTAATTTTGAATAATCATGAGAGATGGGGCCACAACTCAGCAGAGAAATTGGCTACTAAGTTTCCTCTGCATTGGGTGACAGACCATGTTCTTCCTTGAATGTGTCAGGATGCTGTTGGCAGACAAATGCAGAACTGATTTATTTTTTTCTTGTTTAAATTTGTAGTCTTCAATTGTCTCGTTCATTGCCCATTCAAGTGATTTGCTATATAAGCAGTCAAAAGGCCACCTGGAGGGTCAAGATAACAGAGTTGCATTCCTATTTATATATTGTATGAGTACTTGCTTGCTTATCAGGTTAACACTACTTTATCCTGCAGGTGCATTCTCTCAGCTTTGAGTTCAAACTTTAGTGATATCCGAAGACTTCTTCTTTAATAACATTAGAAAAGCCCTGAATTAACCTACCCTCAGATCAACCATGGTGGAGGATGTAATTCAAAATTTAGTCAGAATTTTTCAAATTAGCATGTAATTTTCTTTCTGGAGTACCCCCTCCATTCTACCATCTTGCTTACGGTATTTTTGAGGTGCATAAGCCATGATGAGGTTTTCTGGACAAGAAAACACAACTGTTACAAGGTTCTGATTTTTTCTTCCATCAAACATAAAGCTGTAGCTTTATGCTCCATTTTTCAGAATAATGATGTATAAAAAAACTATGGAAAATAAACATCTTTATCAATGAATTAATTCTTGTTTTTTGCAGCGTTTAATCGTTTTCCTTTTTCATGACAATATTATTAAGTGTTATTGATGATGCTGTTGGTGAAATGTTCATTGTATTGCCTGTCTTGGTAGTTCCTATGAGATTTGTCTTTTTGTCGGCCACAAACTAATTAGCAGCATTGGGCAGGTCATCAAAATATAAGAAAAGAGAGTTCAAAATTGCAACAAGCAGCATAACTGCACACAAGCTAAACAAATAAGAAACTAAACAAGAAAAAACAGAACGTTTCCTAAAACTATACATTGCATCAAAACAACCCAGATCCAAAGCACGCATTCAAAAACTGATTCTTAGGATTTCTATGGCCACATTGTGGGCAGCCTCATCTAAATAAGGGGGGGGGGGGGGGGAAAGTAAAAAAACATTTGCCTCTTAAGAATTCAGGAGAAGTATAAGAAACAATTCCAGTGTCCTAAACAAACTTCATCAGAATATTTTTGCGAATTACAATACTGTTTCCATTCTAGGGCTAACCTCTTTGACAGCAAGTGGTTCATCCACTGAGGGCCAAACCCAGCAGCTTTTCTTGCTTCCTCATTGAAAGGTGGTTTCAACGGTCCCCTGAAGTATGTCCTCACTATTGAGTGAAATTTCTGAATTACATCATTTTCCTCTATTGTTTTTTCACTTTCTCCTGCCCCACCTGGAGAAGCCATGATGCCCTGATCCCGAGCAAGATTTTCGGCCCTCAGGCAAAGATATTTAAACCATTTAACCCCAGCAGCACAATGGGTAATCTCTTCTGGGTAAACCACTCTCTCTAGTAACTCTGCTGTCTCATTATCACCTCCGTTGCAAAACCTAGAAATGGTTGTGGGCAGCACATCAAGTCCTCTTGCCTGTGTTCAAACTCACATTTGTTATGATTTATAAAAACATCATTCACGAAGGGAACGTTTGAACACCATATAGAAAGGGTGTAATCCAGTGTTGCATTAAAACTAAATGAGCCCACACTACGTACAAGCCCGATGAAAGGATAAATATTTGGAGAAGTTCAAGAAAATGGAGCCATCTCCACAAATGGTAGGATCAATTCATCTCAAAAATCCAGAACGAAGTTGCATGATTTGTAACTATTGCTCCATTTCTTGATGGATTTTTACCAGATGATGTATGTGTGCACACAAAAAAAAAAAAATCAGTTTCCATCTGCTTTGAATAGCAATGTTGATAGCCTAAGTTCATTAGAAACTAAATTTGTGAAAACTAGATCCACCAGGTGATGACCCAGAGGTGATATATGTTGTAATGAAAAATTTAAACCATGTCAGTCCAAATGAATTCATTTTAAAATAAGAAAGTTGGCAAGGAAAAAACACCTCATGGACACAATGCTCAACTGCCAAACGTGCTAAGAGATCATTGGAAGTAGCAATAGCAGAGTCCCAAAGGCCGTCGTGAGCTGGTAATGCTCCATAAAAGGAACCCAGCTCCTCTAGCCGTTCCGCAAGGAGAGTGAAGTGTCGGCCCTCATCCTGAGCCACCTTAACAAAATCGGAGAAGAAGTCTCTTGGCATTGCAGCTTGCTTACCAAATCGAGCTATTATATCCTATAAAATTACAGATTTACATGCCAGATAAATAAGAGACAACACATGAGATTAATACAACAAGAAATTAATGCATCTACAAGAGAATAGATTATGTACATGAACATGTATATTTATAAATAGATTCAGTACATGAACATGCATATGAATAACTGAGGCACGGTTGCCTCACATTCACTTTTGACATGTAAAAACAAAATGAATATGATGCAGGAGAAGGAAAAGAAAAAAAGAAGAGTTTGGAAGTGTATTTTCAAAAACTATGTTCGGAATATATTAGAGTTTCAGATAGCATAGAATTTCATATTGGATAATAACAATAGAAGTGAGTGATTAATCTAGTATTGTTGGGTCCAAAGTAGATTTAATTATTTTTGTGTAAGTTGGTGTCTCAAAATGTTATATCCAAATCCAAACTTGGATGCTTCTACATGTGTTTATCCTCCAAAGTTTCTTCTATACATAATTTGTGTAGTAGTACACTTCTGGGTTATCGCAAAAACAGTTTAAGGACACTCCAAAAAAGAAGTGTTATATAAAAGAACTTCCTTAATATAAACTCATAAGGAGACAAGTTAAAGAAATAGTACCCAAGACAAGTCAATAGCCCAGCTCTCAGTGTGCACAAGACTATGCACAATGGCCTGCCTACTCTGCAAGCTACCTGCTTTTCCAAGCTTCGGCATGAGACTCGGTGACACCAACTTAACCTGCACAAAATATTCATTGATGTATTTCATTAAATAGTTAGCATAAAGTAGCAAATGGGCATTGGATATGCTAGTACATTTTAATGTTAATAAATATCTATTAATCAAATTTCTTAATATGATAAAAATGAATGAAAGACTGCAAGTTTCAATTTTTAATTGAGAGTTAGTGGTTGAATCAACTATAAACCTTTCGCCATGTGAATAATGAACTTATTAATTTTACGAAACATCCTTACATATGGTTTAAAATGGTCATAGCTCTTAATAATTTGGAAGAGGTCCAATGAGAATATTAANTATACACATTTTTACCATCTCTCAATGTAATGTATAGATACACCAAGTCATTATAGATCATACAGTAATTTACTTGAGAATATTTTCGGGAAAGAAATATGCTTCTTTAGTGGAGCTTGAACCCAACTATTTTAGTGTAAAATTAGTTTATGTCATACAAGTCAAAAGACAAGGTCTGCTACTGGTTTTAGGGTTTTGATAACTGCAAAAGGCTTGCGTCTCCTTAAAAAGAACGGAATTTTTGTATCTCACCTTGACTGGTTCTGTTCTAATTAAACTTCCAGTGATTTTATTATATTGTATTATATAATTACTAGCAATCTTAAGAAGAATGAAGTGGAACCTAGAAGAATAATGATGGAGATCTCCACAAGCCCTTAAATGAAAACAAATAAGAGAACAAAGGATAAAATATCATATTATTTAGTATCATATGAAAAAGAACATCGCAAACTCTCAAACTTTCTGCCTCTTGTGTTGAGATACACTTTCATTTATATATTTTGGGTCCCTAGAAAGTACAAGGCTTTTTTATCTACATGGACGACTATAATTTCATGTGCATATGAGAGCAGTTTCTTCTTCATTTTTTGGGTACTAACATGGTTAGCCTAAGGTTACAATATCATATATATGCTCGAAAACTTAGGTCATCTTTTAAGTTAATTAAAGTTATATAACAGAAAAAAAAATAAAGAAAGAAAGAATCCCCTTTAATGGGTCTAATGGGCACTATAATACTAACTAACACATAATGATACTTTGAAGATTTTTGACCATCCAGATTCAGACAATTAATCAAACCATTAGAAATGCTCTAAACTAGGATCAATTGGCTTGCCCACAGATTATATAAAGGCGTAGGATAGATGGTTCTGTAACACTTCTATTATCAAGGTAGATAACTAGTTATTCCTGTAAAGATTCCTACAGATACCAATAACTTGTACATTTGGCTACCAATACTCTGCTAGAGCATGGAGAAAATGATTTGGTATCTAAATTATAAAACAACTCTATCTTTCACTTCCCACAATAAGTAAAATTATGCTCTAATATTTGGATCAATTACTCACTAGAAAAAGGGGTGGGATGGGGTGGCCCCAACAGGATGATGGCGCATATAGCTAGCAGGAAGGGAACGTCTGCAGATTGTGAATTTAATCATTTAATTATTATATTTTAACGCTCTTCCTCACATGCATATAAATTCAAACTTCTATCAATAAGTGATATTTTGTTCTGATACCATGTTAAATCACCATTTATCTAAAAAATTAAGCTGATATTGTCACATCAATCTAGTGGGATAGGAGTTGAGTATGTAACATTACTCAATAGAAAAATGTGAATTTAATCATTTTCAAACAATGTGTAAGAGGGTTTTTTTTTATTTTTCTTTATTGGTCGTATGTAAGAGAACTTCTACTCCTATAGTGTCCTCTACGTACAATCTAATTAAATATTGGAAGCCTCAAGTCGGTTAAATATGAGACTCGACAATGTATCACTATATAAAATGAGATTTTTTTTCTAATGACCTTCGTTTCACCCGTCACATATTCTAACTTTAAATGAAAATATTATTTATAAAGAAAAAAAAATGATGACATTTTGTTTACATTACTTTATTTGAAACTATTTTACCAAAAGCTTTAAGGAATTTAACATTACACCATCAACATAAATAAATTAATGTTTTTTATTTTTTATAAATTTAAATATTGCAAGCTATTGAAAGAAGTCATACAATACTATATGATTTTCATGAAAAAGATTATGCCTATGTTCCAGTGCTGGCACCGAGGCCAAGCACCACCACACCACCACGTCTGCCACCTCTTGCCAGTGAGTCGCCTTCAGGTTCCTCTGCTGGAGTGAGTACCACTTCTCACAGTCCAAGTCAATCAAGGGCACGGTCTCGTCATGTGACCAACATGGTGGTGGCAAGAGAAGCAAGATGGCGGTGGTGGGTGTTGGCTTGGTCTAGGTTTTAGGTTGGGGTGGGCCGGGAGAGAGAGGGGCAGTGGGACCACGGTGGGTGGGCTTGAAGGACTGGTGGCATGGCGGTGATTGTAGTTGTGGTGGTGAGGAGAGAGAGAGAGAGAGAGAGAGAGAGAGTGGCATGGTGGTGATGATAGGAGAGAGAGAGGGGTGGAAAATGTTTTACGAAATAAAAAGGGTAAAAAACTTTTTGCCCCATTAGCCTTGTTTTTCTTGGTGAACTAAAAATGTTTTCGGTTTTATCAAAATTTTCAGTCGCCCCAAATATCTAAAAGTGGGGAAAACATTTTTCGAAAAAGATTTTACACTGAAAGTATATTGATACCCAACCCAAAAACCAGAGATGTTGATAATTTGGTTCAATGGGAAGAATGAATCGTTAGATAGCCATAAGAAATGTATATTTTATTTCAATTTTTTAACCTATGCCTATGGTGTCATTACATTATCTTATAATGTTTTTAAGGTTGAGTTTTTCGAATGCTCTTAAAGAAACAAGTAGTTCTGGAGCATTATTGATGGATTTTGCAGATCCGAGCATGGTGTGGAACTACTCTCTATAAGAATAAGTTTAGAGTGTACTAGCTAATAAGGATAGAGCTGGACGTCCAACGTCCGAAAGTCCTCACAAGTGTGAGGACTTTCGGACAATGAAAAAAAAAAAAAAAATTTATACTACAAACGGACGCTACACGTCAGACGGACGTGTAGCATGACCCAGCTAATAAACCACGTGTCAACACCCAAAATTATTATTACTAACTCTGGAGTAAATATTACTATTTCATTATGCAAATCCGTAATAAGGTTAGAGTGTACTAGCTAAACTCTTTCTCTATAAATATAAAATGGGTGAAAACATTTTAATATCAATCAATCAATAAATAGATAATACAATAGCACCAGAAAAGTGGCAATCTCCACCATCAGGAAAGTACCAAGTAAATTGAGATGTAGCCGTTGATTCCATGAATAGATGTTTGGGAATTGGCATCATTGTAAGAGACAATTTGGGTGAGGTAAGTGCTACGAAAAGCAGACTATGTGTGTAGTGCAGGAACCTGTCATTGCAGAAGCAATAGCGGCGCTGAGTGCTGCGGAGTTTAGCTAAGACTTGAGCATACAAAACTTATTTTAAAAGGGGATTCTCGGCAGGTGGTTAATGCACTCAAAGCTATCGGACCAAATTGGAGTAGATATGAGCAGCCGATAGCGGATGCTGTAGGAGTTCTAAATACTTTACGGAGCGGGCATATTTGCCATACAAAAAGGAAGTCAAATTTTGTGGCTCATGGTCTAGCTAACAACTCATGAATAGGGTATGGATAGAAGAAATTTATGAGGGTATTCGTGATGTTGTAATTTTAGAACAATCTGCTCTAGCTATTTTAGAGCTTTATGCTCTTGTTTTTTTCAGATCTATTGAATGAATGAAGATTGAAATTTTATAAAAAAAATAAAAAAGATAATTAAATCTTCATTTAATGGTAATTCTATGAATCTGTTTTACATACGATATACCCATTTTCACATCCTTCGATACAATATATAAAAACACCAAATCCTCAACATATTTGTATATGGAATATTCGAGCAAAGAGGCACTGGCTTTTGGGCTATAAAATTCTTATAATACAAAGAAAGCATTTGAGGGAGTTGAAGTGCACGTACGTTGGAGAGCCTGGCAGGGCGATCTGGTGCGGGGAGGTCCAGGGACGGGTCGTAGGGCTGAGTGATGGTCCCCTGGAGCCACTCAGAAGCGACTGAGTCGCCGAGCCGGGCCTTCTCGAATGGGTCCGCTGTGTTGAGGACTCGAAGCGCTGCCTCCACAAGGGTGTCGGCTCGGTCTTGCCGCCGGCTCATTTTCCCTTAGCAGATTGCAATGAATAATAATAGATTATTAGATTAAATTAATAAATACATAACACGTATACACAAAATAGGACGGGAACTTGTTGGAGGTCACGTGATCCTATAGAGGAGTATTTTATTTAATTATTTTATATATACCAATCTAGGACTGACAAAATATAATCTTTGATTAGAAATTTCTAAGGTACGTTTCATTGCAATATTTAAAATCTTAATTAGATAATTCAAGAGTTTATCATTTTGGTATACGATTTTTAAAATATTTTTATTTTTCTAATTTATTGTATTTTACAAATAATAAATACTGAGACAGTTAAAACTTAAGAACTGAGTTTTCTTCTAAACTTTGTTAAGGAACTTCTTCAAATATAATATTTAAAAATAATATGTATCTCTTACGCATGTAAAAATAGATATTTTTTTAATAGCATGAATAAAGTTGAAAAAAATTCTATTCTCATATTCTAAGGAACATATGACTTTTTATAGATTGGGTTAGAGTCCAAACTTATACTATTTATTTTTTTAAAAAAAGAAAATTAAAATTTTAAGAAGTTCAAAAATACAAGAGTTAAAATCAAGGGAGAAAAAAAAAAAAAAACCTTGTGTGAATTGAGGTTTTATAATGAAATTCTGTGCATTTCTAATTTTGTCAATTAAATTTTTAAGATTTAAAAAGATATCAAATAAGTTCTTCCATCCATTTTTGGATAATTGTTCTGATAGATTGATATGAAAAATTTATTTTATTCCTAAGAAAATACTAAGAAAAAAAAAAGGACTCTTTGGCCCATGGCCAACCAAAGAGGTTATTGGCCTCTGTTCCATAGCCGTGGAGCGTGGAGAGGGCATTTATGTTTTTCTTTTTTAACGTGCGCTAACCTCATGTCTATAAGGTTGACATTAAAAATTTGATGTGATTTTTAAAAATTACCGTTAAAATCAAAAATCAAATATTTTTAGTTTTTGCTAAAAAGCAAAAAAAACTTTCCAAGAAAGCATTGTCTAAAGGAGGCAATGTTTTACAGGCAATCTGTTAGAAAAATGAACAGAACAAAGATGGAATCACCTATTAAAGGATAAAAATCCAACGGAGGAGGCTTTTTAATATTGTTTCTAAAATAAATCTGACATGTGACCTACGCCTAGCAATTGTTTCCATTTTGTCAACTTTTTTGATCTTTTGCCTACTTTCAGTGCTTAGTGTTTTATACGGGCTGGCCTTGTTTTTCAAGTCTGCAAACTTTTATCTCTTCTTCCATGCCTTTTCGCTCTCTGTTTGTTTTCTTATGTTGGCAAATTTGGAAATATATATGTTTCAAATTTGAAGCAAAGATGAAAATAAATCTTTTAAGAAAATCTGCTCATTGTGAAATTTGAATTACACAAAATGTATATCAAGTATAGACTCCTCTTCACTGCATCTCACGATATATCCATGCTAACAAATGGATATGCAAAAGTCAAAGCTAAAAAGATAGATAGTTTTGAGTATTCGGAATACTACATACCCAGAAACTTAGAAAAAAAAACAGAAAAATCAAATTGAAAATTCCGGTCTCATTAAATTTGAAATGACTATAATCTGGACAGGTAACTACTGTGAGTCCAAGTAGAAGAAAATCTGCACTAAATATAATTTTGTATCTCAATCACCCTTCATATCACTAGCATGTGAATTTTCCCTCCCTCTTTTGGTCGACAATCCTGATTTCCATACAGCAGCCAACTGCAAGTCATTGATGTAGCGCCAGGATGATCAATCAAATACTGCAACAGATCATATCCAAAATTACGTGGTTAAATTTAAATCGGTTTGTATTGGCTAGTCAAGATCGATATTTTTCAACTAGTAAAATTAATCCATACCAAGTTTGGTTCCTACAAGCACTATTGGCACAGTTGGGGTGTAATGCCTCAGCTCGATCAAAAATTCACTGGAAGCCAAGAAATAGGTGTGTCAGGATGATCCTGGAGAATTACCCATAAATTAACCAAAGAAATTAACAACAAATGTTATTGGGTTTTGATGAAAAACCTTCTTGGAGATCTTTTCATAGCTGGCCACAAGAAAACATTTGCACCTCTGTAACTCAAAGGCCTCAGCCTGTATAAACCTCCTGCCCTGTATTCACCAACTTCTTTAAGTACATAGGGAATTGCATAATTTTATTCTCTATGAAAACTAAACATGTAAAGGGTGCGCGGTTGAAAAAAAACAGCAACAAAATCCAAGGTTAATTTTGATAAACTTGATAAACTCTCTGAGACAGAATTGTAGCAGCAAACTGATTACACCCATGAAGCAATTACTTACTAGCAGTGTCTCACAGTCCAAGGTTAACTGTGCTACCATCAACCAC
>FXXK01000175.1:1110-85521 GCA_900184695.1 Betula pendula | reverse complement strand
CTGAATTACCCTACTTTGTAGATCTGATGTTATGACCAGACTAAATAGACGGTAGTGTTTAGAAATCCTTGACTCCTGCCGAATCCATTTTGCAGAATGGTCTCCAGCAGTCCAGGATCCCCCTCTTTCCCCAGAGAACTCTGAAGTTCCGAAGCATTTCTCCTTATGTATTCTATGGTATAGCTGGAAAACTCCCTATACGAAGAGGCGTGTCCTAGAAGTTTCTCTCCTGCGTAGGATTGGCATGTCTAATGTCCCCGATATAGTGAATGCATCAATCGTGGTGCATCAATATTGTTGTAACATGCGAAGAAAATTTTCTTAACCTTTCTCTGGAGAAAATAATCTAATTTTCGTCTCTTTTTAGGAGGAATTAGTTATTCCAACATTTTGAGCAAAGCTATACTTCTATGAAAATAGTTATTTCTTCCCCACTAATAATGAGAACGCAAAACAAATGTAATGCAGAATCGTAATTCCTTCCACTGCTTTAATCCGCTGCCAAAAACATACACTTAGAATTAAGAAATTCCATGCAAACAACATGCAAACATGGTGGCCAGTTTCTTATGATCGCAGGGTTTCTGAAGTTTTTTTAGAAAAAATATAAGAGTAATAATGTTATACTTATTCTGAGTTTGATCCATGTAACTAGAATTAACTACTTTCAAGGGTTGAAAATGTCACAGGTGCGCATATTCTTTTCCAAATCAAACCGCCTTTATATGCTCATTCCAAAAACTGGGTCATCAAGATTCAAGTAGCGATAAAAAAGAGAAGTTAGAAGCGATTGACGGGCCGATAGGAAGTATTTCACTTTGAGGCACACCATTGTTATGAGACACGATTAGGGAACAGGGAGAGGGATAAACACTCCATTTATTTTGACGTGCAGCAAGCAGTTATCTGGTAGAGGAGGATGATAAGAAGAAAGTATGAAGTCTAATGGGATTCCAACGGTTGAGAGAATATTTTAATCCCTTCCAATTGTTGCTATTTGGGTGATTAGAAAGACTGCCACTAGTCCAACTCATATTCAATGAGAAGAAAATTGAAAAAACATTTCAGCTAAAATGTTGGTTTGTGTCTCTGATAACTTCGATGTTAAAAATATGTTTGAAAAATTTTAGGTCTGCAAACAATGTGACATGAATATACTAGATAAATAATCTTTCGGGAAAAAAGCGATGGAAAGAAATACTTACTCGTGTTGGATGATGGTGTGCGAACGAGGATGCTGGAAAATGGCTTGGCTTGAAAATTGTTGATGGTCGGCTGCAAGAGAGCACGTAGGAATATTTATAACTACACGTAGTAAAAGTTGAAAAGATACCCACACCATTAACCATAATTTATTAGAAGGTTTAGATGAGCCATGCATCATGTCTTTATTTAAGGCAGACGGCATTTGAGAAGGACAAGATCTGAAAAATCCAAGCATGGTGGCAATTTGGGGGAGGATCGAAAAAAGTTTGTAGGCTCTCCTTCGCTATAAGGACAGTGGGAAGTTATTGCTACTTAAAAACTCAGACACAGGAGTGGTGTCTTTTTAAGAAAGATGAACTTTCAAAAATATTCTCAAGAGAAAATGAAATCTTATCATCCTCTTAAGCTAAGTTATGATAATCTTCCTTCACACTTTGAAGCATGCCTTTGCTTTGCTAGTCTATATCACAAAGATTAGAGATTGACGATCAATCAACTAGACTTAAGCTTTGAATAGCAGACAGGGTTTGTCAAGTCATCTGATTATCAGAATCGATGCATTGGAAGATGTTGCTGATGAGTATTTTGCGATGGATTTACTCTGCGAGACATTCTTTCAGAAGGCTAAAACGGATGAGTATTGGTAACATAATCTAGATGCCAAAATTACATGGACCTCAATGCATGATCTTGGCCTTTAGTGGCGGATTGATGACCACTCGCCATTAGATGATGAGAAGAGAAACATTGATGAGAAAACTCGTCATGGATCATTTGACCGTAATTTGTGACGCAATTTTTCATCAATCCAAACTTCTTTGTAAAAGCAAGTAGGATACGAACATTTCTTTGTGACAAAGGCTTTAGCTGGATAAGACTGGATATGATGTAATTTTTCAAATTTTACAGTTTGTTGGCGTGTGTACTAGGTAAGGCTTAGATGACTCGGTAGCTCTTGGAGAACTCTGCGGTGCTTGGACATATTGGAGTCCTGTCGATGGTAGGATGACTATGTAGTAGATTATATACTCAGAAGAAATTACTATATTCTGACTAGCCATGTTGAGACTAGAGCAGTGAGGATGTATAGTGAAAAAATGTTAATTAGCCCTTTAGTTCTAATATAAAACAGTGAGGCATTGTAGAATATTTAAATCAAAAAAGCTCAGGGCTCTTAAGCCTCAATACATGTATGTCTCGGGGAAATGGCCTACCTCTTAATAGAACGATGTAGTGTCCAATGACCTCTTAGTACGAGAGATTGATTCCATGTAACGTCAGAATGTATGATAGTCTAGCCAATTTTGCAATGTTAGAGATGTCCAATCGTCGCTCGATGTACTGAGGACACCTGCAATACATTTACGTGTAACTGGTTATCCTAAACATATATCACTATCTCTAGTGGTCACTACTTGTCGTTTCTCTCAAACTGCTACATGAATATGTATAAGAATATCGGTCTGTGTGTACGTTAAAAGACACAATGGGTAGCTGTAGGGGACAGTTAGAGAATTGATGATTATCAAGCAGATGGAACCTGCTTTGTGGAATTGCGATGGAAACACGAGTATCAGTATACATGAGGGATTCCTCAACTTGCCAATCATGTGTATTATTGGTTTGAATATAGCTCATCTTGGAACTCCTAACAGCATCTCTAATCCTTGTTAGTTTGCATCTACAGAGCTGGATGTGGGGTGAGGGGGGGGTGGGTGTGGGGTTTCACGTGTGGTGGGTGTAGAGAGGTTCTCAGTTGGGGGGGAGGGGTGGTCGTTGTCCTGGTTTTGCAGTTCGTAGGGGGGTAGGGAGGGTGGCGAAGCTGCTGATTCAGAGTGAAAAGGAGAAAGGTTGTCCAATGTTCTTAGGGAGCGAGTTTAACTAATAGTGATTGCAATATATAGCATCCTAATTTGGAAATAATTTGTCCGATCCATGCCAAAAACTAAATGAATATATTGCCAAGAGCATTTTTCAGTATGGGATATTAAGCCCAGTTGAGTAATGCAGGGAATGCAAGCGTATTGCGGAATAGTTAATTTGTCACGGCCGCAGTTCAGATGGCAATTATATTGATATACGTGAGAGATATGAATGCCAATAATCTGCACCAAATCATCTCACTTGCGTCGTACCATACACATCCTTCCTCCCACAGAGACTACAGAAAGTAATTTAGCTTGTAGCTAACTTATCATCCCGATCTTTGAATATAGCTTTGTGAGGTAGTACAGACAGCAAAGCAGGTAGAAATGAAGTTCGCCCCATCTATGCATCCGCCACACATCGCCGCACGTACCTTTAGAATATGAAATAAATTTTTCCTCATCCCTTCTAAGGTATATAACACTTTGATTTGTTTATGCATCACCATAAAATCTCCTAGGTTCGAGGATAGTGAAGCGCGAATTTCTTCTCCATGGAAAGGATCAAAAGACGAGTGAGAGTGAATAAACTTATCCGTTGTAATTAATATGAGAATATCGTCATAGCCCATTCACTTATTATCGCCTGCGCGTCTTTCAAAAAATTTACAGGTACCAAATTGCCCTATGTCGACTTCCAATAGTCATAAATGTTAATTCACCATACTCTAGATGCAAAGTCATGTTGTTATAACTTTTTGATCGCTTTGTATTTTGATGTGATGATAATCTAGATTGCTTAATGACTCGAACAACCTAGGAACTGGATACTATAGGGAAGGAGTGATTGAGAAACGACCAAGAGGAGTTAGCGCAGCAAATCCGTAGAAGAGCCCTTAAGGCGATCAACAGCATCAACACTCCCGAATGGTATCACCAACTCCTCCTCTCAAAATTCTGAAGTTGTCAATATATGTTAACTGAATACACATTGCGGAATTATATTTAGAAACTCTGTAGATAACCTCTACTTCTCTCAAGGATCCTTGTTGGCGATTTGTTGATTGCCGTACAGTTAAAGTCCTCTCTCCCCCCAGGTATACAACTCATCTCACTGCCCTTCAAGAGCTTGTAATTGCTGACTGCTTGAGTTTGGCATCACTGCCCGAAGGAATGCGTAGGCTAACCTCTTTGCAGAGGCTAACAATTAGGAACTGTCCCATCTTAATGCAAAGATGCAAGAGAGACACAGGTGAGGATTGGGCCAAGATTGCCCACATCCCAAACTTAGACTTATTGTAGTTCTGGTATTCACCTCAGCAAGAAGAAAATTCAAGCACCCATGCATCTTCGACTGATTCAGGTATATTACTCATCAATTTCAAGAATAAATTGAATTACCCACCTTCTACACCTTCATTTTCTTCATTATTCTCTCTCGGTATTTCTTGGTTGTTAAATTTTAGATGCAGAAGCGGCACCACGAATTGAAGCACAGGTGAATTAGAGGATTCGAAGCTTATTCAAAAATCTAGGGCACTGAATACGTGATTCTTCACATTTTAGGAGAAATGGTTAGTAAATTATTATTATTTTTTTATTTCGTTTTTTCATTTCTAAGGATACATAGTTTTGTGTAAACAGCGTTGATGAGTTGATGTATTCTTGGTGGTTTATTTCTCATTGTGTTAACAGAGTGAAAATTGGCACTTGGTGAAACTCGAGCAAATATTGTGCGGAAGACCCAATTTGGCAACAACACTCCGAGAACTACCGTGCAGCACGGGTATTCTTTTGGTTCAATTCTTTGTTACATATAAGCTTCCCACATATCATTTTTTATAAAAATAATCAATTAAAAGATTTGGCACTTGAATAATTTCACTGTAAATATCAATGCCTATACCATGTACGGGAATTCAATGAAGTGCAGAAATGGGAAATGGCAGCTTACTTATGTCTGTACACTTGATGATAAACATAAACAACAAATATTTGAAAATAACGCTAGATACAGCTGATAGATTGCCACTGATCTACAGCTAAACAACTATTCAAATATACAAGAGAAATAAGTGGTGACAATCTTCATCCTTATCTGATGTAGAAGATAAATACGGTAGTGTTTGAATCCTGGATGATATTCGAACTATAGCAGAGTTGGAGGTCTTGGACTCTGCTGCTGACTTGGAGTCCTTGGAAGGATTGGACTATGATATAAACTCAAAAAATGATAAATCTGCAGCAGGTGATGTGGCAGTGAGGATTGTATCCTTAACATATTGTTGGTTAATTAGCTTAGTTTGAAATAAAAAACAGTGATACATTGTATTGGCTCAGCCCTTTAGAGTTTGCATGACTTTAGGGATGCATTTTAGGGATGATTTTAGGGATGCATTTCAGTTTATACTCCAATTTGAGTGGATATCTCGTGCCATTAATTCAACTAATTTAGTGGAAATTGTTCCTAAACATTATACTCTCATATTGCTTATAATTTCTATATGTTGATCGCCTTGGTTTAAGACAATAGGTTTATGCAGATGCTTATGGCAGAAAACAAATTCAAAGGATTCCCAATTTTCTGGTGGTTTATTTTTTTGGCTCTTTTGGAACTCCTAACAGCACAATCTGTTTTCATCTACAGATATATAGGTGGGTGGTTTTCACTTTAGTAAATGTCTCATTTGGAGGGATCCCTTTCATTTTTGCATTCTATGTAGAGTCTAACTGTCTATTCAGATTGAAGTGCCAATGTTCTTGGAGCAATTTTTATTTGCATTATCATTTTTGAGCTATTGTTTCTTGTATTCATTTGTGTTTTCGAATTTCAGAGGGGAATGCATTTGAAAGCGGAATGGGGTACGGGAATTATGGGGAATATGTGCAATATGTTTGGATAAAACATCTCACTTCGTCAATCCTCACAGAGACAAGAGTTTTAGGGACTTATCCCACTTAATTGGAGAGATGCCTGACGCAAACAGGTGAGAATTGGCCAAAGATTGCCCACATCCTATATTAGAATATGAATATCTATTAGTGAAACATGATTAATTAGTCAACTAGTGCCTTTCTAGACAGCCTATTTTTAATTAGTCAACAAATTAAGCGGGACTAAATGTCATGAATTTAATTTTCATTAGAACTTTGTATTCTGATGGTTAAGCTATACACAACTAGTGGATATTGTGAAGGAGTGAAACAACCCGAGGAGTACTCAAGCTAGTGAGATTGGGATATACATGAAGGACACCAAATTAAATTAAATTTTAAATACTGACCTTCTTAACTTGCACCTTTTTTATGATTCTCTCTCAATATTTCTTGGTTGTTGAATTTCTAGTTGTAAAAGCAGCAGAACCAATTGAAGCATAAAAGAAACATTGGATGGATATTCGAAGCTTATTCAAAATCCAGGGCACTACAATTTGCGTAACAAGTTAACAACTTGTTTTCTTCTCTCCTATTCATAAAAAATTTTATTGCATACATGATTCTTCAAAAATTGGGAGAAACTATATGTAAATTACTTCTTTTCTTTTGTTTCTTCATTTCTAATAATATACCATTTTTCAAAAATAGAGTTGATGAGATGATGTACCTGGGTGTTCCATTTTCCATTGTGTAAGCAGAGAAAAAACTGGCACCGGGTGATATCATATTAAATATTGTGGGGAGGGTCAAATCTGGCAACTACATGGTAAGAATTAACTTGTTCATTCTTATCAAAAAAAAAAAAAGAGGAAAGAATTAACTTGTTCATAGGTATTCATTTGGTTCAATTCTCTGTTACACATAAGCTTCCCACATGTCATTTTGTCTTCAAATAATCAATTAAACGATCTAGCACTTGAATGATTCCACTCTAAATATCAGTTCCTAAGTTATTTAATTAGTTTAGTTTGAAATAAAAGCACAATGATATATTATATTGGTTCACCCTTTAGAGTTTAGATGTGCACGATATTAGGGATACATTTTACTCTATGCTCCAGTTTGACTGAACTTTTCGTCATTAATTCAAATAGTAATTTCAACTAAATGGAAATTGTGTCTAAACTTTATAGTAGGATTATATTTTCTTCTAACTTATATATCAGTTAAGATATATAAGTTTATAGTAGGATTATAGTAGGATTATATATAAGACAATAAGTTCATGTTCAGAGTTTCTTATTTTTCAGGTGGTTTGTTTTGGCTTTTTAGAAGCTCCTATAGTTCAATCTGTTATACATCTACAGGAACAAGTGATTGGTTTTCACTTTATCAGATGTTCCATTGTACTGATTAATATAGATAGCGTATTAGTGAAAGTCTTTCTTTGGTAAAGCTGATTACTGTTTACAATAATGCTATTGATCTTTCTATAGATATTTTAGGAATATGAAATTTGTGGTTTACACTCCTCCCAGTGGATATTACTTCTAGGTACAATGCTGTACTTTCTTTGTCATATATTTTATGGAAATTTTATTCCTTACGAGGTAATGTGGTTGTTTCCACAATTTTGTATAGTTGATTAGCTATAGGCCTACAACATTGTAATTGTTGCTGTTTGAAGAGAGTAAGTGGTGTTTGGTAGGGAAGTTTAAATATATATCTTTAAACTTGAAATTGGAGAAAGTAGAAATCCTCTGAACTCACTTGAAATGAGTACCTTTTCTATAAACCAAAACAACAAAAAACATAAGATTGGAAAGTTTGTTTATATTTTTCTTTTCTCATCTATGAAAAGCATGGTATATAGGTGGGAGTGGGTCAAGACTGGCGTAAGACTACTAGAATCCCAGCAACTAGCAAACAAAGTGTGAATATCTTATTCCTTATGTAATTAAATTTATATTTATAAATTTTGTTAAGCTAGCAGAATAGCTTCATTTGTTTTGGATGTCAAAAATTTGTTGCTTTATTTTGTTTCATTTCATCCTTTATGATAGCTTTTTGTGTTAGCACTTAAAGACTGCTACCTAACTTCAAGGGTAGCTTTAATTTCAAGAACCTAGCTAGTTCTTGGCTATGATTCCTTGTGAATCATAGGTTCACATTGAAATATTGCAAATCAATATGTTCTTAATTTTATCTCATTATACTTGTTTTGCTTGTAAAACACATTGTCAATTATTTTCATCTTTATTCTTTTCCAACTGTAACCAATTTAATCATGAAGACTTACTAGACATGTGAATTGATCACTTCAACAAGTTTGTAAAAGTTATTTTCTTTAGCTTTCCCTTTTTATGAAGTCCAAACATGAAATAGAATAAGTTGGTGATAAAGGCCTTGAGTTCGTGGATTAAGAAGACGAGTGGTTGATATAGCTGACTACAAAGAACAAGCGATTAGCAATTTAATGAATCATATTAGACTGATTAGCTGTTTTTGCAGAGAAATGTGTGATTACTCAATTGAGATGGCTCTTAAAGACTAAAAATTTTGAAAGGTGGCATTTGGTAAGTGCTTTAACTACATAAGCATGGTATTACTTTCATTTTTGAAGTGATCTTATTTTATAAAAAAGCTTAGCACACCACAAAGTTATAATCTGGCCATGGACAAGTCGATATAAGACATCTATGAAAAATCATAACAACCCAGAATTTTGTTGTCTCAAGCATAGGCTTCCTGTTGACTTGTCAGGAAGTTCTTAAATTGATTCTAAAATTAGAATTCAAACAATTGTAGCTATCCGATGGGGGAGGGGAAGACCAAATATTCGTTTTACTAATTATGTCATCTGCCACTCATCCTGTATTACTACTCTTTAAGACTGAAAACACTATAGGTGTTGTTTTGGATAACATTTTAGCTACATAATTAAGCATGTAATTCGTTAAATCAAACATATAATAGTTGGAGTTAACACACTTGAATGATATACTCTTGTTCTTTTCCTAACTGCCGCCAGGTAATTGATTTTCCAAATAAGATGACAAGAGCCAGCAGTATCATATGTTGGAACTGTAAAATGGCCATCTCAACAATTTCAAAGGGACTTGCATTTTTGTCAGTAGAAAATTAAGGTAATTGGATGTTTATTAAAGAACTGTATTTTTGGTTTCTTTCTAGATTACCATCTCTTAAAAACATGTAAATTCTTTCAAAACTACTTTATATGTCCAAGCATCCAGCTATAACCTGGTGATGCAAACAGGTGCTTGGAAAGACTTGCATGCTCATATCTTATACCAGCAAGCAATACCTTCCCCACGGTATGATAGATGATATTTCGTTACAAATTATACAAATCCAGCTTCAATATGTACGATTAAGAATAAACTCACAGTCTAACTATACTAGTAATTACATTATGATATCTGTTTTCCTTGTTCAAATTCTTATAGGATTATGTGCCCACTGTGTTCGACAACTTCAGTGCTAATGTCATGGTTGATGGTAGCACAGTTAAACTTGGACTATGGGACACTGCTAGTAAGTAATTGCTTTATGGGTGTAATCAGTTTGCTGCTACAATTCTGTCTCAGAGAGTTTATCAAGTTTATCAAAATTAACCTTGGATTTTGTTGCTGTTTTTTTTCAACCACACCCCCTTTACATGTTTAGTTTTCATAGAGAGTAAAATTATGCAATTCCCTATGTACTTAACGAAGTTGGTGAATACAGGGCAGGAGGTTTATAACAGGCTGAGGCCTTTGAGTTACAGAGGTGCAAATGCTTTCTTGTGGCCAACTATGAAAAGATCTCCAAGAAGGTTTTTCATCAAAACCCAATAACATTTGTTGTTAATTTCTTTGGTTAATTTATGGGTAATTCTCCAGGATCATCCTGACACACCTATTTCTTGGCTTCCAGTGAATTTCTGATCGAGCTGAGGCATTGCACCCCAACTGTGCCAATAGTGCTTGTAGGAACCAAACTTGGTATGAATTAATTTTACTAGTTGAAAAATATCAATCTTGACTAGCCAATACAAGCAGTATTTGATTGATCATCCTGGCGCTATATACATCAATGATCTTGCAGTTGGCTGCTGTATGGAAATCAGGATTGTCGACCAAAAGAGGGAGGGAAAATTCACATGCTAGTGATATGAAGGGTGATTGAGATACAAAATGATATTTAGTGCAGATTTTCTTCTACTTGGACTCGCAGTAGTTGCCTGTCCAGATTATAGTCATTTCAAATTCATTGAGACTGGAATTTTCAATTTGATTTTTTTTTTTTCTAAGTTTCTGGGTATGTAGTATTCCCGAATACGTCAAAGTATCTATCTTTTTAGCTTTGACTTTTGCCATATCCATTTGTTAGCATGGATATAATCGTGAGGTGCAGTGAAGAGGAGTCTATACTTGATATACATTTTGTGTAATTCAAATTTCACAATGAGCAGATTTTCTTGAAAGATTTATTTTCATCTTTGCTTTAAGGAAATTATGAGGGAAAAGGATTAGGACTTCAAATTTGCAACTTAACAAAACAAAACAGAGAGCAAAAAGGCACGGAAGAAGAGATAAAAAGTTTGCAGACTTGAAAAACAAACCCAGCCCGTATAAACACCAAGCACCGAAAGTAGGCAAAAGATCAAAAAAGTTGACAAAATGGAAACAATTGTTAGCCTCCTCCGGATTGGATTTTTATCCTTTAATAGGTGACTCCATCTTTGTTCTGTTCATTTTTCCAACAGATTGCCTGTAAAACATTGCCTCCTTTAGACAATGCTTTCTTGGAAAGTTTTTTTTGCTTTTTATCAAAAACTAAAAATATTATCAAATAACTCCAAACACAAAACACTAAAAAACTACTTTAATTTTTATATTATATTAGAAATTTTTTTTCACAAAAAAAAAGCAAAAAACACCCTCTAACTTGAAAATAAAAAATTAAAATAAATAAGAGTAAATATATAAGTCAACCCCCATGTCTATCTTGTGTCAACCCAAAATTTATATGGCTTTTAAAATCACCATTAGATTTATTATAAATCATTATTAACTTTTGATTCAATTATAATTATTAAAAGTTACATCAATTTTTAGTGTCAACTTTGTGAACATAAGGTTGACATGTATCATTACGCAAAAAAGAAAAACTTAAATGACCTCTCCACTCTCCACGGCTATGGATTGGAGGCCAATAGCCTCTTTGGTTGGCCTCTTTGGTTGGCCATGAGCCTGTTAAAATTATTTCATGAAAATTAAGTTTTCCTCTAATTTAAAATATTTTAACTTTCCCTCCGTTTGTATCTATCTCTTTGTCCCACATTGAAAATATATGAAATTTATTTGTGCTTTATAAGATATTGTCTTTCTTTTAAACTAGAATGACTTTTGAGTAGACACATGCTATTAGTGTCATTCAGTGCATTGCTTTAGACACACACACACACGCTTCGCATTAGACGCACTTTTTCAATGTGTATTTTCTGATGTGTACATTTACATGTGTATTTTTTATGATATGTTTAACTGCAGTTTAATAACTATTTTTATTTTTTAAAAATTCAGATTTTAACTGTTTTTTAAACTGCTATTCAACAGTCATTTTTACACAATTTCTTGTTTAGAGTAGTGTTCAGAATTTGTAATCTGCACACTACATTCGGATAGTATTGTATCCTAACAACAGAATTGTTGTATTCCCTTTTACAAAAGGGGTTTGCTAGAGCCCACCTTTCATTGAGAGGTGGGCCCCAATTTGATTTAAAAAAAAAAAATCTAGAAGGACCCCTAGAAGGATCTCTAGAAGATGCACAAGCATTTTCTTTTACGAAACTAATTATACAAGTGTGAGGCAATATTTGTATAAGAGACATTAATATTAAGCTTGCTGTCCATAAATTCAGTTATTCACAAATAGATTTTATGCTTTCTTTAATTCTATTGTGCCCACATATTTATTTCCAACAGAGCCAACGAGTTTATTTTTTTTCTTAATATTTTCTTAGGAATAAAATAAATTTTTCATATCAATCTATCAGAACAATTATCCAAAAATGGATGGAAGAACTTATCTGATATCTTTTTCAAATCTTAAAAATTTAATTACAAAATTAGAAATCCACATAATTTCATTATAAAACCTCAATTCACACAAGGTTATTTTGATTTTTTCACCTAATTTACTCATATATTTTTTAACTTCTTAAAATTTAATTATTATTTTTTAAAAAAGATTAATAGTATAAGTTTGAACTCAACCCAGTTTTAAAAATGTCATGCATTTTTAGAATATGAGAAGCACATACTTTTTAACTATAATTTCTTTCAACTTTGTCCATACTATTAAAAACATTATTTTTATATGCTCAAAAAGATACATATCATTTTTATAGATTATATTTAAATAAGTTCCTTAAAAAAATTTGAAGAAAAAACTCATTCCTTAAGTTTTAACTATCTCAGTATTTGCTTATTAAAAAAAAAAAATAAGCTTATAAAAAAAACTTCTCAGTATTTAATTCACAAAAAAATAAAAAATAAAAAAAATCAGTATTTATTATTTGTAAAATACAATAAATTAGAAA
Organism: Betula pendula; assembly: GCA_900184695.1. Classification (NCBI taxonomy): domain Eukaryota; kingdom Viridiplantae; phylum Streptophyta; class Magnoliopsida; order Fagales; family Betulaceae; genus Betula; species Betula pendula. The sequence continues at coordinate 72,966 of FXXK01000175.1, read as the reverse complement.
AATAAAAATATTTTAAAGATCGTATACCAAAGTGATGAACTCTGAATTATCTAATTAAGATTTTAAATACTGCAATGAAACGTAACTTAAAAATTTCTAACCAAAGATTATTATTTATTAGTACTAGAATTTTTTTTTTTTTTTTCTAGATATTAGTTTTAGATTGTTATATATAAAACAATTAAATAAAATACTCTTCTATAGGATCACGTGACCTCCAACCAGTTCCCGATCTGTTTTGTGTTGGTATACGTGTTATGTATGCATTAATTTAATCTAATAATCAATTATTATTCCTTGCAATCTGCAAAGCAGAGTGGCGACAGGGAAAATGAGCCGGCGGCGAGAAGACCGAGCCGACACCCTTGTGGAAGCAGCGCTTCGAGTCCTCAACACAGCGGACCCATTCGAGAAGGCCCGGCTCGGCTGCTCAGTCGCTTCTCAGTGGCTCCAGGGGACCATCACTCAGCCCTACGACTCGTCCCTGGACCTCCCCGTCCCAGATCGCCCCGCCAGGCTCTCCAACGTACGAGCACTTCAACTCCCTCAAAGGCTTTCTTTTTATATAGATCCTATATATCAGTGATAATATAATAAGATATAATCATATTATAAAATTCTAAAGCCCAAAAGCTTGTGCCTCTTTGCTCCAATATTCCGTTTATTATATGTAAATGATTTGGTGTTTTTATTTTTAGTATTGAAGGATTTGAAAATGGGTATATCTATGTAAGAGAGATTCATAGAATTAATGGGTTCATTATACATTAAACATTGGAACTCAGTTTATAATGTATGGAGGAATCGAAACGAGATTAAGTATCGCAATCATCCCAAAACACAGGAGTAACTTTTGCAGAAAATTGTTGGGAAGTAAGAACAAGAGTCTTTGTAAACGATTTGGTGTTTTTATTTTTAGTATTTAAGGATGTGAAAATGGGTATATCATATGTAAGACACATTCATAGAATTAATAGGTTCATTATTCATTATTCATACCAACCCACTTTAGTCCATTTGTTATCACCATTAAATGTAAAAATAATTAATTATTTGTTGATTGGTATTAAAATGTTTCCACCCATTTCCTATTTATAGAGAAAGATTTTACCAGACAGTTAGGGATATTTTGCATTTTGAAGGTGTCCCTTCACTTAGTGAAATAGTAATATTTAGGGTGCGTTTGGGATTGCGATTTCGTAGATAATAAGTGCGATTTTAAACCAAATTGTAAAAACTGGATTGTTTGAGAACTACGATTTTAAAAAATTGCGATTTGAAAATGCAGAAAATCTGCGATTTCAAATCGCAGGTAAGGGGGTGCTTTTTTGAAAACGTAGAATTTTAAAAGACTAAACTATGATTTTAAACGCCAAACTGCGATTTTGCCAAACGCTTAACTGCGTTTTCAAAAATCACGTTTTAAAATCGCAATTCCAAATAGATCCTTACTCTAGAGTAACAGAGTTGGTAATAATTTTCGGTGTTGACACGTGGTTTATTAATCTAACCCTTTTTTTTTCCTGAACACACTCTTAACTTTATTCTTATAGAGAGTAGTTCCACACCATGCTCGTATTAACGAAATCCAATAATAATGCTCCAGAACTACTTATTTCATTAAGAGCATTGGAAAAACTCAACCTTAAAAACATTATGAAAATTAAATAATGTAATGACACCCATAGGCATAGTTTAAAACTTGAAATAAAATAATACATTTTCTTAGGCTGTATCTAATGATGATTTTCTATCCCATTAATCAAAGTTATCAATGTATCTTGTTTTTGGTTGCCGAGGATCATATTACTCAGCTTAAAATATTTTCGAAAAATGTTCCCACTTCTGGAGTATTTGGACAAGCTGACCATTAAAAAAACTAGCTAAGGGACGCTATAGTGTTTACGCTTTTCATTTGGCAAAAATTTTCCGCCCCCCCTCGCTCACTCTCTCTCACAAGTTCAATCTATTGCTTTCTTCTCATTCCTCAGCGTCCAACATAGACCACCACCACAATACCGACCACGCACCAACGCTCCACCAGCCCCGAGCACCTCACGTCCAGCCAGTCCTCCGAGACCGCACCACAGGCTCCCACTGCCCTCTTCTCCCGGCTCCACCGGCCACCCCAACCTAAAAGAGCTAGACCAAGCTCAACCCCCCACCACGGGTGTCTGCGCTCAGCTGCCACCCACCAGTTGACCCACCAAACGGAGACCGTGCCTGATTGACTGACTGCAAGAAGTGGTACTTGCTCTGCAGGAAACCTTGAAGCGACGCCACTGCAGGATGGTGGCAGACCGGTCGTGCTAAAAAAAATCTATGCAGTAGAACGTCATTAAAAAAACGTCTCATTTTATTCCTTGTAATCGTGATCTCATATTTAACCACTGAGCTCCAATATATAATTAATGACGTTAGTGAGGAGCGACACTATAGGAGTAGAAGTTCTCTTACAGTATGACCATTATAAATAAATAAAAAAAATAAAAAAATAAACACACTCTACACATTGTAGCAGTTAGTAGCTGAAACCTTTAGGACAAATTAGTGATTTAACATGGTATCTAAAAAATATCACTTATTGAGGGAGTTTGAATCTACATGTAAGGGGAGTGTTAAAATATAATAAATAAATGATTAAATTCACAACTTGCAGATTCCCTCCCGCTAGCCATACACATCATTGTGCAGGGGCCACCCTACCTTTACTCTAGTGAGCAATTGATCCAAATATTAGAGCATAATTTTACTTATTGTGGAAGTGAAAGATAGAATCATTTATAATTTAATACCAAATCGTTTTCTCCATGCTCTAGCATAGTATTAGTAGCCGTATGACAAGTTATTGTATTTTAGAATTTACGCGCGAATAACTTAGTAATCTATCCTAACTTGGATACATAATGTTACAAGAACCATCTTCCTAATATTGCAAATGCCTTTATATAATTTGTGGCAAGCCCATTGATCCAAGTTTAAAGCATTTCTAACGAGTTGATTAGTTTTTTGAATCTGGATGGTCAACTTCAAAGTTTCATTATGTATTAGTTAGTATTTAAGTGTGCACATTAGACCCTTTAAAGGGGATCCTTTATTTTTTTTTCTTAATTACTTTAATTAACTTAAAGAGACCTAAGTTTTCAACCATATATATATATTGTAACCTTAGGCTTAACCATTCTAGTACCCCAAAAAAAGAAAGAAACTGCTCTCACATGCACATGAAATTATAGTCATCCATGTAGATAAAAAAAGCCTTGTACTTTCTAGGGACCCAACACAAGAGGCAGAAAGTTTGAGAGTTTGCTATGTTCTTTTCATATGATACAAAATAATATGATATTTTATCCTTTGTTCTCTTATTTGTTTTCATTTAAGGGCTTGTGGAGATCTCCATCATTATTCTTTTAGGTTCCACTTCATTCTTCTTAAGATTGCTAGTGATTATATAATACAATATAATAAATTCACTGGAGTTTAAATTAGAACAGAACCAGTCAAGGTGAGATACGAAAATTCCGTTCTTTTTAAGGAGATGCAAGCCTTTTGCAGTTATCAAAACCCTAAAACCAATAGCAGACCTTGTCTTTTGACTTGTATGACTTAAACTAATTTTACACTAAAATAGTTGGATTCAAAGCTCCACTAAAGAAGCATTTTTCTTTCCCGAAAATATTCTCAAGTATATTACTGTATGATAATGACTTGGTGTATCTATACATTACATTAACAGATGGTACAAATGTGTATATTAATATTCTCGTTGGACCTCTTCCAAATTATTAAGAACTATGACCATTTTAAACGTGTAAGGATGTTTCGTAAAATTAATAAGTTCATTATTCACATGGCGAAAGGTTTTAACATTGATTGGGAGTTAGAGTTGATTCAACCACTAACTCTCAATTAAAAATTGAAACTTGCGCAGTCTTTAATTAATTATTACCTTATTAAGAAATTTGATTGATAGATATTTATTAACACTAAATTGTACTAGCATATCCAATGCCCATTCGCTACTTTATGCTAACTGTTCAATAAATCTTTTGTGCAGGTTAAGTTGGTGTCACCAAGTCTCATGCCTAAGCTTGGAAAAGCAGGGAGCTTGCAGAGTAGGCAGGCCATTGTGCATAGTCTTGTGCACACTGAGAGCTGGGCTATTGACTTGTCTTGGGTACTATTTCTTTAACTTGTCTCCTTATGAGTTTATATTAAGGGAGTTTTTTTATATAACACTTCTTTTTTGGAGTGTCCTTAAACTGTTTTTGCGATAACCCAGAAGTGTACTACTACACAAATTATGTATGGAAGAAACTTTGGAGGATAAACACATGGAGAAGCATCCAAGTTTGTATTTTGATATAACATTTTGAGACACCAACTTACACAAAAATAATTAAATCTACTTTGGACCCAACAATACTAGATTAATCACTCACTTCTATTGTTACTATCCAATATGGAATTCTATGGTATCTGAAACTCTAATATATTCAAAACATAGTTTTTGAAAATACACTTCCAAATTTTTTTTTTTTTTCCCCTTCTCCTGCATCATATTCATTTTGTTTTTACATGTCAAAACTGAATGTGAGGCAACCACACCTCAGTTATTCATATACATGTTCATGTACATAATATTTTCTCTTGTAGATGCATTAACCTCTTGTTGTATCTATCTCATGTATTGTCTCTTATTTATCTGTCATGTAAATCTGTAATTTTATAGGATATAATAGCTCGCTTTGGTAAGCAAGCTGCAATGCCAAGAGACTTCTTTACCGATTTTGTTAAGGTGGCCCAGGATGAGGGCCGACACTTCACTCTCCTTGCAGAACGGCTAGAGGAGCTGGGTTCTTTTTATGGAGCATTACCAGCTCACGACAGCCTTTGGGACTCTGCTACTGCTACTTCTAATGATCTCTTAGCACGTCTGGCAGTTGAGCATTGTGTCCATGAGGTGTTCTTTCCTTACCAACTTTCTTATTTTAAGATGAATCATTTGGACCAACATGGTTTAAATTTTTCAATACAACATATATCACCTCTGGGTCATCACCTGGTGGATCAAGTTTTCACAAATTTAGTTTCTAATGAATTTAGGCTGTCAGCATTGCTATTCAAAGCAGATGAAAATTATTATTATTTTTTTGTTCACACATACATCTCCTGGTAAAAATCCATGGTCCTGATTGCAGGCATTGAAGAAATGGAGCCATAGTTACAAATCATGCAACTTGATTCTGGATTTTTGAGATGAATTGATCCTACCATTTGTGGAGATGGCTCCATTTTCTTGAACTTCTCCAAATATTTATCCTTTCATCGGCTTGTATGTAGTGTCGGGCTCATTTATTTTAATGCAACACTGATTACACCTTTTTTATGGTGTTTGAACGTTCCCTCAGTGAATGGTGTTTTTAAAAATCATAACAAATTTGAGTTTGAACACAGGCAAGAGGACTTGATGTGCTGCCCACAACCATTTCTCGGTTTCGCAATGGAGGTGATAATGAGACAGCAGAGTTACTAGAGAGAGTGGTTTACCCAGAAGAGATTACCCATTGTGCTGCTGGGGTTAAATGGTTTAAATATCTTTGCCTGAGGGCCGAAAATCCTGCTTGGGATCAGGGCAGCATGGCATCTCCAGGTGGGGCAGGAGAAAGTGAAAAAACGATAGAAGAAAATGATGTAATTCAGAAGTTTCACTCGATAGTGAGGACATACTTCAGGGGACCATTGAAACCACCTTTCAATGAGGAAGCAAGAAAAGCTGCTGGGTTTGGCCCTCAGTGGTATGAACCACTTGCTGTCAAAGAGGTTAGCCCTAGAATGGAAACAGTATTGTAATTTGCAAAAGTATTCTGATAAAGTTTGTTTAGGACACTTTTCTCTTGAATTCTTAAGAGCAAGCAAATGTGTTTTTCCTTCTTCTTTTCCCCCCTTATTTTAGATGAGGCTGCCCAGAATGGGGCCATAGAAATCCTAAGAATCAGTTTTTGAATGCATAGTTAGTGCCTTTGAATCTGGGTTGTTTTGATGCAATGTATAGTTTTAGGAAACGTTCTGTTTTTTCTTGTTTAGTTTCTTATTTGTTTAGCTTGTGTGCAGTTATGCTGCTTGTTGCAATTTTGAACTCTCTAAGCTTATATTTTGATGACCTGCAAAATGCTGCTAATTAGGTTGTGGCCGACAAAAAGACAAAAATCTCTTTTAGTAACTACCGACACAGCCAATACAACGAACATTTCACTAACAGCACCATCAATAACACTTAATAATATTGTCACGAAAAACAAAAACGATTAAACGCCGCAAAAACAAGAATTAATTCATTGATAAAGATGTTTATTTTCCATAGTGTTTTTTATACATCATTATTCTGAAAAATGGAGCATAAGGCTACAGCATTATGTTTAATGGAAAAAAACAAAAAATCAGAACCTTGTAACAGTTGTGTTTTCTTGTCCAGAAAACCCCAACGCAATTGTCTTAAACCTCAGAACATTAGAAAACTGAAATCGTGCAAAACCTCATCATGGCTTATGCACCTCAACAATTTTGTTCTCTATGGGGAGTCGGGTTCAAGGAACCAACAAAAATACCGTTAGCAAGACGGTAGAATGGAGGGCTACTCCAGGAAGAAAATTACATTCTAATTTGAAAAATTCTGACTAAATTTTGAATTACATCCTCCACCATGGTTGATTTCAGGGTAATCCCAGTAGTTAATTCAGGGCTTTTCTCACGTTATTACAGAAGAAGTCTTCGGATATCACTAAAGTTTGAACACAAAGCTGAGAGGAATGCACCTGCAAGATAAAATAGTGTCAACCTGATAAGCAAGTACTCAAATAATATTAATAGAAATGGAAATATGTTATCATGGCCCTCCAGGTGGCCTTTTGACTGCTTATATAGCAAATCACTTGAATGGGCAATGAACTAGACAAAAGAAGACAACAAATTTAAACAAGAAAAAAATAAATCAGTTCTGCATTTGTCTGCCAACGGCATGATGACACATTCAAGGAAGAACATGGTCTGTCACCCAATGCAGGGGACACTTAGTAGCCAACTTCTATGCTAAGTTAGTTGTGGCCCCATCTCATGATTGTTCAAAATTAACATGACTACAAAACCAGAAGGCTTGAGAAGAAAGCGAAATAGTGTTTAAAAGGCAGCATCCTAAACCAGAAGAGATGCTGATTGGTCTTGAAAACCATATGGAATATGAAAATATTCACATCAAAACTTTGTTGAAAAGTAAAGAATGTACCTCCAACTTGGCCATCAAAAATACGGTGATCAGCGGATAATGTTAAGTTCATTTTCGTGACAACTGCAGGCCTCTCGACTCCTAGGTAAAAAATAAGTCACGTCATCTAATCTGGTATTAGAAGCATAAAATATTAGGCATAGAAAGCTAGAAATATTTTACCATCACTTCCAATTACTGGTTCAACAACTTTGTTGCCTCTACCAACAGCAAGGATACCAGCCTGAAGGAAATGAGCATATTTATATAAGAGACAATAACAACTTGCAACATCAACTAAATGTAGAGCACAACAGTGTCAATTTTCTATCCTTGTTAAAAGCCATTTTCTATTGTCCGAAAATGAAAAAAGATGGAAAAAGTTAGATTTGGCAGTGTAAATTACCGTCAATAATCTTCATTTAGACAGGCTACATTCAGAAAATGGTAAGAGTTGTTTGCCACGTATTTAAAATGAAATTTTTTAGCTGAAAGCAACCTAAAATAATGTGCTCTTAAATGTTCAAATTCCTGACACCAGGACTTCCTTTACCAACAAAAAAAAATTGAGTCATTCATTTTTCGAAAATGAAAAGAATACTATCAATTTTAACACAGATCAAATAATTTTACCAGAGGATCTCTTATTCTAGAGCTAATACCATCACTAGTAAAGTTATTGACCAAACAAGAAATAATTTAGATAACCTTAGAGAGAGAGAGAGAGAGAACGCTTGTGGGGGTTTATTATTGCACAAAAATTGTCCACCGGAAACATTCCCAAGTTCGAAATGCTGCATAAAGATTAAGAAGGAAAGTTTAAAATTAATTATTTTAACAAAATGAATATGTTATTTGGTTCCTCGTGTAATAATAACAATTAAAATAAAAATTTTGTGCAATAGGTTACATTTAAAAACAATCAAGGAATATACAATATATTTACCTAAAAGTTCCTCCTTGGAATTCATTTGGCAAAAGCTTGCCTGCTCTTGCCTTCTCAGCTAATTCCTTCACCTGAAGCTCAAATATCAGCAGAGAAATTGAAATGATCCACATTAAAATTGAATTGATGATTAACAAGAAAAGGAAATGGATCTAGATCTTCTTCTTCTTTTTTTTTTTAATAATTCAGTGGGTTTACAAGAATACTCGATTTTTTACTCCAAAATCCATTTCAGTAACTACCATCTTTTTCTCTAGATTCCATACCAATTTAATTTGATTAGATATCATAGAACTCAAGAGGACAGAATTAATTGATGCATGTTTCTGAAGTGTAACTACAATCAAGCAGATGATTCTTTCCTTTGGGGAAAAGAGAACAAACAAAAAAACACAGGCTCAAATCTAGTAAGGAACCCAAAATGAAGTCATCAAACCAAAAACTACTCTAATTACTAATAGAGTACCTCCAAGGATATTGACGAAATGGTCTTCTGATCTGCATTCCTTACTATTGGAGTCATTAATCCCTGAAGCAATATAATATGATGAGGCACTGTTTAAAATTTTCTAAACCACAAATATCAGTCTCATACCTTCTCCGTCGCCACTGCAATTGAAATGTCAACAGAATTGCATAGTACGACTTCTCCTTTCTCAACATTCCAGTAAGCTACCATGTATCGAGAGAGCAAAATTTCATTATCAGAATAGTATAGACTAAATTTCTGTTTTATTGTATAAAACCAAAACGATGAGGAGATAAAATATGTATGCATGCAAACAGTCAACTCAGCCAGCACTAAAAAGAAATGAACTCCCAAGTATGAATAAAATATAGCACCAACATTTTTCCTTCAAGTCATCAATCTGACAGATAATAATACACAGGAAACATGAGTAAAAAGATACTGGTGCAGAATTTCAATGTGGGAAATTTTTTTAAGGAAATTTAGATGCTCCCAAACTTACAACAGCCATAAGTAGTCAAACATATATCTACAATACAATTTCCCAGAAGGGGGGACATGTTGCTAATACAAGACAGTAGTGGAAATGAACATCCACAGTAATCAATGGACTAATGACTAGCGAAAGGTTGCTGGAATGATAGAAAGGACAGAAGTGGCAAACTCCATGAAATGACAATCAGCATACAAGCACACCAAGAGCAAGAACTTTCACATTCAGATGTAACTAAAAAGTAATATTTTCATTGTTTATTCAAGACTACCTTCAGATCAAGCTGACAAGCACCATTGACCATTCAATTAAAACAGTTCAGATGTAACTAAAGGTAATCGTTTTTCATTGTTCATTGACTACGTTCAGATCAAGCTGACATGCCCTATCCAAATGAAGTATTCCATTGTTTTCAATGAAAAGCTACTGACAAAAAATAAAGCAATGAAAGGCTGGAAATTCATGACATATTAGACCATTTTAAGCATATGAATTTTTTTTGGCCATTCACTCTGTGGTCGCTGCCTCAGAGAGATCAACCAACCCAAACAATAGTTGGAAGTAGAAAACTATGCAAGCAAAGCACAAAAATTAACAAGTACTAGTAGGGGAAAAAAATATGGGATTTTTCACTGCTTTTTGGGCGAAGGATAATCCAGAAAATATGTTTATGTGGGTTTGGGGGCACAGCATGTTTCCCAAAGACTGACATCAAACCTTTCTTAGATGCTCTATTTTGCTTCAATGTAAAATAAGTACAATTTGATTTTCAGGATTGACTCTACTACCCACAACAATAAACAACTCCTGCCCACCAATTATACATGTTGAGTAGTGTATTTAAACCATATCATAAGTGATATGTCTTTACCATTGGCTGCTGGTACATTTCTCAGCGCAACCGCTACAGCTTTGATGACAATGTCATTCACTGAAACTTTAACATCATGCTGCTCTGTAATTGAGGAAGTAAAATGAATGATCTGCCAGAGTATATATATGCCCAAGAAACTGAAGTAACAGATTGAAGTTTATATTACATACCTTTGAGTTCCTTCCTAAGAGAAAGAAGAGGATCCAGTACAACATCTAATAAACATCATAAATAGTTTAGATATAGATAAATTTACATTAACAACCATAGGCTTTTCAACTTAACAAATATAGAGTAGACCAAAGAGAATCAGAACCTGCTGATAAATATAAATGTGGTGTATTTTGTTTTGATTCCATCAACCTTTTAGCTATCACCTGCAAAGCAAAACAATCATGATCTTTCAGCACCCCTCACTATCAACTGCAAGTTAAGAACCAAACAAAAATAAAAAAGAAATAGGTGCCAAAAATAGCATCTAAATGTCAGAGGTTGCAAAGCTCAAATGTATTGCTATCATTAGCCCGCTATTTAGACTAACATTCAATTTAAATGTTAAGTCTAAAGCAATGCCTTAGACTAGTTGCATTAAGTATTTGACTGTAGTACTATACCTCTTCCTGTATTTTGCTGACACAAATATGTAACCTGTAACCAACACATGGCATGATCAACATATGTAATGACAACCTAAGGTTCATTCTACAATATTATAACATCCTATTATGCAGAAAAAGGAGAAACCATAACAATAAACAATATGTTATATTCCTGATTTACCCAAAATGTGCGTGCGTGTCTGTGTGTCATATTTTCATAGTTTATACATTACTTTTCCTTGTTTATCATATCAACTGAGATCATACAACCAATATCAAGTTCCACTAGACCAGTGGATCAGATTTGATACTTAGAGCACTTCAAAGTGTTGGTCCTACTTGAGAGATTTGTATACAGTTCTTATCTTTAACATTTTTGCATGAAGTGGTTGTTCTCAAGAATAGAACACCCACACCTCTACTTGACAGACTGACTTCTACTATTGCACACAAAAATAGCCCTTCATGATATTTAATAAACATAAAATTACTAGCTTTTTTATTCATGAATATGCTAAAGAAAAGCAAGTTTTTTTTTTTTTAAAAAAAAAAAAACATAATAAGACTTTATTAAACGAAGTCAAAAAGGGTGTAACCCAAGTGGATGGGAAGAAAGTACACGAGGCATGCAAAACCCAGTTTGTAACTTTTCGCAGAAAATATTACTTTTCATGCGACAAAGTAGTTGAGTTTTTAATTCTTCCTCCTAAGACTTGGATTAGACTTCTTTCTTCAGGGGGGTGTGTGTACCACTTTGATACAAATTCCCTCGCCTACATAAAATGGTTCATGTCAAGACAAGCCAATGAAACCTATCCCACCTACTAAGAATCATTGATACAATCCTCTTTCTTCATATTTTTCAATCTAAGACAAGATCATGATTGATTGTAGGAGACAAGCTTTTTGTCATTTCCTTGACTGTGGTTCTCCTAGGCTTCTCCCCTTGACCTTGGGGTGTGTCAGTTTGAACCAGATTATTCCTGTTGCTGGAGCAGTCAACAATCTTCTCTAGACCATCTTATTCTCATCATGTCCTCCATAAGTTGCCACCTCTGACTTCTCATGAAAGCAATTTTGGTCTTTATCCCTTCTCACGATCCTAATTTACATTATAGTCATGTAGATTTTTGAATGTTCAGCAGTCTTGGCCCAACAAATTTTCTTTTAATTTTATAAGTAACCATCAACTACACGAAAACATTGTTAAACCATCAGATATATTGGGCATCAGTAATGAGCCTCGAATGCAGTATTGTAGTCTCTTTAACTTCTATCTTCCAAGATCCACAAGACAAAGAGAAAAAGCCACTATAAGCAGAAAGAACATTGCTCAAATCTAATTACCATTAACGTACCTTGCGAATTTGACTATTGGGAAGATCTTCGAAAGAATCTGACTGCTTCAAGTGAGATCTAGTATCTGGCGAAACTGTGGGAGAAGCTTTTGGTGTGGTTTGAGGTGATGGAGGTGCCTTCTCTTTAGATGAAGAGACTTTTGAAGATCCTTTTCCTGCCTTAATTGCAGCTAAAACATCCCCCTTCAGAAGCGTACCATGAGAACCTGATGCCTTTAATGTTGATGACTCCAATCCATATTCTGTAATTAGCAACTTTGCAGATGGACTGATCCTTGCAATACTTGTTTTTTGAGCTTTAGCATCATTTCCATCATCATGGTGTGTTGCTATTTCCTCTTTGATTCCCAAACCACTGCTAGCACTATTTTTTACTGCTTCAATATCAGCTGGATCCTCAACCTTGCAAACAACAGGCAAAGTTGTTCATATGGTGTAAGTGGCTAGAATTCTAATAAATAGTTCAAAGGATAAAATTTCCATAAAGTAACAGTGCTGGAAGAAACCATAACCACTAATCAATTTAATAAGCAATTAATAGCACCTTGTACATTAATTTTCTTTTTTTAAGGCAACAAGATAAATTAAAACATAGATCACAACAATCTCAGCCCTTACAGGTACAGACTGCAACAATTTGCACCCTTACAGGTGCCTTACTGCCAAGCTATAATATCATTAGCTGCAAGTTGCTAAGGTGAAAAGCAAGTTATACAACTGTACAAGCATTATCACACTTACTGTTACTGCAATAGGTTGTCCCACAGCTACATCTTTTGAACCCTCAGGTGCTAGGATCTTAGCCAAGTACCTACAGCCAACATTCCACTTAAAAATGTGAAGAAACCTATAAAGAGCTTCATTAATAACAATTCAGGAATTTTTTCATCAACAAGAAGAAAGATCATAAGATAACTGGCACTAACATTAGAGCCAAATGTTGTAAATTCACGGTTGAAGCCATGATTCTAAACATTTCAACTTGATTAAAGCCACTATTATGGACACATAGAATCTGTGTTTAAACAACATTGTCAATGTCCTCCTCACATTGATTAGACATGCAAAGAAGTAATAAACATGTTGGTGATCTAGACTACAAGCAAATAAATACCATGTTAAGACACGAGCTATGTCACTTTCATATTTAGTATCAGCCAAAGTGTAACACCTCTACAACTATAAACCTAGCATAAGGAAAGAATATTACCCCTCTTCAAGACATTCAAATTCAAGGGTAGCTTTGTCTGTCTCTATCTCACATATTACGTCACCCACTTCTATCTGTCAGTTTGAGTAAATAATCAAGAAGCATGTTTAATGCAATTATTCTCTATCCACCAAATCAGAAGCAAGAAGTAGTTACGCTAACAGATGTAAAACCATATATCAAACACAACTGACCTTGTCTCCTTCTTTCTTTAGCCACTTTGCAACATTTCCTTGATTCTGTGCAAACATATAAAAGCAACATTAAGCATCTATCAGAGGAAGAAAACTTAGCGCAATAATCTGAGCAGAAAACGATGTACAATCTTCCTTACCATAGTTGGGGATAATGCTGGCATTTCAAGAACAACATGAGGAGGAAGCTCAGATGTAATTGTCTTCATCGAATTTTTCTCTTGCACCTTGTCCATAGTTGTTGATATTTCCTCTCTTACCTCAGATCCACCTGCCACAGTATCAGGGACATTTTGGATTTCATCTGGATCCTCAACCTGGTAAACCCACAAAAGTTAGTTTTTACAACAAATTTAAGAATCTGAATGGTTAATACTGAAACAAAAATTATAGGAAAGACATTGAAACATCAGTGTCACATATTAAAAATTGAGGTCAACACCATTAAAAAAAAAAGTTTCTAGAAGATATCCGATTAAAAACAGATTTTAAAAGATATAAGATACCGTAAAAGTATAATACTTAAACAATCTTTAGTTTTAGCATATAAATTAATAAAAATACGTTCTAATTGTAGCCTAAAACTAAAATAAGAAAGGAGGAGGGGGAGGGACAAAAGAATTTTGACCTAATAGAATTCTCAAAATAATTATAAATTCCCCAAAATGTTTTTCAATATCTTTTGTTTTATTTTTTATAAGTACATGTTTTTCAATATCTTTACAAAATGAAATATGTCCCCTACAATGAAATTAACAGTAGATGGCTTTCCATGAAAACACAAGGAAACCTATCATAAATGATTATCACAGGTTACCGTTATTGCAATAGGTTGTCCAACAGGTACATCCTTTGAACCTTCGGGTACCAAAATCTTAGCCAGAAACCTGCAGAATTTAACCCATACAAGAACCAAGGCATAAAGCATTTTAGGATGGATCAGATTTTGCTATCTTTAAATAGTTGTAATCAACACATTGTAATTAAAAAAAAAATTGAAGGAGAAAAGGGATATAGAGGAAAGTGAATGCAAAATAAACAGGGAAGGGAAAGATGACTAATCAAGAAAGAAAACATTCTTCTTGTCAATGCCAAATGAAAAATCTGATTTGAAGACTGGTACTAAACAATGTCTTTCTCCAATGACCGGTGTGCATCACACAATTAAGTATCGTATATTGTACAATACAGAAAATAAACATTACCCCTCTTCAAGGCTTTCAAACTCAAGAGTAGCTTTGTCAGTCTCGATTTCACATAGTACATCACCCACCTCTATCTGTTAGATTAAATCAACAGTCAGGATGACACAAATTCACTAATGAAATATCAAATTGATCCCCACTACATCAAGAGGAAGGATTATTTTTCAACAATTATCTTGAAGAACATCAAGCTGAACATAACTTAGCTTTAAACTCTCAGAATTATATGAAACTTTTGGTATAACTGACCTTATCTCCTTCTTTCTTCCTCCATTTCGCAATATTACCTTGATTCTGCATGAAAGAGTGCAATTAGGATCACAAAACTTCTTGGAAGAAAAAAAGAAAAACGCATGAAAAGTGTGGATAACATTTAAATCAATTCCTTCTCGCATATTTTTGCATGTCGTACCATTGTAGGAGACAGAGCTGGCATCTGGAGTATTGTATGTGGTGGATCTGCACTAACAGTCCACTTGATGATAAAAGTCATAATTAATGATAAAACACACGATTAAGTATGCACAGTAGATGTATTTCATCATTTTATCAAAAGCTGTAAAACCGTACAAGAAATAAAAACTAATCCAGTATATGTCAGTACCACAAATCTCTTCAACAAGATTCCATTTAATGAAGGAAAGGATCGTATTTTACCTACAAATAAGACATAAGGTGATACTTGAAGTTGCACCAACTGTTATAAATCCTACAAGTCTTAAGAAACAACATAAAATAGAACAAACAGTATTAAGGAGCTAATTTGGCTTTTATGCAAAGAGAATTGTCATGAAAGATTATTATACTAGGCAATTGATGGAAAGGTTTAACGAGAAGGAAAGGGACCTCAGTTTGGTTCAATGACTTATACCAGCATATTATGTAGTCCTTAAGAGAATATGCCGGGGGTTCAATTATGAAGGATTTTTTTTTTCTTTTCTTTTTAATGGACCTCAAGGGATAGCTCAATCAGCTAGGGACCACAACTAATGAAACGGAGATCACTAGTTCGAATTTCTCATTCTCCCTCCCTTTGGGGTCAATTACTAATGAAAAAAATAATAATTTCAGCAATAAAATAGTATCGATCAAACATATTGAGGATGTAAGAATAAATGGAAGAACAAAAAGCAAATTTCTTATCATAATAGGTCTTTCATCAACAATTGGCACTAAGCCCTTATTGTCTTTTACGTTATAGATAAACTCACTAGACATATAAAAGAAGTTTCTTCTGAAACTTGACACACCAAGAGAGTAAGGTTGATTCTAAGCAAAAGCTACAGAGAGATATTTTAGAGTTTAAACGGTTTAGGTTATGCCGGACCAAGACAACATATAATATTGAATATTGCTAAGGTTAGGAGTAAATGTGAGGAAGGATTAGGAAAACTGATGGCTGAAGTTATACCCAGAAAATACCATAGTTTGTCTCAAATTGATTATCTAAAAGGAAGGCAGACGGAAGAGATTGCCACTTAATTAGAGTTTCATTAATGAAATGTAGAAGTGCATTTGGATTGCTGCAAGATTTTGCTGTTTTCAACTTCTCCGCGTAATGACAAATTCTTTTTTTTTATATATATAAGTAAATGGAATTCATTAAAAATCGCAAAGGCGCAACCCAAGTACACAGGAAGCATACAAGACAAATTCTCTAAGACATTGCACAACTTATTATGCTTTATGGTTCAAATACTAAGCTATAAGAACAACACCATGTTCAAAAAAGAGTGTAGCTTAAACGAGAGTGTTATGATGTATGAATTGCAATACAAGAACTGATAAAAAAGAGGAAAAAAAAAGAAAGAAAGAAAGAAATGTGATTATGAGAAGTAGAGTAGAGGTAGCACCTGAGAGAATGTGAAAAAATTGTATACAGTGGTTTTGCCTTATATATACATATATATAAGGACTCACCCATCTAAACTAAAGGTTAGAACTGGGCAAAAGTATAGGTTATGGTTCTTGATAAGAAAGGTAGAAAAGTTGGGAATGAGTCCATACAAAATGACTTCAACTAGTGATACACATTCCCAGTTCAAGTATTCTAGGATTAGAGTGGGAATTTTCAAATGGACAACAAGATTTTGCAATTGAGTTATGGATCCATAACACCTGTTTATAGGCCCCAAACTTTAGGTTATAGGCATTGGCGATCATGCATCATTTGCTCAAAAGTTGGTCTAAGTTACTTCAGCTACCTAAATAGTTCCACAATTAAGATAATATTGCTGGTATGGAAAGGTGATGAAAAAATTATATCAAATTTAAAGTGTGACTTGATGCTAATCACTTCATGTTCGACGCTGACCAACTTATCATCCCAAAGCCTATGAAAACATTTGGAACACATTAATTAGTTAGGGCTAAGCCAAGCCCAGCACAAATTTAGAAGTCATGGACCTGCTGCTTTGGATTGTATTTAAGATGGCCCAAAGCTTGAGAATAATTCTGAAAGTTTATTTACTTCCTTGCTATCTTAAACAAGACAATTCTGGCTTTTTGCTAAAATCTAATTTCACCAACAACTGCTAAATATAAAAAATAAAAATCATGACAATGAAGAAACACAAGCAATCCCCTTTTAATCCACAATTTTAAGAATCCTGGAATTACAGGAAGATAAGCAGAGAGTTTTAACTAAATGGAGGAGACATGTACCAGCAGAAGAGAAGTACTTGATGCCACCAACCCACAGCTGAAAATTTTGTAACAGTATCAGAAAACACCCTCTCCATGAAAAGCTATTTACTAATACATTTCAAACACGAACCTTTAACTTCAAAGAATTATCATGAACACCCATGAGCATAAATAAGCATGCAGGCCTGAAATATATCATTGTCAGTTAATAAGAAAAAATAAATGATAACAAAAGAAAGAAATAGCTAGGACTGAAAGCTTTGTTGGTCTGAGAAGACAAATCCAAATAGACATTGATTTAAATTGGGTTTTGCCCACAACATTCTTGTGGCTCTAGGCTGAATGCCTTCAATATTATGTATGCATACATATTATGATGAACAAAAAATTTATTTAGGGTCAAAGTATTAACAGAACCTTGTTTACGCAACAAGTGACGAGCTCGAACTAAAACTGGAAAGTAAGAGCTGGTTCAACTTCATGCAAGTGAGGTCACATGCATAAACACATATATACAGTAATATATATTAAGATGAATAACAAATTACTGGGAATAACAAATTTAAAATAACCATGTTTATATTGCAATTGCCCACCTTGAGCTGTAATAGGAATCGAGGTAAGGACTAGAACAAGTTTAAGGTCAGTACTACTGCTGTCTTTAGGTTTGCACTAAATTATCTGTATGCTTGAATCAAACTGGTCTAGAGTTGATGATCCCTAACTTCCCTTAGTTTCAACTATGGATGTAACTAAGTTTTTATATCAATATGCCCAACCCAAAGCAAATGCCCCCTTTTGAGTAATAAAGACAAAATGGCCACTAAATTCAGAGGAAGTCCGAGATCAAAGGGAACCTCTAGTCCTCAAATTAATCAGCACGTGCATCAAGATAGTTACTATTCACAAGACATAAGTTGTTTCGTGAATCTGTATATATTCATCACAAAACCATGTGAAGCAATCGTATCTGAATTTGCAAGCTGATGATAAATAGAAAGGCGAGGAATGCAAACCTTAATAGAGATCCATGACCACCCACAAGAGAATTTTGCACACAGGGAGGGCTGTACCATCAGGAGAAAAACAGTATACATAAGCTTAGTTTTGCAGCTCTAGAGAGAGACAGCAATATGCATTGAGAACAACATTGTATCCAATATACTCCAAAAAAAAATAAAAAACATTGTATCCAATATCTAGAAAATATGAGTTATATATCAGAGTTAGACCAGAAATGATTACTTAAATTGTGAGAGCAACATGTAGGCCTAAAGGAAACCCGATTGCTATTAGACATTTAGATCTTACTTTCATATGTGTGTATGTGCATGCAGGCCTGTCCGCATGCACACAATATCAAAAGAATACCCTCGTTGTCATATGAATATCATCTTAAAGTGAAACAGAAATACTATACAAAAAAGTAAGGACTCTTAATCTCATTCAGACATTTGGAAACATTAATTTTTCTTTTTTAATCATATGATGGCCACCAAGCACGAGGAAAGAAATTTAGTGAATTACATACACGTACAATATAAACATGAGCAGAAAAATTTAACACAGGCTGTAAGAAGCACAAGAAAAGCAAGATCAAAGACCAAATAAATCTGCGTACTTGGAACCCTACATATTACATATTCTACTCCATTTATTGTTCAGTCTTATGTTTATAATTGTTATCACTAGTAAGCGGCTGGTTCAGTTTGATTTAGTTCTTTTAAATTTTGGAATCAGAATCTTTGTGATTTCAAAGTTCCAGGACATGGCTGTAGTAAGTGCCCATTGATTCTATCCTAGTCTTCCTATGTTATTGGGTCTTTATTTTTGGTTTTTAGTAGTTCCAGGATAGGTTCTATTAGTCAAAGTCTTTAAATTTGAAAACCGTTGGAAAACTAGCAGCCTATATACATTGATGTGGTGCTTTCAATTCAATAATAAACACGTTTGCAGAAATTTTGAAGGTTTATTTGAGAATTTTGTAATGCAATTCCAATCCCATGTTTTAATACCTACAATTCTTTGTCTCTTCTTCTTCCAATACTGCAATCAATTCTGCCCACAACAAAAATTACCCATTAAAACAGAGCTGGTACAGTTCTCATGTGATACTTTTTTGGGTCACCTCAGTCGCTTACAGCTCCAAAATAGCCTCCTCAGGAATGTAGTTTTTCATGTGTTATTATCTCAATTCCAAACCATACCCTTTTCTCTTAACCATAGAAACAGCCGTCTTAGCTGCTTCCATGAAAAATGAACCTTTTAATTTGAACTATAACCCATCTTCCACTCTTAAATATTTGAAAACACTCTTTTACTGAGATTTAGCACGAGTAACGATTTATAGGCAGCTTTATTCAATTGACCAGCAGATCCTAGTTCTGTTGGGTGTTGAGAAATCTGGCCTATCTCAATACTTGCAAGTTAATCAGTCACAGCATATCTTTCAAGTCTACAACTGTCCCATTTGCGACGGAAAAACTCTTAGATAGAAATCAACCAATAAATAGCATACCAGAAGATATCAACCAAGTATGTTCTAGATGAAAATGAGTGGAGTTTGAAATTGTGTCATCCTGATCACAAATCTCTGATATACCAGGATGTAAAGCTTCAAAAGAGTTCTCACAATGTGCTTCTGAGCTATGTACCGGAAGGCATTCTCTAACTAACATGGTAGTAGTTAGATAGTGCACATAAGTCTGGTGTAGTGCACTCGTTAAGTAGTTCTTCTTTTATCATAGTAGAAGTTTATTTTCAATACCTTCTCCCATGGATATATTTATAAGCCCACAGCTCCATTTCTGTTCTTTTCCTCTTCTTTATGTGCCTATATCTACCGCTACTAATCCTAGGGTCACACTTTGATACAGAAGCCTTGTAAACCGGTTTAGTGATTCATAATATAGACTCTGTTTTCTCATGTCCTTCATCAAGTTCATCAGAGCACAACTGGAACTGAAACAAGACAATTGAAGTAACCAGACTACATAAAAAGTCTAAGGAATATCATATGTCAGTGGAACACCATTTGGTCCCTCTTCGACTATCTTTTTCTGCCAAAACTTGCCCTCTTCAAGTTTAAGTCAATGAAATCTATTTTCAGGACTAAAAACTGTGAAATCAACGAAACCCATAATTCTTTAATAGAAGTTGCACCAAACATCTCATATAATCAGCCAAATAGAGCCACCAAGAACAAATTCAGACTCATACCCACCAACCTCCAACATCCCAACTCTCACAATCCCCACCACCCCACAACAAATTCGATCAAATGCAAAGTCGCCAACTATATTTCACCAATCAAAACAACCAAAAAAAAAATAATATAACATGTTAATTATGAGAGAAAGATAGAGAGAGTACCGAGAAAGAGATCTAGAAGAGGAGGACGAGACAAAACGGGCTCTCAGGAGGAGAGACGGGGCGCGAGAGATCTCTCTCACCGGATGTCGAAGCCGTGAAAGCGCCATTTCCGATTACTTCTCTTCGATCTTCTTCTTCTTCTTCTTTTCTTCACAGAGAGAACCAGATACTTAGAAAAAGCTCTTTGAGCAAACAATATAATACAATATAAACATAACAGAAATTTGCCGTGATTGGTTGATTATTAATCAATTACCGTAAATGGGTTTTCCAATATGTTTTTGGTGAACAAAAACTACGTTTTTCTGAGTGTAAAGCAGGTCGCCAATGGCGAACTTCGTACGAGTTTGCGACTGCGGAACGGTCCCAGTTCTCGCTCCCACGACTGTACGACTATTTATTTTATTTTTCTGCAATTTATTAATTAAAATTAAAAATAGTAGCCCTCCAAAGGTACTATATGGGCGTTTGGTAGTTTCCTCCTACTCTATTCATGCCCACCTAACCCACCTTGGCCATACGCCATTGTAATTATTTTTGTTCTTACAATAATTTTTCTCCCATTCATATTTTAATTTTAAGATGGATTAAATTTTTCTTTAAACTTAGTTTTATTTTTTTTTTAATTTATATATTTTAAGGGTCCGTTTGCGTTTGCGATTTTAAAATATACATAATTTTTAAAAACGCAGTTAAGTATTTAGAAAAATCGCAGTTTAGCCTTTAAAATCGCAGTTTAGCCTTTAAAATTATGTATTTTTTAAAAAAAATACTTATTTGCCTTCGATTTGAAAATGTAGATTCTTTACGTTTTCAAATTCTAATTTTTTAAAAATATAATTCTAAACAATCAATTTTTTGCGATTTTGTTTAAAATCACACTTTTTATCAACAAAATCGCAATGCCAAAAGCATTCTAAATTGGGTTGAAGAATATTTTTTTAGTTTAGTTTATTAAACTGATACGTGTCTAGATTGCATGTTATCCCGACATGAATTTTTTAAAATATATATAAGAATCACATGATTTATTAAAGACATATGTTACCATGTATTTTTAAACATAATTAAAAAAATAATTAAAAAAAAAGCACAGTAGAAAAGGGAGAAAAGTATTACATTGTTATTCTATTAGTCAAAGTATTAGATTGTTTATTGTTGTGGTTAGGAAGGAAGTTCTCTCATCAAGATTGATTGAACACCACTCATTTTTACAGGCATTGATAAACTTTCTTACTAATCCAACCACTTTTTTCCTTTAATGCGTAAATAACGAAATCCAAATACTTTATCTTTTGTATAAATTTAGAGTAAAATGATTAAAATCTTTTTTAATATTTGAATGATATATACTATATACATAGCATAAAAAACATATCGCCTTCCTGGATCGAAGAGAGCTATGGTCTCCCCAAAGACTGGATTGAAAAAAAATTAAATTAAATTAAATTAAGAAATTTGGACAAATTTTTTTGTCCAAATTTTAAGAAATTCGGACAAAAAAAAATGAAAAATGAGATCCGAGAAAGTAGCCTAACACTCCGAGCAACCGGAAAACCTACTCGTACCATGGGTCCGCACTTCCCTCTTTCATTCTTGCCCGAATTTTTTAGAATCGGAGCGGGGATTGGGATCCTTTCCAATATATATGAGTCTTTAAAAAAAGATAAATAAATAAATAAATAAAATTCCTACTTCTATTGTTCTGTCTCAATCCTACATTTTTAAACAATTCTCTCTTCGGACATTCATCCTCTATTTTGACACTTTTCCTTTTCTAACTATGTGGATCCTTATTGACATATACTCAGCCACCCAACCCTTGTTTAGAAAATACACTCTACTTTTATACTTTTCATTTTCCTTTTTAAATTATATGTAAGAATTTTAAGATTTATCATAAGTCAACTATTAAAACATATATTTTTTTTTTATATATTTTACTTTAGAGTTCTATCTAGCCTCTTTTAATTAAAAATCATAGTTTTGTTTATAAACAGATTATTAAATTTATATTTTCAATATTATTCCCCCCTTACATATATATATTCTTCTTAATATATAATTAGTTTAAATTATTTTAAAACCCTAAAAATTTGTGATATCTTATCAAATACTTTAATTTGTCTCGTTATACATATGTTTTTCGTTTTAACCTATAAAAACTTTCAACTATCATGAATCTCATACCACCATATTTTCTATAATAAAGGATAAAATATTGAAGCCTTATTTACAGTTTGATCCTCGGAGTTGTCGTTAGTAAAAATAAAAGGTTAAAAATACATAATATATTGGAAACATTATTTACAATTTTAATCCAATAGCTGTTATTTCTAAAAATTGAAGGTCAAAAATATATTTTGGTTCTTCTAAGTTTAAATTTGGATTTATTGTTAATGCGATCCCTAAAATTTCAATTTGAATTTGGTCAATTTGATTGAAGTTTCCATTTGACATCAATGAAACCCTTCCATCTAGTCCATGAATAATGCACTTTCGAATGACCAAAACATCATCGTTTTCATGCATAAAATTAGAAAATTAAATAAATAAAAGAATCACAAAACTAATAACTCAAAATCAATAGCTATCTGAAAAAGAAAAAAAAAATCTTTATCACATAACAAACAAGCGGAAATTTTATCTTCAACTTTCACATCTATTCCCGATTCTTCTCAAATTGATTCAACTCGCAAGTACAGCTGGCGGGTTGGGTTCGGGTCGACCTACTTGACTAGTCAACTCGAATCCAACCAGTTTAATTATACGAGTCAAACTCTTCAACCAAAACACAACCTGCTAATGACCCGACACGACCTGTTTAATAAACGAGACACAAATGGGTTGACTTGTTTAGACCTAAAAATGATATGTTTAACCTGTTTGACTCAACCCAACACAATCTGTTTCAACCTGTATTTATAATATAATTTTATAAACAGGGTCAACCCGCGGGTCAAACAGGTCGACCCGTTTCATGTCGAATTTGTGGGTTGTGATTGACAGCCCTAGTCACAAAGAAAAGGTGTCAGCCCCCTCGTCAACAGCTTTTCGAAGAGCCATTTGTGACTAACTTGACCAAGGTCAAGAGATGGTCATCGTCTTCTTCGTCTATCTCTATCAACTACAGGTCTGTTTGGGTTTACAAATTTAAAATGTACGATTTAAAAATAGCAAATTTAAAACTGCAATTTTTAAAAATGCAGTTAAACGTTTAATAAAATCGAAGTTTAGCTTTTAAAATTTTGCGTTTTTAAAAACGCACCCCATTGTTTGCAATTTGAAAATTTAGATTTTTTGACATTTTCAAATCACGATTTTTTTTTTTTTTAAAACGCACTCCTAAACAATAATTTTCTACTATTTGATTTAAAATCGCATTTATAGTCTGTGAAGTTGTAGTGAGAAACGCACACTAAATACTTTTTTTTTTTTTTTTTTTTAATAATAACTTGAGCCTAGCTCCACGGGCAAACCAATCTTGATATCTCTTGAAGTAATTGGAGAGCTAATGAGCTCGGCAAGCAACATATTTGTCCACAGCCCGACGGGCCTCAACAAATTTTAAAAAAAAAAAAAATGCTTTTACTCCCATAGTCTTAATGTGGCACTAAAAATAATTATTGATTCAAAATTTAATAGTGATTTATCTAAAATTGAATGGTAATTTTTAGTGTCACATCAAAAAATATGCATTTGAGAGTGTAGCAATAGGAGGGTGTATAGCATTTCTCAAAAATAATGCAAGTCACTAAGATCCTTAACTGCAAATTAATGACTGGATCAAAGGATCAATAGCATGAGATGAAGTCCGAGTGACAATACTACTGTCCACATAAATGAATAAAATGATAACAAAAAGATGAAAATTGTGTTGCCTAAAAATATAAAGAGATGTATCGAGCTTCGAATTATAGAAACCCAGGCCTATATGCAGCTTGCTTTAAACAATATAGGGCCTCGTATAATTTGCAAACATTAGTTGAAACTAGGGATGAACAAAGCCCAGAGGCTTTTTCAGAGACCTCGTCAAATAAAATTTCATTTCTAATATCTAGTAGTTTATTGGGCCAAGCATGAGAAATGGCAACTGAAAGAACCGCCAGATTTTTGGTGGGCTTAATCACAGGGCTAAAAGTGTCACCGTATTCAACGTTAAGCGGTTTTGATTAAAGCCTGAGCGTGGAAACCTGTACACCAAAATTCCATGGGAACGACCCAAAATTCAAAGGGCCTTAACTAGAAATGTGGAACATGAATGTGTTACTATGAAATATGAATTGCGAGCATGCAGGAAAAGATGTCTTCCAGTAAATAGTTTGAGCATCATGGGATATGAATTTTGTACGTTATGCGGCTATCATTATTCATCTTTCCTCCCACCTTCCTATCTTAATTACTTGAAAAGCATGAGAAAAGTAAAAGGATATTAAGGCACTTACGACGTAATTTTTAAAATCACCATTAAATTTATAATAAATTATTATTGACTTTTAATTTAATAATAATTTTAAAAATCATATTAATTTTAAATAAACATAGGTCGGTGTGTATCATTATTCATGTTTCCTCCCACCTTCCCATCTTAATTACTTGAAGAGCATGAGAAAAGTCAGGACACTAGGACAATTACGACTTGATCAACGTGAGGACAAAAAAAAAAAAAAAAGGTAGGAAAATTAATTCTGAAGACCACAAAACGTGTATAATTAAGAGCAGAAGACTCGCCCCACTCCAATGGGTTACATGCTCAATTGCGAGGCAACTACCCTTGGATTTCAATCTATATATATAGTGAGGGCACCAAAACACACATAAGCACACAATAAGCTGATCTTCTGCCACTTTTCTGCTGACATTTTTTGCACCAATATTATATCAAACACTTTCCTGCAATGGCCCCAAAAACTTTTGCACTTCTGCTAGCAACATTTTTGCTTCTTCTTGTAGTGCTGCTATCATGCCCGCACACAATTCAATCAAAACCGACCCGGCAGAGCTTCATCCAATGTTCAGATGGATTCTTATCATCCAACGGTCAGGATGCTAGCGAGCTCAAATGCAAGGAATTTGGATATAACGACAGCGGTCATTCAGGCGTCAACAAGGATGAGTTTGCCGACCTTCTAGACTCCTGGGAATCCAATTCTTATCTTAAATCCACCATAATATTTGGGTCCCTACTGATCTTCATTCCGGTTCTGATATGAATATCATTGGTCATTAGATATGGATATAATATTGCTATTTAATTTAGCAGCTTTTAGAGTGGGAAGATCTTCCATTGTAATCATTTTTTTCGTTTAATTAGAAAAAATAAAAATAAAAATAAAAATAAATTAGCAGCTTTTATTGTAATATATATCATTATGTGCACGAACTAGTAATTAGTACAATTGTGTTATTCTTGGAGAATTATCAAATTATGTAAATTTATGTCATTTATTTTTTTGGCATCGAATGGTGTAAACAATGCTACATATTAAAAATGTGACATGTTATCAATGATAATTATGTATATTTTCATCAAATTATTGTGCTTTATTTCATAAAAAAATTTTGAGCAAAAAACTGTCATTTAGTTTTCTGAAGCAAAAAGGTTTCTTCGAAAGTGAATAAAAAGCATTTTTTGAGGATTTATTTTTATTTTTTTGACTGCTTCCGTTACATGTGACATTTTTAATAAGTAGCACATTTTAAGCCGTTAAATACAAGGACTTGAAACTTCACATAATTTAAAATTTTACTTAATCCTTCTGAACTTTCATTACATTTACGATCACTCTCTAAAGTTGAAAAATTCTCAAGATTACAATCTCAAGTATCTCCGTATACAAAATGAAAGTAATCGACTACATCTACAACTAACTCCAGCTGATCAATGTTCTTAGAATGACATAATAACTAATTATTTGTAAAGCTCAAATAACAATTTCTCCATCTTTTTTCCAGCTCAGCAATATGTACATTGTCTTTTGAGTCCGTGGGTTTGGATGGGGTCTTATTTGGTGGCCAGATTGGGTACGTGGTGAGTCTTGTTCTTCCATAGCACGGGTAGGATTAGTGTTATTATGGGGTTTCAACAGTATTTCCATGATTTCACATAGTTTTCCCTCTATGTGATTCAATTTTGAATGAATATTGGGTATGTTTAGTACACAGAATGATCGTTTTTATTAAAAATTAAATAAGTGAAATAAAATAGTCTTGATGTTAATACATACATATATTTTGATACTTGAAACAACCATTTTCATAACCATGAAAAAGATTAAGAGGAGTAATTATTCTCTCAATTTAAGAAATAGTCATTTTGTTCATTGCCATGAGAATGACTATTTCAACACTAATTCATTTCACCTTCTTCCATTTAGAACAAAAGCTATTCTTTGTTTTTTTATGCAATAGACATTTCACGTACGTACCAAATACAACCTTACGCTCCGCTTGTTTCGGTATAAAATGATTTTTAAAAAATATTTTTCATATTTTTCGATTTTTGGTGTGACGGAAAATAATAGTCAACGAAAACATTTTCGGTTTGATAAAAAAGCTTTTTTAATTTCTGTAAAATGATTTCATTTTTTTAAAACCGTAAATCATTTTTTGAATTTGAGTTTCTCATTCTCAAATCACCATAGTTCGTCGGAACACTGTCGAACCACCATCGAAACTCCACTGGACCACCGCCGAAAGCCGTTTGACCACCACTAGAACTTCATCGGAAAGCCGTTGGACCACCACCAAAACTCCATGCCAAACCATCGCCGGAAAGTCAATACCGGACCTCTATTGGAACTCAAATTTTTAAGTTAATTTTTTAATTTTTTTTTTATATTGTGAATAAAAATTGTTTTTATAAGCTATGATTGAATGAAAATATATAAAATATTTTTAATTTTTCGTACGCGCCAAACATTGAAAAATGTTTTCAACAAAAAACATTTCTATAAAAATAATTTTCATGAAAATATTTTTTGCATGAAAATATTTTACGTTAAAACAAATAGAACATTAATGACCCATCATAGATATGTCGGCTGCGTTCTCGCATTTCCTTTCGGTTTCAGGCCTCTCAATCCAATCTTTGTGTGTGGCCATTAGCTTTTGACGATGAACATAAACTGGGACTTGCAGGTTCAGGGTGTGTGCTCTGATACCACAATTGATTGGTTACTAGGCTTGGGTTGTGACTGTAGATAGGATTTGAGTGAAACAATTCTCTACTTCGAGCAAGAGAGATCATAAAACTCTACTCATGACATGCAGGACCTCTTTGATTCCTTTATTTACAACCAAAGCGTCTTTAAATAGACTACAATTGGATAACACCTAAAATTATAAAATTTCAATATTCGAATAAACTATAATCCTAATAACCTAATCATAATGAGTTGGAATCCATTCCAACTCAACTTCTAAACCTATTTCACCCTTATCTTATACCTAATCAGAATCTCTAATCGATTTTATTTCCATTGGAGGACCCATAATTGCCAGTAAAATTGAGAAATAAGTAAACATCAAAGCACCCACTTCCCCTATTTATCTCAGAAAAAAAAAAAAAAGTAAACATCAAAGCTAATTAATTATTCCACTCTTATAGTCGTTGATTCGACTCGTTGCCGACAAAATTTTTGTAGACTTTTCTTTGTGGTTGTAGTGATCAAATGGTTAATTGCATGGGTTCTGTACGAATTTGTGTTGAATGCTTTGTCTGGGTGACGTCAAAGCTGAGGTAAGATTGTCTACAGACCTGAGCTCTAGCGTGTTGAGAATTTTTTTTAAAAATAAATAAAAGCAAAAAATGCCAAGAGAAAGTGATATTTACCCTGACGTGATTATAGTAACTTTGTCCATTGAAAATCAATGATAAAGAAGTCTAGACGATAGAAAATGCAAGCCCTCTCTCAAGCTAGTTGAGTCGATGTCTGATCCAAGCTCACCGAAGACACTTGTAACACCCAAGCCGATAGTAATGAAAATATTTAAGCATTCACATTTTGAAATTCAACCTAAGATCTTCATCCATACGACACATTTAAAATTAGCCCGAATATCACTAACGCACACCCTCCTTTGGTCACACAGCTGACTACGTTAATTTGACAAAAATTGAGGTTAAACTTAGATGTTAATATCCTAAATATTCACATATACAAAATTAGTAAAAGAAAAGAACAAATGAGTCTTAGGGATACATTCTATGCCCATCATTTGTCCGGATAATTATCTTGTTTTTTTTATTTTTGGGGGGGGGGGGGGGATAACAAAGGAAAAGGGGGGAGAGGAAATTATTGGGTGTGCATCAATTTGTGGTTTTTACGTTTGTTGAAAGAAAGAGAGAAAACCCCCTGAATTTTGAGTGTTTCTGAAAACCCCCAGATAATTTTAAGTGTATGTTTCTGAAATTTTGATTATGAACTATAATGTAAAACTTAAGAAAACCTCATGATCTATCACACATTTTGAAATGATCTTTAAAAGTATAAAAATTTTTACTTTTGTGTATTCATCTTTCAATTTTTTTCAATTTCAT
Organism: Betula pendula; assembly: GCA_900184695.1. Taxonomy (NCBI): domain Eukaryota; kingdom Viridiplantae; phylum Streptophyta; class Magnoliopsida; order Fagales; family Betulaceae; genus Betula; species Betula pendula. The sequence continues at coordinate 43,797 of FXXK01000175.1, read as the reverse complement.
CTAATTATAATTTTTTTGTTAAATCCTGTTAAAATTTACAAAATACCTCTGCTTTTTAAAAAAATAATATAATTTTTTTTTCTCAAAAATTCATATATGGGTATTTTTTTACAAATTCTGTTAAATCCAGACCAATGGCTAAATCCTTAAATTTTTTCTTTTTCTCTAAAAAAAATGGTATTTTAAAAATTTTGACGCCCCTCCTTTAAATTTTTTTGTAAATTTTTAATAGAGGGGAAAAATTGAAAAGAAAAAAAAAATTAGAAGCTCAATAGCCTAAATTTAAAATTTTTAAACTTTGAAGAGTTATTTCAAAACGCATGAAAATTCAAAGAGATTTTTTAAAGTTTCTCCGACTATAATTATTTGGGCTTAAACCTAATGAAAATTGGTTAGCTCTACAAGTTTCAATTGATGAAGTTACATGTAGACTGTACAAACACAATTAAATTTTTTGGAAAGTCAAGTCACAAACTCCTTGTACCTTTCGCCATTTTACTTTAAAACTCTAATTTTTAATTTGATAGATTTAAAACTTGAGTGTACACCCTTTATAAATTTGAGATCTTTACTATCATTTTCATCCAAAATAACAGTGAAAATATAATTATGCCCCATAAATTTTATATATATATATATATATATCGGAGGAGTATCTATCAAATTAAAAACTGGGTCTTAAAGTCAAGATGGTGAAAAACTTGATTTTCCAAAATTTCCTCAACCATCACCTTGCCTTGCACATAACTCTGAAACAGCGTGAATTTTGGGGATGGGGTTGGAAGAAGTCAAAACCCTCCTCATTTTTCTTTTCCTTTTTAAAAGNTTATTGGGTGTGCATCAATTTGTGGTTTTTACGTTTGTTGAAAGAAAGAGAGAAAGCCCCCTGAACTTTGAGTGTTTCTGAAAACACCCAGATAATTTTAAGTGTATGTTTCTAAATTTTGATTATGAACTATAATGTAAAACTTAAGAAAACCTCATTACCTATCACACGTTTTGAAATGATCTTCAAAAGTATAAGAAATTTTAATTTTATGTATTCATCTTTCAATTTTTTTCAATTTCATCTCATTATAATTTTTCGTTAAATCTTATTAAAATTTATAAAATATCTCTGCTTTTTAAAAAATAATATAAATTTTTTTTCAAAAATTCATATATGGGTATTTTTACAAATTCCGTTAAATCCAGACTAATGTTTAAATCTTTAAATTTTTTCTTTTTCTCTAAAAAAATGGTATTTTGAAAATTTTGACACCCCTCTGTTAGAATTTTCTGTAAAATCCTAATAGAGGGGAAAAATTGAAAAGAAAAAAAAAATAAAAGTTCAATAGCCTAAATTTAAAATTTTTCAACTTTGAAAAGTCAATTCAAAACGCGTGAAATATCAAAGAGATTTTCTAAAATTTCTCCGACTATAATTATTTAGGCTTAAACCTAATAAAAAATTGGTTAGCTCTACAAGTTTCAATTGACGAAGTTACATGTAGACTCTACCGACACAATTAATTTTTTTGGAAAGTCAAGTCACAAACTGTACCTTTCGCCATTTTACTTTAAAATTCTAATTTTTAATTTGATAGATTTAAAACTTGAGTGTACACCCATTATAAATTCGAGATCTTTACTATCATTTTCATCCAATATAACAATGAAAATATAATTATGCCCCATAAATAAATAAATAAATAAATAAATAAATAAATATATATATATATCGGAGGAGTATCTATCAAATTAAAAACTGGGTCTTAAAGTCAAGATGGTGAAAAACTTGATTTTCCAACACCTGATTTTCCAAAATTTCCTCAACCATCACCTTGCCTTTCACATAACTCTGAAACAGCGTGAATTTTGGGGATGGGGTTGGAAGAAGTCAAAACCCTCCTCATTTTTCTTTTCCTTTCTAAATTTTTTTAATTTATAATAGTTTGAGAATCTAGCGTTTCTTCTAACATTCTTTTTTGCATTTTTTTTTTTTTTTTTTATTCTAAAAAAAAAAAAAAGTGAATGTAAATGTGTCACATAGATAAAAAATACTAAGAAAATATTACTTAAAAATGCTGGAGTAGCATTTCTCTAATAGTTGTAGCGAAAGTTCCTTGATTATTTAAGCCAATAATACATGACACATTTTCTTTCGATCGATTACCACTCAACACCATAAGAAGCAGAGAAAAGATATAAATCCAAATAACAGAAGATTGTTAGGAAAATTTATTTGGGACTTTTAGGTGGGGTGCTGATTTCTGCTTCCACGGAATTAACAATTATAGTTTTCGTTCAGACTAAATTTATTCTTCTCTTGAGGGTGAATACAGTATGTTGAGGCTGTATCTCCTGCAGTCCTCAATCAGTAATCAATATTAAAAAAAGCTGTACATCATATCAGGATGATAACGTTGCTGCATTCCGCACCGCAAGGCACGTAATGCTAGAAGTGACAATTTACGTTCGCGTGACGAAATCTATCCATATCAAAACATGGGAATAAAATTTTATAACTTAACCATAATTCAACCTATTTAATTAAACGAGTCAAATATTTCAATTCTAATCTATTAATTTCGTGTTAGATTCGCATCTAATTTACGAATCATATCAAAAATTGACAACCATAAGCCGTACTAGTCCAAAAATGAAGTGAATCTATGCATTTCAGTTTTAAACCAGGGAAGAAAAGGACCTTCCAGTTTACAACACTTGTCATCAAAACGATCACCATTCACCAGGAAATGAAACACAGTAAGCAATATCAATGGTTCTAACCGATGCTTAATGCCTCAAATACAAATTAAATCTGCTCAAGTTCAATTTTAATTAAAGAAATCCATAGCCAAAACAAAGCCCTTGACATTTCACTAGTCTAAGTTGGCGGCTCAGCGCTTTCCACCACCACCTCCCATTTTAGGGCCCTTCGGCGCACCACCCTTGGGCAGGTTTCCCTTGCTCTGAGCCTTCTGAGTCTTGGCCGTGGTTTCTGCCTTCTTTGCCTTCTTCTCATCCTTGGTTTTCTTGATGCGCTCCTTAATTTCACTGCAGAAATATGCAACTCTTCAGCAGACAATCATATAAAATAAGGAATTTAATCACCCAGCAGGGGATTTACAACTTGGGTGCATGCTTCGGTATCAGCATATCTACACCAGAACCCTTCAATCTGTTTTCTGAAAATCTTTTACAATTCCTAGCAATCTAATGCTATTCACATGTCACCCTTGGGAAAAACAATGCTTGGAACACCAAAAGCTTTTAAAGTCTTATTATACCTCTATTAACACAAGGGTATTAATAGATAATACCTAAGAAAATTAAGTCCTAACCCCGAAAATGTATGCCAAGAGATGACATATATACTCTTTACTTAAGGAAATTAAAAAATATATATCCATAGGTTATAAATTATGCACAAATGTTTCATTTTCATTACAACCATTTAAATGTTGAAAAGCAACATTATTTTGTAATAAACAATCATGACATTATAAATTTCTAGAAAAGCAATATACCAATAGTCAAAATATGATTAGCTTCAAAAAGAAAATTTGTATGGTAATAATCATTTTGTTATCTTGTGATGTTTGTCCTTTTTTGATGTAGAAAAAGGGGATTCAATTCTAATGGGTATAAATCTATGAATTCATGTTAATCATGCCCCCCCCCCCCAAACACAATTTTCTGGCTCCACCTCTGGCAGACAAATTATGGGTCTTTCTTTTTTATGCTTACACAAGAGGTCTTATTATTTTTTTCCACCTCCTGATTGAAAGGAGGGGTAGTTTAATGGAAGGAAAGGAAGCATACCGAAGAGCAGCTTCCCGTGCAGCATCTCGTACTTCTGGTTTTTCAGCTCTCTTTTTCTGGATAATTTCCAAGGTAGCTCCAACTATGGACCTAGAGTATGGCTTCTTGTTGGCACGACGCCTCTTCTTCACAGCCTCAGCGGCTATGTCCTATGAGTCACATGAGAGTAAGAATATATAAATCATAAAAATGAATTTTCAACTACATAACGTAAGGATATTCCACCTTTTTGTGTTGCTTTCTGAACATAGCTGTCCAGGTAAGCTTTGAAGGCTTCAAGCGGTTGTGGAAGTACCTCTTGCATTTTGAGTTGGCAAACAGGAAAACCTGAAATAACCAAACAAGAGGGTAAACATCAATCTCAGTGCGCAAAGACGAAAAGAAAAAGGAAAAAGAAAAAAGGAAATTGAATGCAGAAGCCTGAAGCCTGAAGCTTTGCAATGGTTGTTTAAATAAAAAATTAACCTGAGAATCTGATCTGATAAATCTGATACCCTTACCAGGGTATATCTTGGCACCGCTGAAGCGGCAGAGTTCAGTCCTGAAACATCAGCATTAAGTACTGAGCATATACATTGAAATTCTTGTGAAATTGAACTGAAGCCATACAAAAAGGCATGAATGAATAATACAACATGTTTGGACAAAAAGGGATAAGTTATGCTTATTCTGGTTACCATTAAACCATAACCCAGGCTTTGACTCCATGTCTTAACATTAATTAACCATTTCTCATAAACAATAGAGCAAAGCTTGATGTTATGGTTTCTATCATTTCACAGTAACTTTCACATTTCTTTTGACTAGTACATAACTTCACAATTCTATCATATTGATCCTTTAGCCACTGCCCTCTACCATATGGCATGTTAGGATTCAAGAAATCATTCTATGCAAAGAATAACATAGAAAAATAATAAATGAAAAAAAAAAAGAATTTCTAAAATAATCATAATACTGACATTCCCCAGCAGTTTACAAAAGTTTCAGTTAACCTTTAGACTTTCTGATCTTTTTCTGTTAACAATTTAACTTATATATTTTGACTGCAAGAAAGCACCGCATCCTAAGAAGAGCAAGGGGAGACCTGAGTCAGAAATGTGTTCTCATTCTAGACTTAATCAGTCTTCTTCGCTGAAATTCAATACTTACAGAATAGGATGAACAAAAAAATTGAAATACGTGCAAAGCATCCATATGCTTGGTAAGGAAACAAAATTTTTAGGCTGCGTTATTTTTCTTTCTGAAAATCAACAATTTTAACATGGCTAAACATAAATCATATCAGGCTTATTTTGCTGAAGAATCTTGGTTACTAAGACACAAATAGTGAAAAAAAAAATCAAAATTTCCCCAGCAACCAAATAAAGCATCAAGGAAAAATGCACTATATAATATGGAAACTGAATCATGAAATCCAAGAACAACGCACAACAAGTTATGATATGCACGCGAAATGTATCCTGTAGCCAAACCCAATTACTTGAATTCTTTTTAAAATGGGCTAATCAAGAAATCTTTGTCATTTGAAATTTCAAATGAAAGCTACCTCTAAACAATATCGCCGCAATTAACTATTTAAGAATTTATAGAATAAAAGACCAAGTCTGAATTAGTATGTCAAGGCCATGCAGATGAAGCTCTGGCATCCTAACACCCACATAACTTATTAAACTGCTCTTCTTTTGTTATTCATTCCTTTCTACCCCTTAGCACATCCATCTAATACCAACCTGCATCATCCCACCAGATCTCTAGGCAATCTTTTTCTACAAAATGATCCCACAGAATGAAACCGTCTCTAGGAAATGAAAACAACTTTTCAATATCAGATACCAAACTCTTGTTTACCAAAGACATCCCCACTCCCTCGTCAAAATCTCTCAAGTTGACATCAAAAAGAGAGAACACTGATAACCAACAATCAGAATAATAACATTTCATCAGGGCAGCATCATTTGCACTCTACCTGTAAGCCCCAAACACACATAGGTTATCTGAATTACACACTATCAGGAGTATGTGGAGCAAAAAGCTATGAGTGAATGGTGCAAGCCACAACTCGATGAAAAAAATGCTATCTCTTCATTTAATTAGCAATAAAAAGCCACCAATGATATGCCTATGATAGTCTACTCACTATCTCTTACATACCATAAAAACGTTCAAAAGGCTAACACATTTAAATCTTTAAATCTATAACACAGTCCACCATTCAGACTATTCATAAATTTTCACTCTGCCCTGCATGAAAAAACAAGCCCCCCAAGCTCGAGATGAGACCTCAGTAAAAGGCTCAAGGCGGCTTCAAACCATTTCTAGATGTCCGACCCAAGCTCAACCAACCTAGCACTCAACTCAGCTTTAGCTCATTGACAATACATTCACCTCAAAGCTACAAAACTAATTAACAATAAAATCAAAAGTTAACTAGGACTTTAATCTCAAAACCAGAAAACCCCATTTTAAGAACAGATCCATTACAGAAAATAAGGCAATAATTTGTATTATTCACAACAACGTGGCGTGGACCACAACCTAACCCTCCACCTTATTACAAAGAGAGGAAGTACCAATTGAGCTAAAGCTCATTGATAATAATCCAATCCTATGTTATCACGATCTAACTATTGAAACAGTGTAAACCAATCATAACAAATAAGTATTAGCTAATAGATAAATTTATAAATACACATCCAAATTAGAGAGCAAATCCTAAATAATAAGAACGTGACCCTCCATTTGGTTGTCGAGAAAATACGAGACAAGAAAAGAAACAGAAACTAGTCCGAAACATACCATTACATTACCCACTTGCGTGATGTTTTCATTTTCTCAGGAAAAAAAAGAAAAAAGACAAAGAAAGCAAACGAACGAGACAAATCGGACTCAAAACAAAGAATTTTTTCCCAATTTTTCTTTTTCTCTTCTTTTCTTGTTCACACTTTCTCGGCAAACCAAACAGAGAAAGATAAGAAAGCCGAAAGAAAAGGGAACATACTTGAGAACCATGGCTGTTGCGCTGCTGCTCTTCGGCTTTGCTCTTCGCAAAAACCCTAAACAGAAAATTGAAACCCTAAATAGAGCTGAGGTGAAAAAGGTTGACTGAAATTGCAAATGGGTGGCCCTTGGAAGAGTGGCTAAGGCCCAACTGAACACTAGCAATTGGGCCTAGAGACACTCATGAAGTCTTCATTTGAGAAAGCCCATAATCTTGCAGATCCATGCGTGTTTTTTTTTTTTTCTCTTTCTTTTTTTGGATAAATTATTCTTTGTCAAATTTAAAGTTGAGTAATTAACCCTAAACTATGTGACCAGTTAGAATATCTCACCCACTAGTTTTTTTTTTTTTTTTCTCCCAATTTCTATCATATTTAAATCTTTAATTTTAAATATTTATTATGTGATCACAAAAAATAACAATAATAGAAGAGTAATGCTATTAATAGACCATTATACGAATGTCATGCAACTGAGATGAAATGACAGTAAAAATTAGACTTTGAATTAATTAGGTCTATAAATACTTATAAAAAGTAAAAGAGTAATGCTTATTGTCTAACTTTTTTATCTAATTTTTTGTCTATATGGAAAACAAATTTAAAAGAAAACTCTTTAAAAATAAAAACAAAAAATGTAGTGGGTATTTGTATTTTAAGCTGAATAATTCTGGTTGATGTAAAATGCTTGTAATAGCTGCAGAGATTCAGATGTGTTTTCTGACGAAGAAGAAGGAAAATACTGATAATTTGAATTCAAAGGATAAGAGCAGCTTCGAGAGGCTCAGTCTCCAAAATCATTATAGCTTATAGATTCTTTCTGCCCTCTCTCACCCTTCGTGCTCCATAGATAAAGGTCCAATTCTGTTAGAAGATATTCTAATAGAATCACAGCTGGTCATTCCCTTACCACCTAAACACATAAAACTAGACTAAAATGCAGGAATAAAATGTTACAAAACGCATAACCTAACAACATAAAACGCAATACAGGGAAATAAATGAAACGTAAGAAATAGGGCTAAAACGCTGGGGTAGTGGGTTACAGCTACACTCCTCTAGATTCTTCCAGACATGTGAGTTGGTCCTTGGGTTGCGTGGGTCAGAGTTTTGATTGACTAATGCTGTTTGTTGAGTTTCCACATACTCTTGTCTTCCTCCTTCCTTCACCTCTTCGGATTGCTCTCCATAGCCAGCATCAAGCCTTCCTTTCCACACCCATAACAAGTTCCTCCCCTTCAGAGCACCTTGCCCACAAGGTGGAGGTACTGAGATTGGAGCTTCAGAGACTTCCCAAGGTGTCGTCCCCCACCACGTGAGGCAGGCCCTTCCAACCGATTAGAACCTCTGTGAGTGCTTTTCCATTTTTCTTTGCTAATCGTCGGTCCACTATCATCTCCGGTTCGGGCTTGAGTTCTCCATTACGATCGACTGGTGGTAGTGTTGGAAGGAGGGTAATTTGCTGACCCAACTTTTGTTTCAGGCAAGAAACATGGAACACCGGGTGGATTCGGGAGTCTTGTGGCAGATCCAGCTTGTAGGCTACCAGTCCAATTTTCTGCAAGACCTGAAATGGGCCAAAGAAGCGGGGTGACAATTTCAGATGTTTTCGCATGGCCACAGACTTCTGTCGGTAAGACTGTAAACGAAGGTAAACCCAGTCGCCTTCTTTAAACTCCCTTTCAGATCGATGTTTGTCTGCTTGTAATTTCATACGACCTTGAGCCTGCTGCAAGTGTTCCTTGAGAATGGTAATTATGGTGTTGCGGTCCTACAGTTGGTTGTCTACCGCCACATTTGCTGAGGTGCCCGGCACATAGGACAGTAGGGCTGGAGGAGAGTACCCATAAACTGCCTCAAATGGAGTAAAACCGGTAGACGAATGGTGGTTTGTGTTGTACCACCATTCAGCCATCGGCAACCAGAGACTCCAGTCTTTTGGTTTAGCACCAGCGTAGCACCTTAGGTAGGTCTCGAGGCATTTGTTCAAAGCCTCAGTTTGGCCATCAGACTGAGGGTGATAAGCTGAGCTGAAAGCCAGTGAGATACCCTGTAACTAAAACAACTCCCTCCAAAACAAGCTAGTGAAAATTGGGTCTCTGCCCGAGACAATTGTCTTCGGCATACCATGTAACTTCAGTACATTGGCCAAGAAAACTTGAGCCACTTTAGCAGCAGTATATGGGTGGGAGAGAGTTAGGAAATGGGCATACTTGGTTAGACGATCAACAACCACAAGGATGACATTGGAGCCATGGGATGGTGGTAAGCCCTCTATGAAGTCCATCGCAATATCTGACCACATCCTCGTAGGAATGGGTAGAGGTTGGAGTAACCCCGGAGATTGAACAGTTTCGTGCTTGTTGGTCTGACAAACTTCACATTCCTTAACAAATTTTTTGATGTCTTTCCTCATGCCCTTCCAATAGAAGTCCATCTTAGCTCTATGCACGATTTTATGGTATCCCGAGTGGCCAGCAGTTGGGTTGGAGTGAATGTAGCTCAATAATTGCAACTGAAATGGGGAATTCTTAACCACCAAAATGCGTCCTTTCTTCAGGATCAAACCCTGTTGAAGGGAGAAGCCCTTAGGAGTAGGCTGTCCCTGTTGAAGCTTTAGGAGAAGATCCTTGGTGTCTAGGTCAGTCAGATAAGCGGCCTTTAAATCCTCCACCCAAGTTGGGGTGGGAAATGAGATGAGAGAGATGGAGAGTTCTCCCTGATCAGAAGGATCCTCAAACTGACGAGATAAGGCATCAGCCACCTTATTCTCTTTCCCCTTCTTGTACTCAATGCTAAAATCGTATCTGAGTAGCTTAGAAAGCCATCGTTGTTGAGAGACTGTCCCAACTTTTTGTTCGAGGAGAAATTGCAAGGACTGCTGATCTGTTTTGACTTTAAAAGAATGCCCCAGCAAATAAGGTCGCCATTTTTGGACCGCCGTGACCAATGACAGCAACTCTTTCTCATAGGTGGATAGGTATAAAGCCTGTCCTTTTAAGGCCTTGCTTAGATAAGCGATAAGCTGCCCTTCCTGCATTAGGACAGCTCCTAAACCAGTCCCAGATGCATCGCATTCGATAGTAAAAGTCTTAGTAAAGTCAGGCAATCGTAACACGGGGGGGCTGGTCACGGCCTACTTGAGGAGAAGGAAAGCTTCAGTGGCCTCCGTCATCCAAAGAAAAACATTCTTTTTCAAAAGAGCGGTTAAGGGGGCTGCCAACATACCATAACCTCGGATAAATTTTCTGTAGTAGCCCGTCAAGCCCAAGAAACCACGCAAAGACTTGATAGAATACGGAATAGGCCAGCGAAGCATAGATTCTAGCTTGGCAGGGTCAGTCCGAACCCCTTGATTAGAAATGAGGTGACCCAAGTAGTCTATTTCAGCAACTCCAAATCGACATTTAGAACGTTTGGCATAAAATTGGTTAGAATGTAATACTCCCAAAACTGTGCGTAAGTGGTGCAAATGCTCCGATAAAGACTTGCTATAGACCAAAATGTCATCAAAAAAGACCAAGACAAATCGTCTTAAGTAGGGCCTAAAAAGATCATTCATCAAACCCTGAAAAGTCGAGGGGGCATTAGTAAGGCCGAACGGCATTACTAAAAATTCATAATGTCCCTCGTGAGTTCGGAAAGCAGTCTTAGGAACATCGGAGGGCTGGACCCGGATTTGATGATAACCCGACCTCAAATCCAGCTTGGAAAAAATTTCAGCCCCATGTAATTCGTCCAATAATTCTTCAATGACTGGGATGGGAAACTTATCCTTAACAATCTCCTGATTTAATGCCCTATAGTCCACACATAACCGCCAACTTTCATCCGCCTTTCTCACCAACAACACGGGAGAAGAGAAAGGGCTTTGGCTAGGTGTAATTACCCCGGATGCCAAGAGTTCCTTCACAATTCTCTCAATTTCAGTTTTCTGAAAATAGGGGTAGCGGTAGGGGCGTACACTAATAGGTTGTGTCCCTTTGAGCCTAATGTGATGGTCATGACTTCTTGGAGGGGGTAAACCCTTAGGTTCATCAAAAACATATACAAACTCAGCCAAGAGGTTTGAAACAGGTTCTGGAACATGGTCATCTTCCTCCCCCGCCTCAGGGGATAACAATTGTAGTAAGAAACCCTTGTTTGCTGAGGTAGAAGGTTTGAGAAAGTGCTGGCCTTCCTCCACAGTGAACTCCTTAGGGTTTACAGCCAGATAATAAAATAGGTTGGCCCTTAAGACTATACTTCATAGTCAAAGGGAGAAGTCCCACAAAATAGGACCTAAAGTCCTCAACCATTCCACACCAAGAACATATCACAGCTCCCAAAGTAATAACAACAAAAATCAGTGATGATTTTGGTACCTTTGCCCTTAAGGACACACCGAGTTGCATTTCCCTTCACTACTGATTTTGGCACCGTTGGCCACCTTCACTTGGAGCTGGAGGGTAGGAAATGACACTCAAGGGACTGATTTCAGCAAGGCAGGGTCCAGGAAGTTGTGAGTGCTTCCGGAGTCAATAATATCACCACCCTTTGTTGTTGATAAGACTTTCAAGACGCATGGTTTTGGGACTCAAGGAGCCGGAGACAGCATGCAGAGAAATCTCTGGCTCAGAACTATCTCCCACAAGTAACTTAGCAGCAGGTTCCACTCCTTCTGTAGAGTCATAAAAAATTTCCTCCCCTTTATCCTCTATAGGTGACTCCATACCAGTCAAGAGGTAGATTCTAGGAGATTTATAGCGATGGGCTGGATTCCATTTGTCATCACAGCAATAGCACAATCCTTTGGCTCGCCGTTCTTTCCTTTGATGTGGGGTAATGTTTTGTATAGGTAAGCTGGGTGAAGGCTTAGAGGACTGAACTGTGGGTGGATTAAAAGGCTGTCCAGCAGAGGAAACAAAGGAATTCCAGGGTTGCTGCCGGCTGTAAGCAAAAGAAGTATTGGGGGCTCTGTATGCTTTTCTAGTGCTCACTAAGTATTCCTCCTGCAAGTGGGCTAAACCAAAGGCAGCATTGAGCGTTAAAGGTTTAAGCATACGCAAGGGAAGACAGATTTCGTCCTTCAAGCCGCTTAAGAAACAGCTCAACCGGTTGCCATCGGAGAGACCCCGAAGACGGTTGGATAGTGTTTCGAACTGTGTGGTGTACTCAGCTACGGTGGAAACCTGTCGCAGTTTGGTAAGAGCCTCCATGGGATCATCATAGGCTGGCCCAAATCTGGTCAGCAATGCTTGGAGAAACACATGCCATGTGGGAAATTGGCCGGACTCCTCAGCATCCTGGAACCACACCAAAGCTTCACCCTCCATATGGAAGGAAGCCATGCGTAGGCGTTGAGGTAGAGGAGTCTGATAGTAGGTGAAAAATTGGTTCACTTTGTATGTCCAAGCTGCTGGATTTTCTCCATCAAACCGAGGGAAATCAAGTCGGACAGCCCTGGTTTGGATCTGGCGATTGCCCCTGGGAAGGTCCTGCTCATCATAGTCATTGTGGAACCGTGCATCCTCTACTTCAGGCTGGTCAGGTGGAAATCTCCTCTCATTTCGGTCAACCTGGTCATGCAAAAGGAACCTGCGGTCTTGGTTTTCTGGTGGCTCAGGAGGAGGGCGTGGCTGGTTGGCTACAATGGTACGGAGCATATCAGACATTTCAGTGAGCTGAGTTTGGAAGGCCTCAACTTGCTCCCCACGTTGTTTGATTGCCTTTTGGCATTCCTTGAGAGCTTCAGTGATCTAGAACAATCTGGTACCATCAGCCATTGGTGGTTGCAGAAAAAAAAAAATTGCCAAGGAAGGGGTAGGATCGGACTACTCTGATACCAAATGTAGTGGGTATTTGTATTTTAAGCTGAATAATTCTGGTTGATGTAAAATGCTTGTAATAGTTGCAGAGATTCAGATGTGTTTTTTGATGAAGAAGAAGGAAAATACTGATAATTTGAATTCAAAGGATAAGAGCAGCTTCGAGAGACTCAGTCTCCAAAATCATTACAGCTCATAGATTCTTTCTACCCTCTCTCACCCTTCGTGCTCCATAGATAAAGGCCCAATTCTGTTAGAAGATATTCTAACAGAATCACAGCTGGCCATTCCCTTACCACCTAAACGCATAAAACTAGACTAAAACGCAGGAATAAAATGTTACAAAACGCATAACCTAACAGCATAAAACACAATACAGGGAAATAAATGAAACGCAGGAAATAAGGCTAAAACGCTGGGGTAGTGGGTTACAGCTACACTCCTCTAGATTCTTCCAGACATGTGAGTTGGTTTTTGGTTGCGTGGGTCAGAGTTTTGATTGACTAATGCTGTTTGTTGAGTTTCCACATACTCTTGTCTTCCTCCTTCCTTCATCTCTTCGGATTGCTCTCCATAGCCAGCATCAAGCCTTCCTTCCCACACCCATAACAAAAAAGCCATATAGGCAAAGTTGGATAAAAAAGTTGGACAATACGTGAAGAAGGGAAAGCTATAAACAAGAAGAAAGCAAAGAAAAAACACGATGAGATTTGTGCTGCAAGCCATTTTGCCAATAGATGGAATTCTCGCAACTAGCCAGAGATTGAGAAGAGTATCTTAACAATTGGTTGAATCTGCCGGTCAGTGATGAGATTTGGTTTAGTTAAAAGCCAAGAATAAAATGGCTGGCATTTATAGATAAGGTCAACTTTTAGTGGCTAGAAGGATTAGATTGTATGATTAAATTTATCATTTTTTATTATTTTAAATTTTTGAGATAAATAATGATTTTAGTTGATATACAAAAAAAGACTTAGGAACATGTTTGGTACGCGGAATTGCTATTTTAAGGAATAACCTTTATTAAGAAAATAATGAGTGTAGTGCATTAGCCTTGAAATAGCTATTCCGATGCCTATAAGAGAATGATTATTCCTTCAATTGAATGAATAATCATTCCTCTTAAATTTAAGAGGAATGACTATTCCTTCAATTGAAGAAATAACCATTCCATCATGGCTATAAGAATAGCTATTACAATACTAATTTACTACACTCATTCCTTTCTTAATAAGAGTTATTTCAAGGAATAGTCATTCCGCGTACCAAACATAACCTAAGTTTGAAGCTTGTCTCGATCATCTACCTCATTTCAATTAAAGCCAGCTTCAAAGAGTTGAAAATCATGAACCATTTCTCTTTGAATAGCTAAGAATTTTTTAGGATCCAAGATGCTTTGAGTTTGATCCAATTGAAAATAATTCTATATCATTGATGGGATTCTAATTGCTTTAAGAAAATATATATATATATATATATAGGGTAATTATAAACCACATCCCAGGCTGAATGAATAGTTCATTCAGCCTGGGATTTTTTTTTATTGGTGGGTCCCACATGATTAAAATATATATATATATACTCTCATCTAGCCTTGGGCTAAATGACTATTCATTCAGCCCAAGGCTGATGAGTATCACGACTCACCTATATATATATTTAAGCCTTTGCCCGTCTTTTAGAAAACGCCGCACCCAGATAGTTTGGGCTCAAATATGAGTTTAGCTTCTTCTTCTTTTTTTTCTTTTTTTTTTTTTTCCTAAGCAATTATAAAAGAACGAAGGGAAGAAAAAATTTAAGGTCGCACTTTTAGTTCTTTTGATTTAGGGAATCTTAAGAGAGGGTCTGTTTGAGATTGTAATTTCGAAAAGTGCGATTTTAAAAATAGTAATTTTAAAAAGTGCGATTTAAAAACGTGATTTTTAAAAAAGCAATTAGGCGTTTGGCAAAATCGCAGTTTGGCTTTTAAAATCGCAGTTTAGCCTTTTAAAATTCTGCGTTTTTAAAAAAGCATCCCTTATCTGCGATTTGAGATCGCAGATTTTCTGCATTTTCAAATCGCAATTTTTTAAAATCGCAGTTTTCAAATAATCCAGTTTTTGCGATTTGGTTTAAAATCGCACTTATTGTCTACGAAATCGCAATCTCAAACACACCCAGTGTCTATTTCTGATGGTTTTTTCAAAAGTTTTCTTTACCTTTAGGAAAGAAAATAGAATTTAGAGAAGCTCTTACTAATGTTCTTATGTAAGATATTGCCTTTTTATGGTGTGGTTTGGCTTTCCGATGGAATATGTCCTATTTGCTACATTTGCTCTTATTGTGGTACAAATGACCCTATCATAGGAAGAGTAATACTACATACACTATCTTCTTATTTCATTAGGTTGATATGACAATTTTCATTGGGCTGATATGACAATATCCATTAACTCTAGGATCAGCCCTTGTTAAAAAATAAAAAAATCAAGGGCAGATAGATATTGTTACATCAATTTAATAGGATAAGAGTGAAATGTGAGTATAATATGTAGCATACTCTTATAGAAAAGTAGGGTAAGTGAAGGGAGATAAGATAATCAAATCTTATGGTAAATATATATAGTAAATACTAAACAAGGAAAATTAAGTTAACACAATATGAAAAATATTCTATATTCTAAAAGACACGTTGCAAACTTTTACAATTATTGTTCACTTCGAAAATGAACACTATTCATTTTATTGTTAAAATTTAAAGTTTATCCATCTATCAGTTTATATGATATCATGACAAATCTTTTAAAATAATTTAAAATAAAGAGAATCCTTCTACACCGTCACATACATAAACTTTAAATTCTGATGATAAAACGGAGAGGATTTTATTCCCGTGCGGCAACTCTTACTGTTACAACCCAACAATTGAGAACCTAACATCATTGTATTTTAGTCTCAAGAAGTGTCTTGCGGCAATGCCTCGATAAATTGAAGAACGACTTTGGCGGTATTCTGTGCTGCAAGGGGTCCGAATACCGGAATTGCATTCTCTCCTGATTGTTCTCCAGCTAAATCCGACAGCCCTCTTATGACTATCACTGGGAACCCATTTGACAAGCTTGTCTGCAAAAATCACCACTTTTTTATTAGTTTTTTTTTTTTTCTGTATACATATAGAATTAATAAGTTCAATTCCTACCAGATTATTTAAATCCAAAATGCATAACCATTCATAAGAAACTAAAATCCGCCCCACGTGAACAAACGGGAGCTGCCATGTGCAGAACCTTTACAGCATGATATTGCCATTAATGTTGCAGAATCCCACATTGATTAGATGCAGGCTTTGATATAATTTTATATATTTATTGGACCTGTTCACCTTATAACTTATATAATTTTCTTTTGGGATTGGACTCCCCACCTAATAGTTTAAACTTTATTTTCTAGGTTGAATGCTATAATAAATTATAACTTAGGACATGTTTGGTATGAGGAATGACTATTCCATGGAATAGCCTTTATCAAGTATGAAATGATTGTAATGCATTAGCCTTGAAATAGTCATTCCGATGGTCATGAATGAATAGTTATTCCTTTAATTGAGGGAATAACCATTCTTTTCAACTTAAGATGAATGATTATTCCCTCAATTAAAGGAATAGTCATTCTATCATGGCTATTGGAATGGTTATTCCAAAGCTAATTTACTCTACTAATTTCATTTTTAATATAAGCTATTCCATGGAATAGTCATTCCACGTACCAAACATAACCTTAGTTGGCATAAATCTTGGTCAAGTAAATATTGGGAACCACAATAATTATTGTCCGAATTGCTAGTAATTTAGATAAATAATGTGAGAAAATTCATATGATACACACCTATATAAATAAATTTTAGACTGTTTAATAGGTCTCATATGGGGTCCCTTACAAGTAATTGTTGTGGATTCTTATTTGGCAAATTAATTTTAAGATGGACAAAATTTTCCTCCAACTTAGGTTGAAAGAATTTATTTCTTCAAATTCAGTCTATTAAACTAATATCTTAGAACATCTGATTCTCGTTAAATCACCACTTGTCCTAAAAGTTTAAGTTGATAAGAAATAGTAAATTTAATTATAATCAATACTTTAACGCTTCCCTCACATGTAAACTTAAACTCCATTTTTAATCCTTTTTAATAGTGTAGACCCAACAAGTACAATATTTAATTGAAATAGATGGTAAATGACAGAGAAAATGTTCAAACTCAGAACCTTCGCCTTTGATAGACATATTAAATTGCCACTTATTCCAAAAACTTAAGTTAATAAAAAATGATAAATTTATTATTTAATTAATACTTTAACAATTCTCACGTATATTTTTAAAATGCAATTTAATAAACTGCATTAGGCTAGCTTCAATGGATCTATATCCTCTTGAATTTGTTAGCTTTTAGAGAACCCCACTGACTGCAATATCAACCTATAACATATGCAGGAAATTAACTTGCTATAACTACACTGATTAGTATATAGAGGGATTAGGGAACTTGCCATTACAACAGCTGCACTCTCCATATCTACTGACGAGACCCGAAAGGTTTGAACCAGAAAATCCCTGTAAGCTGCATTATCCACAAAAATGTTGGCTGTTGACCCCCTCAGTCCGACTATTAGCTTCGGCTTTCGTGGGAGGCACACGCTTGAATTCACACACCCTTCCAGTTCAATCTCCTGCAGTAGTTCAATTGAAGAGTGCAATTAATCAAAAAGTGAATATTCTAAATTGCCTCTCACCAGAAAAAATTAACAGTAAACAAACTAGAAAGTTCTCAATAAATCAGTCATTTCCCAAAAGTCTTGCTCATCAATTCTTATGCATATTCACCGAACTTAAGATTATAATACTATACTTCAGTTGTTTGTTTGTAAAATATTTTTTGAAAAAGTCTTTCTTTTTTTTCCTTTTTTTTCTTTTTTGAGTATTTGTGCAGTGTAAAATATTGGTCAACGATCAACCTCAAAATGTTTTTAGTTGAATAATAATTAAAAAAAAAACCATTTATGAGGCGTAAAATAGTTTACACTTCTCATTCACGTAAACATTTTTCTGCCGCTCTTCACACCCCCGAGCAAACAATTGAGGGATGGCTCATTATGTGGCCTACTTGCCCAAGCAGGTTTCGAGCTGTCCAAACACCTGCCCAGGCAGGTGGACTCACAAGAGCCCTCTCACAATTACTTGTAATTTAGACAGACAATTACATTGAATCTCATTTTCACTTCCAAAGACATTCTATTCTCACACGCTCTTTTCTTATGCAACTCATCTTCACTGTCTCTATCTCTTCCTCATGTACAGTTCCTCAAATTATATGAAAATATAAGATTTATTTGGCATTTTTTCGTACCAACCAAATGCCGAAAAATGTTCTTTCAAAAAATAACCACATTTTCTTTAAAAAAAGAAACATTTTATTTTGAAACAAACGGGCGTAAATAAAACCTTAAAAGGACAGTCTGATTTTGAAACAGTTCCTTGTTTTGTAGGCTGTAATATTACCATCCAACGCTGACTAACAGATATCATGACAAAATAATCCAAAAAGAAGAAGAAAGAGGAAGCCTGAAATGTTATTTAGTCATATATACCTTCAAGGTGTGAGCAAGATGAAGCCAATGCTGAGTCGTTTGTGCCCAAAGCAGCGGCCGAGCTGTATTGGGCTTCCCCAGCTCGGAGAAGAATTGCTCTTTGCTATATCCAATACGTCCCAACAAATTATTTCCTTCACCTTTCGGTACATTGTAGCTTGCAATATCCAAGTCAGCAACGCCATTAGGGTCCAATGTTCCGTTGGGGTTCTGTCAACAAAAATATTTACATACTCAAAAACTGCACCTACTTTGGAAAGCAAATTTATTAAAACATGAAAATAGATTCAAGTGAAGGGATTAGAATCTTCTACAATTTATTTGAAATTGTAGATTCCTAAATTACGCTATTTCAAGCCGTTCCTTATATCGAACGGCTTGAAAAATGCCCCATACTATAACAGTAAATCATATGCCGTACTTTTTTAATATGTTGTATTTTTCAAACCATTCAATACAAGGAACGGCCTAAAATAACATAATTTGATAATCTAAAATTTTAAAAAAATTGTAGAGAATTCTTGTCCATGAAGTTATGGAGTGAACTCAGACATATACCTGCCAATACCAAATACCAGTGTTAGCAAATTCTTTGGGAATGCTAACATCTCCGATGGACAAAGAATCGTTTACATTCCCAGCAATGCCGAAATGGACAATTCCTTTTATGTCAAAGAGATCCAGCAACTGTTGAGTTGCTGCAGCAGCGTTTACCTGATTGAGCCAACACCACAGTGAATTAGGAATGGGGGTGAGACTTTTCTTTCAAAAAAAATGACTACATAATGATCGAAAAAAAAAGCGCTAGTCATTTATGTATTATAACCTCAAAATGACTAATCAATTTAAAGTTATATTCTTTTAGCAAGAACGACTATATAACGGTTCAGAAAAAGTGTTAGTCAAATCTGTACTATTATTTCAAAATGACTACTTAATTTGGAGCTTCTTTAGAATAACTTATAAAGCTTATAAATTACCCACTCCACTTCATCGAGTGCTCCTGTACCACATAAAGTTATTAGGTAGCTATGATATCATTTATAACAACCCAAAAAAAATTATAGTCACATCTACGCTATCACCAAAATGGATTGGCTAATCAATTTCGAACTTTTCTAAAATTACTTATAAAGCATAAAGCCTAATTTTACCTAATAAATAAGCAATATGAGACTTAACATTCATAAACATCTTTATAAATCACATATTCTATGTGGGCTATTCATCTAATTCCCAATATAAGACCGAGATATTTTATACTTATAAAGTGTAAATTAAGGCATACAGAGAGAATTTGTTTACTGTGAAATTGAAAAATCATCAAGGTAAACTTTTTGTGCTGCTATGAAGCAACCTCTATGCAGGAAAAGTAAAGTGAGAAGGTTTATATTTACCATTCCAATTCCACATCTCACGAAGATGACTTTCTTCTCATGGATCTTTCCCACCCGAAATCTCCTGCCTGCAATCCCAATTTGTCTTTTCAACCAAATAACTATAAATTCAACAAACTACATAGATGGAGAAAAAAAAAAAACACCAACCTGACAAATCCACAAAAGGGTGAGCCCTGTGAGGCCTGAAAGTCCCAGTAGCAAAAAAAGCATTCTCTTCAGGTGGATACACTGTAACCAGACCGAGATAAGGCCCTTTGCGGTTTATTTCTTTGATAGCATTTAAAGATTTCCGTCTTTTTAATGGAAAAGCAAATGCAGGAACAACTAGAAAGAAAACTAAAACCAGCAAAACCAAACATTTTCTCATTGGTTTTGCAGCCATGCTTAATTAGGATATGGAAAAAGCGAATACTTATACTTTTAAGTTTACTTTGGTCAGAACTACCGGCCAACCCACCCACTATATTTTTTCGAATATGCTATTTTTAAACTTCCCCTGTTTTCCTCCTGCATTCATGCATATTTTATGCATTCCACACTCATCTGTAGCTTTAATTTTAAATTATTTAATACATGTGATTTATTAGATATGCTATTATGGATGTAGATGAAAAGTGTGTATATATATTTATATATAAAAAACCAAGGGGGAATGGGGTCATGGCTCCATTGAGGCAAAACTAGGATCGTGGTTTGAGTAATCATAAATGTTAACCCCATGTCTACTTTGTATCCACTTAAAATTGATGTGGCTTTTAAAATCATCATTGAATCAAAAGTCAATAATAATCTATCACAAATTCAATAGTGATTTTAAACGCCACATCAATTTTAGGTGGACATGGGGTTGACATTTATATTTACTCTTGTGGTTTATGGGGACAATATTAAAAATAATATATATATAGTTAATTAAAAATATTAAAGAATATAACTAAAAATTGATTAAAAATATATAGTTTCGATAAGATTCCAGCTTTGTTCAACCTCGCCCATCTTTTAAAATATGAAATGAATCTTTCAAAGTTTCATATTCACTTGTTTCGATATAAAAATAAAATAAGATAAGTAATTTGGTAAATGTTGTATGAGAATACGTGCAGTGAATGAGGGTCATTTGCCCCCTCTTCGCATCTGAACTCAGCTACTATATATATATATATATATATATACACCGTTACACACAATTTGGCGAAAAAAAAAAAAAGACCAATTCAACTAAATATGTCTTGTCTCCATTAAGATTTAAAACTTGTTGTCCTACTTATAGGAAAGAGAAATGTAATTCATAGCATTCTCTTTGTTTTTTGATTGTTTTGTTTTGTTTTTCTTTTCTTTAACAAAATAATAATAATAAGTGAGCGTGAATGTGAATATGCCACATAGACAAAAATGCTACTTGAAAAATGCTTATTAACATTTCTCTTTAAAAAAGTGTTAACGACTTCGGAGATGACCAACTCGCATGCATAGTACGAGACTGTGTGAACAAGCAGGCAAGTAGAGCCTACAATCCCAACTGAGGATATGGTTTTGGGATTACTTCACCTTGGCGGCATCCAACCCGATCAAGGACAAAGTGAGGCACTTTTTTTGTATATGGGGGATGAACTATAAAGAATAAAAAAAAAAATAGAGGCATTTTCATGGAGAAATATTAAATTTATTATTTTTCACTTTTTAGGCTCTTGTATATAAAAATCTTTAACCTATTGATTTTTGTTCAAATTATTACAAAATTTCATTAGAACTATCTGATCTATAAAATATTCAATTTTTTACATTTTTAAGATGTATAAAAAATAAAATAAAATAAAATAAAAATAATAATAATAAAAAATAAAAAAAAAATAAAAAAAACGAATGGTAAAAGATGTCCAATTATAAGAAAAAACATTTGGCGTGTTTCCTGAATTTGAACAACCATAAAAGCCAGTATAAATGGGTTTGAAAGAGTCGCATTACTCCAGGAAGAAAGGATGAATCTCCCCGGAATCAAACAAACTGTAGATTCTTTTGAACCCATAATTGCAGTCAATAATCAAATAAAAAGTTTTGAATTGCTCCATTAAGGAACCTAAAAAGCACCTTTCTTTATGCTTGGGTTCCAACTTTTGACCTTTGAAGTATAATCACTTTATTGCAGTCAAAAAGAGATCATCTTAATTCTTAAATAGTTCTCCTTTTTGGTCATCCCCCAACACCATTTGACGAGAACGATTTTTTACAACTTAAAAAGCTCAAAAGGAAAACAATTTAATACCAACTCTTTTTCTGGCACCGACATATAAAAGCCCCACAGAATCCACCCACCCATGACAACCACCTTCATTGGAGTCATCATCTGGTACCCATCCATGATCTACCTTCTACATTAAAGATTAATCAAGTAAACATGGCATTTTGAGAAGGCACATGCACTTACGGAAACACAATGCAAAAAACGTGCAATTGAAAAATGAGGATTACAGATCAGAACTGAGCAACAAAGGTCAATCATCAGAGAATATCTGATTATAGTATGAAAAATGCACTACACATGCCATCTCCTTTGGATAAGCTGTAAGCTGTTAGATAGTTTCCCAGCAATGGAGGATTACAGATCAGAACTGAACAACAAAGGGCAATCCATCAAAGTCTCAAGTAACTGATTTAAAACTCCCAAAGGTCAGGCCAAGAACTCTTTCTACTTTCAATTTTTGCAGAGGGCCAATCACCACTTGAAGCAAACCACATGCATATGAAATGCTAAGAAACCAAATGGAACAGTTTTAAAATTGCTGTCATACAGTAATGATTCCACAAAAGAAAATTTCATTTAATGTATTGTCCTTTTCTTACAGTGAACAAGGGATGAACCCAGCCCCCCTAAAAACCCTACAGTTATAACTTCACATTGTACAGATTACACCACAAAATGCATGAAAAATGATGGAAAAACCCTCGTCACAAACTCAGATTTAAGCAGTGAGAGGAGGGGATTTTTTTTGGGGGGAGGGGGGGCAGCTTTGCACCTTGGAAGAACCGAACGTGCAACTTGAATCTCTTTCATTGAATAAATAATTCTTGGGGGCGTCAAATGCTCGAGAATCACCATGTTGCTCTACAAAATCATAACATCCAAAGAATGTATTGTAAAAACCACGAACACATTTTACCGGTTTTGAAGTCCTTCAATAGCCTTTTTCCACTGCCATGCTCTTTGTTTTGAATCCTCAAATGACATCACCTTTTTTGGCTGAACATTAGATAAGTTTGAATCAGAAAAAGAGAAAAATAAAATGCAACAGAGGAAGGAGTAAAACCATTTTACATTTTTTTTTTAAATTCAAATTTTGCTGCATCAATCAATCATAGCAGTGATTTGTCGAGCTAATAAAAAATATAGAACTGACTAAAGACTAGTGGTATAATAAGACATATTTGAGAAGACTATTGCAACATTCCAAATACCATGACAATGCCCACTCTGATTGGCTACTGCTAAGATTTAACTTTCCGCTTTTAATTTTGGGGCAGAATAGGATTTTTTAGGGGGTTGAGTGAAAAGGAAATATGCCCCTGATGATGATAGAGCATGGAGTCGAGAGAGCGTACTGTGCAAATCTTGAAATGTGAAGGACTTGTGACTTGGACGCTGAGGTCATTAGGATTGTTTGACCAAATTATGTTTCCCTTTACAATCAGTTTTGAAGGGTCCACATAGATTAATTTGGGCTTGTTGGTGAGGATGAGCTGCACCTTCTTGCTACTTAATTTCTGTATTTTCTTCACCATTGAGATCATAAGAACAGATTCCCCAGGATCCAGGAACTGCTGCCTGTTAACATGATCAGCATGCAGATTAGATATGCCTGCCACAAGTGACCCAGCGGGTATGCATATAAATACTAACAAAAAAACTGATACGGGTGGCCAAGCTAAGAACTACAAATGCTACATATTTAAAACTGTCTGAAATTTAGAAAGTACAACAGTAAAGAGAGGAAAATGATAGAACTCCTTCCCCACACACTTCTCACGAATCCAAACATCAACAAAGAACAATTCTTTTAGCCCAATTTCTAGAGAAATTAGCCAATAGTCCTTCCTAAGAGGAAGATTCTAAAGGTGTATTTGTTGGATAGCTCCAACCAAGACCTTTCTTTCAGCACATCAAAAATGTTCTATATAACTAGGAAGATATTAAAGGAGTATTTGTCGGATAGCTCCAACCAAGAGCTTTCTTTCAGTACAGAAAATTGTACTATTTAACTTCTCCCGAGCATGTTTACTGACTGAGCCCAACAGTCTAAACACTAACTTTAGAGATTCAAATTTTAAACCCAAGTCTCTTATAAAATTTCAAGGTAATCTTCCTCATACTTTCCTTCTAGAAAAACTTGGAAATTATTAGAAAACCAAGAAATTTTAAAATTCATCTGCAAAGTGCATAAATACTACAAGGCATCCTTCAAAACAACCAATTTCGAACGGAATGGATGGCGTACTAAAATCTGGTCCAACCACCATCTTGGGCATATGAACCTTTAAATGAGGCTCCTTCCAAGCAACAAGCACAACATAACAATTACAACCCCTTAAGGGTTTCAAACTCACAACAGATAGAATTCAACATCAGAGAATCACAGAAGGTTTTCTGTAACACTAAAACATGGGTTGATGCTACACCCAAAGCAAAAGGCATTGAGACTATACCATTTTGAATCAAACGAGTCAATTGAAGCAAGCCTAGTTATATGGCCAGGCCCTTCAGATGATGATGCAGCACCAGAATTCCCCTCAGCTTGTCTTGCTGAACCATCCCCGATGTGTGAAAGGTTCCATGATGAATTGTGAACATCATCACCCTCGCTTGATTGAACCTTAAAATTATAAGAAAAATATCAGAATTATGTAAACAAAAACTTTCATTCGACCCAAGAAAGGCAGGGATGCTTGGGAAGAGAGATCTCTTTGTAAATTGCAGTTTTCAAACACAGAGGAAGCCATACCCCTGGTTCCGGAGCAAGTTTTGGAGGGGTTTGCCCTCTTAAATTCTTCCAGTCAAATCCCCTGAAAAAGGGGTGCATCTTGAGTACTGCATAACCATCAGGTCCAGCACCTGGTCGTCTGCTGGGATCTAAATCCTGAAATCCACACTTATCACATCATTACATGATTTCAAGCTTATTTTTCTTTTATATTTTATGTGGATCACATGATAAGCATATAAAAAGTAAGGTTATAAGCAGGATTTAAAAAAATCTCAACAATGAGGGAACCTTGCAACTAATCATATAGTTTAGGGGGTTGATTATTCAAATTTAAAATTTATGACGGACATCACAAATGACCCTATGGATTGGGTGAAAAAGTGCAATTTACCCAAAACAAATTATGTTGTTAGTCATATTTGGTGCATTCTTAAACACGTTAAGAACAAATAGCGGATGAAAAGAGTATATGTAGTCCAGGTCTACATGTTCTCTATGCAGTCAATTTCAAAAGGCAGAAATGTGTTATCTTGTAATAGTATTTTTACAGCATAACTTTTGGCGATGCAAGAAAATGCGGTAGTTCAGAAACACAACAAGAAATGAAGGTGAACAATTTGAAATCCAATAACTTACAAAGTAAATAAACAGGATCCTCAAGGGTGGCAATGGTGGTGGTAGTCCTAGTAGTTAAATAGTTGCTTATGATGTTATATCCAGGCTCTAAGTAGAGAAGGAACAAGGAATAGCTCGAGAGAAACAAGAACCCTGTGTCAATAATGGTATGCCTTCTTCAATTTTTACTGAATAAAGAGGTTGCATTCTTCAATTTTCACTTCCAACAAGAAGCCCTATGTATATAAAAGCATAATCCTCAAGAGAATAGCTTAGAATTGCGACAATAATTTAAAATTGTGACAAGTGTCAATCTTAAGTTCCACCACCTCAATTGCTGTTCAAATAGAATTGTGACAAGTGGCCATCAAATAAAGCCAAGGTTTTAAAGCGCTGTTTTTATTGAGCATTAAACATTTGGTTTGGACTCAATCTCTTTGTCATTAAATATTTACTGAATAACAAATTGCTCTCACCCTCAACAACATACTTCGTAAGAAAAATGCCTTTTTCCTTCATTAACCATTTCAAACTTGAATCTCAATAATTGGGTTGCGTCATGTTCATACAGATCATCCAATAGACTGCTTTTTTTTTACTCTTTGCAGCTTCCCTGCATCTTGTGGCTAATCATCTATAAATCCAAAAGGGTCAGCTTATTTTGGATCGTAAATTGGGCATGTTAACATTGCTTTAACTTTAACTTGCCAAACGAAATAGAATTTGGATGTGATTGAATTCTGAGGTATTCTTTTTGCTACTCTTTTCTTTTCTTTTCTTTTAATTCTCATTGGTGGAGAAGGTGTTTTCTGTCATAGGAAGTTCTGATTTTGTTTCAATTTTGTCTTAATTTTGTGGGATCTGTGAGTGGGATTATTTATTTATTTATTTATTCTTTTCTATTAATCTGGAGGTTATATGGAAACTTGAATTATAAGTTTCTCTTACTCTATTTCTTCTCTCTTAAAATTTCAAGTCACCAGCTTTTGTAACTCAATTGCGCTTTTTCAATTTTTTAGTGTATGATTTCAGCACAAATTCGCTAAATAACATTGTGCAGGAAATCTTACAAATCTATGTTTGAAGTCATATTTATAGTGATAGTTTTAAATTTCTTTGACGGCTTTGTGATTTCAAGTGCTATGCAAAAACTAATTAGGAGTTTCAAGAAGCATGTTTGATGGATCTATTGCTTTTTAGTGTTCGTCTTAGAGTAGGCATTCTCTTACTTTTCTACCATTACTCTTAGAAGTATATTTGGGTCTCCTCAATCATGAATCGTGTGCTTTGTATATTTTTCATTTTGGCCTACATGCCCTATAGGTTATTTTCCCAGATTTCACTATTAATTGTATATTTGAGCTTGCCAATCACAGTTGGTTGTTTCATATTCTTTGAAAAATGGAGTCATGGTGATTTCAGGGCTTCCCGTGATTAAATTATCACTTGGTTTTCTTTTTCCCTGCCATGATATTTTGTTTTCCTAAATTGCTTCGTGTAATATGGCAAGTTGAGAATATGTACAAGAAGGACTTGCAGCGATTATTTGGCAAGGAAACAAAACAATTGTCAAAAGAAAAAGGTTAGGGTTCCAAAGAGGGACGACAACCAAGGAAAGAGGTATGCCATGTCAATCACAAACTCAATTTAGATAATTGTTTCCATGGTTGTGTTTTTTTATGTTTAGGATTCGACAATTTTCAATTGTGGAGGTTTTCAGACACAGGCTTACTTGAAAATAGTTCCAGAGTGGCTCCAATAAGTTACTACAAAACTCATGTTTTCTACTTCACAAAAATCTGAGATGGTAAACCAGTTCTATTACATAAACATATGGTAGTTCCAGAGTGGCTCCAATAAGTTACTACAAAACTCATGTTTTCTACTTCACAAAAATCTGAGATGGTAAACCAGTTCTATTACATAAACATATGGCTACCCATGTTACGAGCTCATTGCTAAAGTATCATTTTCCTCCTATGATGGAAGAACTTCAATACTATGCCACATCATAGTCATAGTGATACAAGTACATGCCTATTTAGATTCATCAAAATCCTATTGTTTAAGATCTTCTTTTTCTTTCTTTTTTTTGATAAGTCTAGGGAACAATCAAATGTAAATTTTTCCCACTACAGAGAACATCTAAAGCAAAATGAAGAATATATGCAAATACTTTATCATAGTAATTTAGATTGAAAAATGTTGATTATGAAGTTACTTTTGTTATTTTCTCTTTAAAAAAACAACCTGTGCATTGCACAGGTTACAAGCTAGTGTCAATAATGGCAGAAAGCTTGGTTCCTCTTCCCCTGGAACAGAATAGACAAACCATATGCCTTCAAACCTGTGCCAGGTTACAAGCTAGTGTCAATAAGGGCAGAAAGCTGGGTTCCTCTTCCCCTGGAACAGAATAGACAAACCATATGCCTTCAAACCTGTGCCAACTTGGCACAGTTTTTTTTTTTTTTAATTATAAATAAGAGAATTTATTAAAAGCGTAAGGCACCCCTAAGAACACAGGCAGTATACACAAGAGGCTCCAAACAAAAGTAGGACCCTCAAACCCGCAAACCCAAAACCTTGCAAGCCGTCAAGCCCAAAACCCACAAAACAACAAAGCCCCAGACTCACGAGACACACAAAGCTAGAAAACGAGAGACTTGCCTCTCCCCTGCCTAATGGAAGTACCCTTAGCATCGTATCTGATGGAGCATTTTAAATTTTTAAGCTCCTTTCTACCCTTCACGTTCCGGGGGGCAATCTCAAAAGTAACATCCAACCCCTCACACAACTCCCACATCAAATCCATCGAAGCCCAGCCCAAATGGATTGCAGGAAGAGAATCATCCAAAGGGTAAGGAAAATCTCCATCTTCACCATCCCGACCCAAGCAATCTCCGTCTTCCACACCTCAAAAATCTCTGTCCTTCTCTTCACTATCCGTCAACTTCGAAGATGAATTGACCAGATCTTTTCCCACACCAGAAGAGCTAGACAGGAAGTGAACAACGACATAGCCTCAACGATCAAACTATCATCCATCCTCAAGAACCTGCTACCCCTCAACTTACAGCTATAGCGTTGCATGGGTTTCCTCGTCATAATAACATGGTCTAATTCTAATTTGTGCTTTTACCTCGTCAATGTTTGTAATCAATTTTTTGACGAATAGCAAATGAAAAAAAAGTTCCATAGATAAGGGGAAAAAATAATATTTAAGAGAACAGTAGTAGTTTAACATATACACTTATAGCATGCTTACACGAACACTCAAGCTAACCACAGCAAAGGTTGTAGCTTACCAATAACCGATCAATGAGATCTCTTGCCTCCTCTGAAAAATAGTCGGGAAATCTAATATCTCTGGCTATAATTCTTTGGAAAATGAGCCATTCACTTGCATCTTTGAAAGGAGACGTCCCTGAAAGCATTTGGTACAAGGTGCAGCCAAGTGCCCAGAGGTCATTTCTGTTTCGATATGTTCAAAAAAGGCAAAAGGAAGTTATCCTAAGTATGCAGTACAAGTTTAACCAAAAAAAGGAATGAACAAGGTGAAGTTTGAGAACCAGGTATTGC
Organism: Betula pendula; assembly: GCA_900184695.1. Lineage (NCBI taxonomy): Eukaryota > Viridiplantae > Streptophyta > Magnoliopsida > Fagales > Betulaceae > Betula > Betula pendula. Next base: position 14,992 of record FXXK01000175.1, on the reverse strand, counting down.
TTCAGAATATATAAATAAATAAGCAGAAACAAGAGCTTCAGTGCCTGATCTTGACTTCCTCAATCTCCATTTATTTATTCTGAAGATGCCTGGCTTAATTGAAGAAAGAGTCACTCACCCAAATGTTGCAGGAGAAGAATTGAGAACTTCTGGAGGAACATATGCAGCTGTCCCCACAAACGTACAAGCTTTATCATCTGGACAAGCCATCAACTGAATTTTTTTAATATAACTCTCAGAAGTACAATTAAACAGCTTCTGCATGACAAGATTTAATCAAACCTGATGTAGCGTTAGGAAGGACTGTAATTTGGCTATCCTGCATAGGCTTTACACTCCCAAAATCGGCAATTTTAATATGTCCTTCTGCAGTAAGCAGCAAGTTCTCGGGCTGCCATTTGAGAAACTTTTAGAATAATTCATCTACCATTGAAATAGTGCAAGATAGCTAGAAAATACCTTAATATCACGATGTATCAGGCCCAGACTATGTATGTATTCAAGTGCATCCACAACTTCTGCTGCATAGAAGCGAGCTTCATCCTCTGACAAATGACCTTTCTGCAGGTACAAGTAACTGATAGTGGATTCTGTACAATGACAAGCTAAAAGGCAACACTACATGCTAGAAACATAATAACATATTGGAATTGATCATATTTTGATGAAAGTAAATAATCAAAAATATAGATTCAGGATTCAAGCTTCACTGGGTTATGCCCTAGTACATTGCTGGACTTGATGTTCTGTTAGAGGCAAGTTAGAAGAGAGTAGAAGGATAGCGTGAAAAGCAGCTTGGCAGCTTAAGATTGGCTTTATGGGGACTTTATTTTATTGGATGTGTATCATCACTTCTACTGAAATTTTCTTTTTAAATTTCATTGACAGCTCGTATTATGGAATATAACCAGTCTTGCTCACTCATACTCTCCCCCACCCCCCATTTTTCTGGTCACTCTCTGCCTATGTACTAAATCAGCACCTTTTAGAAAGCATTTTAGTTTTTTTCAGAAACAAAATGCAAATATCGCTACAAAATTCCAAAAGTGGTTTTCAGCAGTCAAAGCTAGCTGTTAAACAGAAAATCACATCCTCTTTGGTATGAGACAACATAAAAAGAGAAACACCTAGCATCATCCAACATTTATATGATGGAAGCAGTACAAGTAATTTAGGAAATAGATACAATTTCTCCATATTTATTGATAACTAACCAAGTACCAAAGATCATCTGATAAAATACAACTATCTACTTCATGAAAAAGGGGCCACATGATTTTTCTTTGAACAAATTAGAGATATTTCTGCAATGGATGTATGCCATTAAGTTTCTTATAAACTTACCCTGGTTATTTGATCAAAAAGCTCTCCACCTTCACAGGATTCAAGTGCCATGTCTTCACAATATAGTAAAACAAACCAGTATCAAATGATAATCCGAATAAGGAAAACCCCAAAAACATAACAAATAACAAAGAGCACATAAAGAACACCAGTACAAAAGAAGTGGAAGCCAAAGCAAGTATGAAAGACATCAAAAACTATGAACAAATTACACTAAGAATACCTACACAGTGAAAAAGTATCTTGAAATGTAAAAAATAGCCGCACGATGCCAGGATGATCCAATTGATCAAGCACAATGCGTTCCAACTTCACATAAGCTGTTTTATTTTCTTTGGTGATGAACTTTTTGTCCATGATCTTCAATGCATACACAATTCCTGTGTCCTTCTTCTTTGCCCTAACAACCTGGTAGTATCATTTATTTGATGTTCAGAGACAATCACTATAAATAAATCAATACCTACACATAGTAAAACTGACAAGAAGAGGCACCTATGAGCCCCACGCATATAAGGGTCGCAAATAGTTCAAAGAAGAGAGAGAGAGAGGCTAAAGAAGAGAGAGATGACCATAACATAAGTACTGTTTTCTTGCATGTACAATAATGCTTATGACATTGGCTTTAATCACACAAATGGAAAGGCTAGAATTTGGGTAAAACTCGGCATGCCAAACAAACAAAAACCAGAACAGTTTGAGTAAACATATCCGGCTGTGGAAATAATAAGTATCCTCATAAAGCACCCAACAGAAACCTTCAGGTAAAATGGATAGTCAATTGATACTGTCAACCAACTGAAAATCACCGTGATATGGCACATAAAACACTTCAAGTGCCCTCAATAACGTTTGTTTACTTCTTATTTTACTTAATAAAAAAACACTTCAATGGTACCCATTGATTAGTACGATAAGAGGAAAGTTGCATAAGAAAATAATTTGACATAGGCTTCACAATGCTCTTAGACATAGTGACAGTCACTGTTCATCATAATAACAGTCTGCTTTTTTTTCTAATCCTTTTTTCTTTTCTGTTTTTTTGGTCTAGGCTTAAACTTATAAAAGTACAGATGAGAAACTCCACCAATTCCAGCATGCCATGTTGTCTCAAGAATCCACAAATGTACTCAATTCATAAAATTTTTCTCTTCTCTTTTTTTTTCTGGGGGAGAGGAGGTAGAGAGCGATAATGCAAACTTTGAATCTTTTATATATATTCTGTTATTTTGGACCAGAGGAGACGAAAAACAATCATGCTATAAATCTTAACACAATCGTGCAGCTTGGAAGAGCCACATTTTTTTCATTTTCTGGAAACAACAAAGCACCAATATGAGGTTCAGCAGAATTTTTGTTTAAAAAAAAAAAAAAATCATTGGTCAGATTCCTCAGTAACCAATGAAAGAGCATTGAAATGAAATCCAGAGTTCCATCACATCTCTATTTCAGAACCCAATTTATCAAACCATCTTCCTTGTAGATAAAACTCCCCTATTGAGCCAGCCCCACCTGGGTTTCTATAATTCAGAATAATGCATATTTAACATATCAATATAAACCGCTATAAAAATGCCAATAAAATCCCAAATGATTTTATTGCACAATACCCACTGATCATCATTAGAGACTTACTGTCCATAAATAAACAAACCAAAACAGAGGACTCATGAGTTTTTATCATATAAAAAAGGTACAAAAATAATGTTAATCCATCATTCATACACAACATTAGACTCAATACCACCAAACCGTCAAAAACCCAACAATCCACAACAAAAACATACCAAACTGACACAACCCAGATAGCGAAAAAGACAAAGGAACAAAATCTAAACCAGAAAAACCACCCCAATTTGCAAAATAAAAATAGAGAAAAAAAATATGTAAACCTTGGAATAGGAACCAACGCCATAGATCTTGCCCAATTCAAAATCCTGAACAGTGAAATTCTCCTGGGGTGCCCTAAAAGCAAAACTCTTGGATCTCTGCACACTCCGACCATTGGAAGAACTCCCCTGAATTTTCAACTTGGAATCAAAATCCTTCTCCATTGCCAACATCTCTCTCTCTCTGTCTCTCTCTGTCTTCAGAATTGTTTACATATTCTCTCTCTCTAAATCCACATTCTCCCTCTCTGTTTAGAACCCCAAAAAAAAAGGGAAAAAAAAAATTGGGTGCAGAGCTGAGACCAATGGAACACAGAGAGACTCCTCTCTTTGATATTATTCTCTGAAAAAGAAAAAGAAAAGGTGGGGTTTCCCTTATTGGGGTTATGCCAGGAAAATTGATGAGTGCGCCCCGGAAGTGCCGAGGATTGGCCGATGAGCTAATGAGGAACAATTAGAGGTATGTTGTAGAAACGGGCAATGAATCGTAGAGAGAAACTGCCCCAAGCGACGAAGTTGGATTGGAAGAGGCGAAGTGTATTATACGATTTGCACTTAATGACGATAAGAATCAGTTATTTACGCCACAACATTTAGATGCTGATGCACAAGAAAATAAGTTATGGGGATTTTGTTCTGTGGTGTAATAGCTGAAAGGCATACTTTGGGCACTGCATATCGCTTTGGCAAATTTGAAACTATAGCATGTGGAATTGTAAACCAAAGACAACCCCGAAGCCATTCGGATCGACTTAGGAGTCCTGTTTTCAAAAGATGAATTTGAAGCACACCATAAGAACTAATCATCCATTTACTGGGGACAACAACAAAAACATATTTCGGCCCGCAGGCTTGTTTCACAATGGGACGAAAAAGAGAAGCTAACTTCTTGCAGGGTGTTACCAATGCATATATAAGGAGTATAATGGATGAATATGTTCTATGGTCAAAGTGTCTCACAGTATGTGCGGCAAGCTTACAGGAATGTGAGTTAGTCAGGGGGAGGTTGTAGAGAAAGTCAGTGTTTGTGTGGATAGACAATTTCAGGCATTATAGTCATAGCTATTTACAACTTCTGCCATTAGTAGTGACTTCGTCAGGAGCCTGATATCGATAAGGCTTGTGAGGCCTGTTCAATAGAGCTAAGTGCGGATTTTTCAGGGGAGTATGTTCAAAAACACTATGGTGTGGGGGATGGAAAGGATTTGGCATCATCTAGAGAATCGGGAAGAGAAGTACCGCGATACATCTTGGTGACGCGGATTGATAGAACAAAATATGTCCCTCAGGCGTATTTCTTTTTACCAATTTAATGGTGCACGTAGACCACACTCTATCATATTAGTATGAGAGTGGAATGTATGACTAGGGGTGAGACCGGGTAGTACGGGGGTAGCGTACAGGTGAATTGGCTGATGGTTTCATATTGGCCCACTCGTGCGGCGAGGAGGAGGTTGAGGTGGATTAGAAAACATGTCGTACTAGGGAAAACATTGCTTGACTATATTATATAATACTAATTATAATAAGTGCTTGGCAAAATCACGTATTCAGATTATTATACATTTTCTTATTATTGGAAGAGACAGTCTGACATACACTTTTATGGAACTAATATAAATTGTCTCTTTAACGTAGGCTAGCCAATAATTGTCATATCGAGAGATTATAAATCTATTATTCAGATTAGCTAATATTGTAAGTTGATCGTGGGTATTTCCTAATGGGTCTCAAAGAGGGGATTCACTATCGGGATATGCTCTGGTACCATGGAGGAGGTATTGATAGATTTGCATTTTTGAACGGGGGCCTTTATGGCCTTGGCATTACCAACTTCCTTTTTTCCCCAGGAGTGGCTCGCATTGAAGTGGCGCGTTAGGATATATGGCTCCAACAGAATCTGGCTTACACAAGGTCCGTGCGGCGAGTGACAGGCAATGTTTTGTGTCGCGTTAGCTGATGTAGCGTGGCCAACGGTTATATAACTCTTGAGGGTTGAGGAAAGAGCTGGACGGCTAGCTTTTCTTGCCACTAGAATTTCTTGAACTTTGTTCATCAGTCGCGTCAAAGTATGATACTTGACTTGCAAGGTCAGAGAGAGCGAATTTATACTTATTTCTCTATGACTCCAAGTACATGGACCAGCGACCCCTCAGTTTTCACCATTATATATATCGCGAAAAATCTTTTCTTTTTTGTCTCCTGGCTTAGGGATGGGAGCTTCCCTCCCCTCTCCTTGTGAGAGATCATCACTCGAGGCTCGGCGTTTCCTCTCCAATATTGGCACGCAGAATACACTATTAATGATCAAAGAACCAATAGTCTTCCCTTAAGCCAAAGAGTTCGTTGACATCAGCCTCAATAAGGATAGGCTCTAGCTCGTTATGATCGCCTATAGATCTACGCAGAACCATGCGATGGCAGAAGATTCATTTTTGAGAGGAATTAAAACTAATGGGGAATAGCTATGCTCTCCGGTATGTCTCCTTACACCTCACAAATTAACAAACCCGCCATCCTTCTTTATATATCTATATATAATCTAACAAATAATATTCTTATAACACAAAAAATACTTAGCGTTTCTCCAAACAAATAGGTGCTGCCGGTAATTGGCCAAGATTATCCGGATGTGCTTTTATAATGCCTTTTTTTTTTTGTCTTTATCATTTTTCAAAAAAAAAATAAAACTTCCTTCCATAAGAAAAAGGAAAGGGTAATTAGAAGGTTCAACTCAGAGGGCGGTCTAAGTTATTATTTTAAATCGTAGATAGAAGGTACATGTACACAAGGAACCCGAACCCGCGACCTGTTAAGGAAGTCGGATCCTCCTCCTCTTCTACTGAGAGGTCGATTTCCACTTTCGTTGTCCGGAAGAGGAAGAACTTCGCAGGCGTGAGGACACGCCCTCTCAGAGTATCAAACAGAGGGCCCAAGTTGTCCTGAAGATAGCTTCCGGATGACAGATAATCTATATAGAGAGGCGAAGTCTCCTCTTGTGACGAGAACTCATGGCTCATCTTAAGCTCTTCATAAATGAAAAACTCTGGAGCCTTCGGTAGGAATACAGGGCCTCTGCGTTTCCCCCCTCCCACCCATCCAAGACTGAATGGAACTCTTATTAAGAGAAAAACTCCGGATGCCCCTCATGCGAGGATATTGGGCCTTCTTCGATCCCCCAAGGAACCACTCTGAGAGGAAATCCTGGCTCTCATGAGGATATGGGCCCTTCTTCGTTCACCTAAGGAGCAATATACAAAAAGGGGAGCGGGAAACCAGGAGTATGTAAAGTTCCTCAAAAGACATCTTATACCCCTGATGAAGAAGCGCTCAAAGTGTCAACCATTTTATTATAGGATGATAGATTTTTGAGGCTTCTACCGAGGTGGTTCATCCCAATTGGCATGTAAATTTCTTGGTGACGGGGAGTGTGGTGCTTTCATACCTGCCTTTCCCCTACCTCTCTCCCAACATCAGGCTATACATTCGGGTCAGCTATCGAAGCGGAAATGATTCGAGATTTCCTGTATATAGCGGCTTCGAGGGTTTGAGCGCCGGATTATGTCGAACATAAATATAACCCTACAGGCTCGAAGTTGGCCCTTCTGTCACCGAATCCGAGCTATATGTGGTGGCTACCAGGCAAGAAGAAACTGAACCGTTACGGCGGGCAACATAATATGTCGGTTCGCTAGAGGCTATTTCCATCGAGGTTCACAACCCTTTAGGAGGTCCACAAAACGAGCACCAGAACTATCCCTACGATTTGGAGTTGGAGCTTTGGGATTCAAAATAGTCAAAATATATTACAGAGAAGGTCATGCCCGTATATAAAGGGTGGACATAAACTGCTCACTACCAAGTCCTGCATGGTGGAATATACACAATGTTTTGTAGTGACCATCAAAAAAGAAGAATCCAGTCGTTAGGCCTTCGCCACCGAATCGGAGGTATAGTGTACTTGCCTTTATGATCACATATATTTTGTTCTATATACTGGAGATTTGAGGTTATTCGTTAAAATTTGCTCGTTTCCGTATGATTCTCTAATTGCTAGTAGCATTACGCTCAGCAAAATTTGCTAACTTCATCAAAGCTCAAAGGGATTCAGTTCCTCTAAGTATCACTAAGACAAGAAGTTTAGGGAGGTTCGCAAGATAGTGACAAACTTTCGGTTGCTAAGGTCCACAAAATCGCAGGCTTTGTGGAGGCTTCAGGAACCGGTCGAATTATGGATAAATAGGCGGAATTCTTGTGCCAGCCAGATTAGATAAGGAGGGCTTTTCGAGCCTGAAAAAGACGAAGGAGGTTTCTTGGGAGGCGTGAGGAGTGTCTCTCCCCAGAAGTATGATCAGCTAATATCGCATGAATCTAGACCCTGTTGGATGCCGGCCACAAGTGAAGATACGATGATACATCTTGAATGCCCTCTGACTAATCTTCATAGCCGTCAAGAATAATGCGATCAAAATTACATGAGAACATATATAGTAGTAGAAGGGAGTATGAACCGAATTCTTCTTTTGGCCGTAAGCTTGCGAGGGGAATCACACAAGTAGAATCTAGATTATTGACTCGGTGGTTCGTCTTCTCCATTCGTGGTTGTAGGTGGGTACGTTGACGAGCAGATATAAGCAACGATTGGCAGGATGGTATAAGCAGATAGAGTCTTGAAACCGGTTATCTGCGAAATCTCATTCCGTAGAGTTTGAGCGTAGCTCTGCGCGGAAAGGAGTTTGGATATCGATGTTTTCAGAAGCATTCTCGCCATTGAGCTTACAGGACTCGGATCCATATATCTTATTCATTAAGTAATGAAATTTAAAAAATGTTACTGGTTGGTGGCGTTGAAGAGGAATAATAACAGAATCTTTCTGGTTAAAAAAATCAAGAAAAAAGATGTCCAATAGCAAAATCCGTGCGAGTCGCCACATGTGGAAGCATTAGGAGAGCGATTACGACAAGTCTGAAAAAGGTACAAGCACCAGGCTCGATGTGTCCACATATGTCAGGAAACCGTCATTGGATTCCATGGATATTCCGAGAGTGGAGAGAGGTTGAGATACCCTTCGACGTGTATTGGCAATGGTACGAGTCGGCTGTCGCACAAGGTTTCTCAGTACGCAATTGACTCTTCATCCTGAATCATTCGGCTCCGACCCCCAGGCCTGATGAATGAGCTTAAAGATGATCTGGTAGATTAAGAGGATATGTCTCAAACCCTCTGCGCCCATGTGGATCGTTCACATCCCCCATAGCGGTGCTAATCATCCCGAAGTGTCTAGAGATGATAATGCAGGAGCTGAGATCCTTTACGATGTATGGTACAATGTTTCCAACATTGAACCCCATAAATAGGTCGGACAATTCCTAGCTTTCTAGGTGGTCGCCCTGTCGGCAGTGAATCTGGGCGAAACCTCCTGTCTTGGCGGGATACGTCGCTTCCTCCCCTCATAATTGTATTAATAAAATGTCTTTATTGAGTTATGATTTAATTTACTATATTTGTATTAAAAATAATGATATGTACATTACTAAATAAGTAAGTTGGTTCTTGGTTGTCTTTTCATGATCGACACCCACCTCAAAATAACAGAAATACTTACCAAAAAAAAAAAATCAAAAAAAAAAGAAGCAAAATAAAATATACCATAGTAATGCCTTTTTTTTGTCTTTATCATTTTTTCAAAAAAAAAAAAAACTTAATTAAGGGTAGTTTTATTATTTTAAATCGTAGAAGGAATACATTGCAACCCCAATGATAGATTAGTAAAGTATATTAATCCAAAGAGTGCCTAGTTTATAAGGTCTATCGCAATAACTGCCACGTTACCTAGTTATATGATAATTATACAAACATCTACTAAATAGAATGAATAATGCTACATTTCTAATTTTCTTATTCAATTTCATTTAATTTTGTATATGTGGACAAAAATAAGCCCCATAAATGTACAAATAAACTCTTTAAAATAAAATAAATAAATAAAAGCCACATATACAACATTAAGATGAAATTGAACAAAAAAATTGTAAATATAACATTACTCAAATAAAATTACTCTTAACCAAATTGAAATATTGGTAGAATATTGCAAATTGTGTAGTAGATTGAAGAGGTTAGTGTAGTTTTCCCAAAATAAATGTAATAACCTCCGATCACATGCTAACATGCGTAAAAAAGTTGTAAAATAGTTGTATCTATAACATTTTCTTTTAATTAAATGGTTTAGATGGTGTTATTATTGTTTTTTTAATTTCTCGTATATCATTATCATTAAGTTAATGAAATTTTAAAAATGTTACTTTATAATTATCTTTTAAAAAAAAAATATAGAAAAATCTTGATCATATATTATACGAGATATTTTTTATAGGATTCCTTTGTTTGTATAATGTTGTTTCTATAAAATTGATATAATTTTTAGATGTGCTGTTCTTACAAATTTTCTATCACCATGTCATGGTTACCTTAATATTTGAGTTTTTTAATTTTTAAAAAAAAATCATATAAAAATAGGTGTTTTATGAAGAATCTAGGAGAACCTGCCTCCTTTTGCTTTAGAAAGGAAGACGTGTCGAGTCGATGTGGGATCCTGGCAGTTCAACCAACGTGAAGGAGAGAGTTTGGGAAAAAAAGTAAAATCGAGGCGGTCAAACCGTTCAGATGCTCAGAGATTGTACGCTCAGAATGGAACAGATGTGTTGATTGAAGATACGTATTTTCAGTGCTTTTTTAGCAAAGTACAATAACATGTTTTTGTTGTTGCTTTTCTTTGTCTCCTTTTTTTTCTTGAACAATGAATGGGGTTTTTGAATTTTTTATTTTATTTTTAAAACAAATACGAAAACTTTAAAACACTTTTACGAACTTTTAAGCGTTTTGAAATGGCCTATTAAAATTTAAAAATTCTTAATTTAAGCTATTAAACTTTTAATTTCTTTTAATTTTTTCATTCTGTTTCAATTTTTTGTTAAATCTTATCAAAATTCGCAAATACTCATATGTTTTTTAAAATATATATATATAAAAATTTAAAAGATTTAAGCGTGAGTATTTTTATAAATTCTGTTAAATCCTGACCAACGTTTAAATCTTTGCATTTTTTTTTCTAAAAAAATGAGGTATTTTAAAATTTTTGGCACCCCTTATTTAAGATTTAACGAAAAATCTTAACAGGATGAGAAATTGAAAAAAAAAAAAAGTTAAATAGCTTAAATTGAGAGTTTTTAAACTTTGAGGTGATCATTTCAAAACCCTTGAAAGTTCAAGAGGTTTTGAGAAATTTTTCCTAACAAATAATTGAAACATAAAATAAGAATAAATAAAAAATTTACTTTATATTACATCATAACACTTTTTTAAACGAGAATAATTTAAAAAAAAAAATCCTAAAATACATTAACATTATACTCAAAACTTTTTGTTTTTTGTCGACTGATTAGGTTATGGACTAGCCTCTTCCATCATTGTTAGCTCTCTCTTTCTTATAATATAGACAAGGTGAACGGATAAAAATTAGAAGAAAAAAAAAATACAAAAATAAGAAGGGAAACATAAAGAGAGAGAAAGAGGCCAATTGCTAGATTCGAAATTAAATTTGAGTGATTAGAGTCAAGTTTTTTTTTTTTTTTCCTTTTTTGGAAAAATAGCTTAGAATATTGTCCCCCACTAAATCAAGAATTCTCTCTTATGTTCCACACGAAATCTGCTGAAGATTTATGCCCTCTGTGCAAAGTTGCAAATGACTCCCTTCAACACCTATTCTTTAACTGCCTCTTTCCTCGACTAGTTTGGAGAAATTCATTTTGGCCTCTTGATTCCATTGCTCTTAACTTCTCCAATATTGGTGGATTGGATAAATCTTATCCTTTTTTCCCCAGGTAATTCTCTTGGTATTCCTCATGTAGACCATCATTTGTTCCAAATTTTTACTATTGTTGCTTGTGATCTTCTCTAGTTTTATAGAAACAAAGCCTATCATGTGAGAGCTCCACTAATGATGCCTTGAGCATTTCCAAAAACAGTAACAAAGTCACGCTTGAACATCATGTTACCTAGGAATTGAAGATCCACCCTCCAATGGAAAAATGGCTTCCTCCATCTCTAGAATGACTTAAAATTAATTTTGACACAACTATTCGGAATAATTTTTTAGCTGAAACAACGGTCTACCTCAATAATGAAGATAGAATCATTCAAATGGTCTCTCAAATCAGCTCTTCTTACCATCCAAATTTTGGCGACCCTCTTAGTTGCATCTTTGACAGTTTCTCTCAACTTTGGTCGTTTCATCCTTAAAGATGACTGATAAGTTGTTATTTTGGTTTTTTGAAGCCCAACCATTATCCAAAACTGGAGGACCTCTTCTCTTATCTTAAATACAATTGACTCTATCACAGCATCTTCCCTTTGGAAAGGTAAGAAGGTCAACAATTGCAAACTTATGCGTCCACAATGCAGCACAATGGGTCTCAACTAGATATTTCTAGTTGCATTCCCATATGCCCCCCTCCCCCTTTTTTTTTTCCTTCTATCCAAATTGTAAGTAGGAAAAACTCTTCTCTCCATGTGGTAATGGTTTAGTTTTGTTTTGTTTCTGTTTCTAATGTACTTACAAAAAAAAAAAGTTCCACCGAGATCCCGTGAAGAATGCATCGTGCAATAACTCTAATTTTGACTTTTTAAATGAGTCACATACCTTTAAACAATTCATATTCGCGTATCATATTAACTAGTTGTATAAAAAATTATCAGTTTTACCTCTCTCATTATTGTCCCTTTGGCCAAACATATGTGTTAATCAAGATATCCTAAATATTGTACGTCAAGCGCGGAGCCACATGGCTCCTTGGGGGGCGGTAGCACCCAAAAAATAAAATTCTCAAATTTTTTTATTTTTTTATAAAATATACCCTTTAAAATTTTATTTTGACACCCCAATATCTTTTATTTTATTTTCAATTTTCCCCCCCTAAACTTAAGATTCTAATTTACCCCGTGTTGATCGGGGTCTCAACCCAAGTAGTTTAAGATTATATAAGAATTTCTATCTCGTGAAAAATGAAAAGAACCGATTATAATTAAATCAAATAAAACATAAAACAAAAATCAATATTTCGATCAAAGTATTTTTTACCTGAAAGTTTCTATTTACGGACAACTAATCACTCATCTACTAATGTTTATACACCAACACTTCTTCATCTTTTCTTGGAAAAAACTTAATTCCATCATTTTAATTTCTTAACGAAGATTTAACCTTCCTTCAAAATTGATATCTTTTTTTTTTTTTCCCAAACACCTTAAAGTTTAATAAAATGTGAAAGATAAGTTTTGCACACATGCTCGACGTACCCATTGAGCATCAATTGAAGAAAGTAGTTCGTGCATCTTCTTTGGAACCTTAACTCCAAGAAGGTTAAAGCATCTTCTTTGAAAGTTGCTTGAAATGCCTTACTGTTCGTGCAAATATTGGTAGGTTTATATCCAAACTGATAATTTTGGAAGATTGGATTGTGTTTTCTTGGAGTGCAAGGGTCATGTTTTGTTGGAGTTCCCTCTTGCTAGAATTATTTGGAGAAGCTTCAATATGGCCTATTGATTCCTCTGTTTTTGGTGGCCAACCCATCGGTAAATGGATCAGGTTACACTCTGAATTGAAAAATAATATAGACTAGATGCATTTATATAGGCTAGGTTTTTGAGTGATCTCCAAGCAAAATATTTGGAGAAAAATGAAAAAACAAAAATACCCCAAAACTTGGGGACAAAGAAAAACACTTGTAGATAAAGTAAAATTAAAGATATTATTCTAAAACTAATTCTCAAATATTATGTACGATTCTTTTCATTTTTGTGCAGATCTTTTATGGTAAGATATTTCAATACCATTAATTCAGTATCTGACAACTCAACTATTGATTTAATATCTTTTGCCGCATCACTGTTTGATAATTATTCTAGCTTTCAACAAAGCCAGAGATTTTTTCCTGATTGGTCCTTTGCTCTAATCATCGGAGACATTCATTACAAAGTTGGACCGCTTCAAAAGCCTCCTAAAGTGTTAATTCTATAGCACATTAGCTTCCCAAATGGATAACTTCCAATAGGATTTTTGGAAGAGTTTTCAATTGTTCCCTTTTATTTCTGCTATAAGAATCAATAATGGGAAAGACTATTGATGTAACTTTGTTCTCTTTCCTTATTTGAATAGAAAAAAAATAAAATAAAATAATCATGTATCAAGTGTTTGCCAATAATATATGATCCGATACAAGCTCTTAAAATATACGGGTTTTAATATTTGCTTTAATGGTAAAAAATTTTAATCAACCCAAAGATTAAAGGTTAGAATATCAAATAATTTGGGCATCAATCAAATCGACAAGTGGATATCACATCTAACTTTTGCAATGCAACTAGCTATAACATAATTGGTTTAGAAAAAAAAAAAAAAAAACTAGCTATAACATAATTGAGTGTTTATCTTCAAAATCACAATTTTTTTTTTTTTTTTTCAAATTTAGTAACACTAACATAAATAAATTCAAAATACGGGGAAAGGCGAAAATGGCCACCTGTTAACAAAGAAGTTTCCACACTTGAATTTGGGATTCTTTATCAATATGTGGATATCATGTCTATT